>CM045758.1:142148127-142311994 GCA_025200525.1 Camellia lanceoleosa | reverse complement strand
AAATCTTGAACCTTAATTTAGAATGTTCAAAGGTCAATCATGATGTGAGGCCTGTGTGGCCAGATTTGAAGCAGCCCTCGAACTAGGGACAAGAAAGTCAGATCAAGATGATTAGATGTTGTCAAAATAAGCTATGCGTTAGATCGAAGCATCCTCTAACTAGGGGCAAAAATGTCGGATGTGCTCGAAGAGTCAAGATAGATCATTCTGCAAATCAATGAAGATCGGCACGAATGCCAAATCCCGGAAAGGAGGAAAGAAGAAAGTATTGCTGAAAGACAACCAAGTTCCTATCCACAATACCAGGGGCAAATTCAACCCCCATACGAGGGACTTCTACATCATCAGCGAATAACAGCCATTCTCTTGGATTCAGATGGCTTCGAGATCCTAAAAACCATTTGACATGAACAAAGCTACACTTTTACCCTTGAGAGGCTTGCTAGGCCGAAAACCCGGAAGGGCAACCCAGGCAAAAGTTAGAGTAAGAAAAAGAAATGAAGCAAAAAAAAAAAATTCTGAAAAGTGATGAACAAAGAAAAAGAAAAAAAAAAGAAATGAAATGAAAAGAAAAGAAAAACCTAGCTCGCAAGGTTGAAAACCCGGAAGGGCGGCATTGGCAAAAGTTAGGGCACAAAAGGATAGGTTAATACCCGAGTGTACCTTAACCCGAACTACGTAAGGCTTGATTCCCATATTTGGGATACGTAGGCTACTTCATTCTGAAGTCCAGCCATAAACACTTCCAAATTGATTATGTCCATGAGATTGAACGGGTCATCTTTGTCTTCTCTGTATCCGAGAGTTTCGGTTGTGATCGTCACTCTGAGGACTGATTACGGTGTGCTGCGGTGCTATTCAAACAAGGGGCAACTTTTCGTTGCCATAAAATGTGCTGCAATGCCATTCAAACAAAGAGGCAACTTTTCGTTGCCGTACAGTGTCCTTCAGACAAGAGGCAATTTTTCATTGTTACGGATCTGAGATTGTGCATCTCAAGAGTAGGTTTCGTGTTGGTCGAGCAGTGGCCATTTGCAAAAATAGTTTTTGAGAATTTTTACTGAGGTTGACTAATTCTCTCGAAAATTATTCCATTTTTTCAAAACTGGACCATTTCCTAGACCTGAGAAAGGAAAATTTTCAGTCCTTATAGCCTGACTTGTATGATTTCAAATCAAAAAGTTGAACAAGGATGTTAATCTAACTCTTATATTGATCAAAATTGTTTTAGTAGAAAGCCAAAACAAAAAAATAGTCAAAATGATGAACTAGGGGCACAGTTGAGTTAGGTGTTTTGTCTTTTCCCCATTGCCAACATACTTGCCAGAAAGGGCACTCTACCTGCCAGAAAAGGACACAACTGAAGCTAACAGCAAAATGCCGAAAGCTATCTCATCCTTCGAGAAACGAGGCATTAAGTCAAGTGCGAAGCACTAACTGGAATGGATCAAGATACTCCACTCCCTCACCCGGGGCATCGACTAAACGCCACCGGAAGAAATAGCCATGCCCGGTAATGTTGGGCATGAACCCACAACTTCTTGTTTATCCATCAACCACCCAGGGAAGGGATTAAAAAAAAAAAGAATAGAGATTGAAGAATAGAGAGGTGTGCGTTAAGAGAAAAAGTGAGAAAATGGCTTTTTCAGAAAAACAGAGCCTGAGGGCCGAGTGATGTGAGAATCACAAATGAGAAAGGGTGGGAAACAATACCCAGAGAAACATGCTCCCTGTGCATGCCTGAGTGTCGTGTCTTTTTGTTTTATCTCGATTCTTGTTTTGAGTCGTTTCGAGTGTTACTCGATGTATTTAGATTGTTTACCTTTTGTTTTCCGTTGTTGAGTCGTGGTGTGCTTTGTTCAGTCGTAGACTCAATACCCGGTCAAGAACTCATCTCTCAATCCCAAAAATAAATCGCTTTGTGCTCAGAGTGCTATGCCATTCTCCGCATTTGTGCAAAACAGGATTCGTTCTTTCATAAAATCGCAGGGTTCAAACCAGATCATGTCAGAATAGTGGAACCAAGACGTATCTGAAGCTATGTAGGTTCCGGGCTGTGAAGCAAAAGAAAAAAGGAAAAATTTGGAGCATTCGAGTTTGTTTCAACTTTTGTATGTTCCGCTGGATCCTCGCTTGTTCGCACGTGGTGCGTATTAAACCGAGTAATGTGTTACGAGCCGTGTTCAGACCAGTATGCAAAATAAACTAATATCTTGTGTTATGAGTGTGTTTAGAATGAGCAAGATGTCAGATAAGCCGTGGTGTTCAAAGTCAACCGAATCACGATTGATCGCCTCAATGCCGTAATGGCAATCGAAGTGTTTCCCGAGTACCATTCCGCACTGTGGTTACCTTTGATCGTGTTTGCAATGAGTTCCTAGGAGATCAACTGCAACGGTGGAAACTAGAGTTCGAATGGTTGTTACCTAGAACGCAAAGGTTTGGAATTTCCGAGACTAAAGTCTGGTTTAAATACCTAGGGGTGTATCCCTGGCTTGAAATCTGTATGGAAGCCCCATAGGTTGAGGTAGCGGGTATGCGCCTCGGTTCTGGATACTGAATCAACCTAGTCTGTCACCCCGTTGGAGAGTAGGGAAAGTTGTGAGTATGATCAGGAAGAAAAGCGGCATCCATGGTTTCCCCAGCAGATGTTGCCCCTTGTTAGCGTTTCACGACCTTTGTACTGTGAGTTGAGGGTAAGAGTTCGAAGAACACAAGGGGAGATCCCCGTCAGACTAGAGTGGTTTATCGCCACTCACCCCGTGAGATGCTTTCTGAAGCGCCGCTTTGTCTGTTTATTGCATTCCTTTAGCATCATGCATTGTATTGCATTGTACCTATCAAGTTTCTTTCTTATTTATGCATGGTGTTGTATGTACTGTTCATTCTAGAGAAGTTCCAGTTGAGTTTGACTGATACCTTTCCTCTCTCGCGTGTGATACGCTGAGAGGTTTATCTTTCTTCTTTTGCGTGTGATACGCTCAGAAGTTTACCTTTCTTCTTGCGTGTGATACCGAGAAATTTTCCTTTTCTTCTTGCGTAATACCGAGAGGTTTTACCTTTCCTCTCTGGCGTTTGATACACTGAGAGGTGTGTCTTTCCTCTTGATGCATTGTTTGGCATTCTCTTTCCTTCGGGAAATACGGGGATGCATCTCTATGTTTCTCTTTCCTTAGGGAAACACGAACACGCCCCTATGTTTCTCTTTCCTTCGGAAATACGAGGACACGCCTTATGTTTCTCTTTCTTGAAACACCGGATATGTCCCTATGTCTCTCTTTCTTTTGGAAATTGCAGGATACGCCCTATGTTTCTTTCTTTCGAAACGTGAAGATATGTCCCCATGTTTCTCTTTCCTTCTAAACACGTAGATATGACCCTATGTTTCTTCTTATCCTTTTCCTCACATGGTTTCAAATATGTTTGGAATTTATTTACCCTCTTTTCACAATTTCAACGTGGTTAGAGTTTGTTCCTTCCTTACACTATTTCAACTTGTTTGGAATTTATCTACCCTCTTTTCACGATTTCAACGTGGTTAGAGTTTGTTCCTTCCTTACACTATTTCAACTTGTTTGGAAATTTTTTTAGCTCTTCTCACGATTTCAGCGTGGTTAGAGTTTGTTCTTCCTCACACGATTTCGTGTTTGGAATTTGTTTACCTCTTCTCATGATTTCAAAGATGGTTAGAGCTTGTTCCTTCCTCACACGATTTCACGTGGTTAGAGTTTGTTCCTTCCTCATATGATTTCAAAGATGTTTGGAATTTGTTTACCTCTTCTCATGATTTCAAATGGTTAGAGTTTGTTCGTTCTCACACGATTTCAGCGTGTTTGGAATTTGTCTCAGTTACGCTGCACGCCTCGATTGTTTGTTTTGGACCTCCTCTCACGGTTTCTGGTGGTTTGAGTGTCCCTTTCCTCACATGATTTCAAATAAGTGTTTGAATTTATCTCAAAGTTGCGTTGTGTACGCACCGATTGTTTGTTTTTCCTCTTCTCATGATTCCAAAGATGGTTGAGTTTGTCGCCTTTTATATCTATCAGACTATCCTTTCCTCGCACTTGTTAGTGCATTGCATCATTCGCGCTTATTTTATGATCGTGACTGCTTTTATGCATTGCATTTCATTCACGCTTATTTTGCGACCTCATCTGCACGTGTTAGTGCATTGCATCATTCGCGCTATTTTGCGCATCGCACTGTTTTGTGCATTGCATTTCATTCGCGCTATTTTGCGCATCGCACTGTTTTGTACATTGCATTGTTTGCGCTATTTTGCGCACATCATTTGCACTTATTAGTGCATTGCATTTCATTCGCGCTATTTTGCGCATCGCACTGTTTTGTGCATTGCATTGTTCGCGCTATTTTGCGCTCCTCATCTGCACTTGTTAGTGCATTGCATCATTCGTGCTATTTTGCGCATCATACTGTTTTGTGCATTGCATTTCATTCGTACTATTTTGTGCATCGCACTTGTTAGTGCATTGCATCATTCACGCTATTTTGCGCATCGCACTGTTTTGTGCATTGCATTTCATTTGCGCTATTTTGCGCATCGCACTATTTTGTGCATTGTATTGTTCGCGCTACTTTGCACACCTCATCTGCACTTGTTAGTGCATTGCATCATTCGCTTTATTTTGCGATCGTGACTGCTTTTATGCATTGCATTTCATTCACGCTTATTTTGTACACCTTACATTCAATGTTAGTGCATTGCTCGAGCTATTTTATGACCTTATCTGAGACTTGTTAGTGCATTGCATCATTCGCTTATTTTATGATCGCATTGTTTTGTGCATTGCATTTCATTCGCGCTTATTTTGCACACCTTACCTACACTGTTAGTGCATTGCTTATTTTTTATGACCTTACCTACACTTGTTAGCGCATTATATTGTTATGAACCCTTCACTTGCATTGTTATGCTTGTTTCCACCACATTGTTATGCGTCACATTTAGGTTGCATTGTCTTGCACCCTTCCTCCCGCGTTGTTTCACACACTTAGCTTGCATTGTCTTGCACCCCTCCACTTGCGTTGTCACACACTTTTCACTTGCATTGTCATGCATGTTTCTAACGATATTGTACCTGTTAAGTTTCTTTTTTTTGCAGGCACGATATTATATGTACGGTTCATTTGAAGTTGGCGCGACCAGATGAACCGGACGGTATTGTATGTACTACGTGTGACACGTAGCGAGAATTGTATAATTCTCTTACATCCTTTCTGCATGTATTGTAGTTTGATTCGTATTCGCTTGCTTAAACTGTTGCATTTATTATATATAATTACTTCATCACAACTTTCTTTGCATAATCATAAGTTATGCTCTTATATTGTACATGTCATTTGCATTTTGCCCTAGCCTGCGGGTGCATCTTTGCATGATTATATTAAATGTTAGCCTGAGTCGTCGGCCTTGTCAAAAATGGGTTGTCTCTGGGCTTTGACATTCACTTCCGTCACTTTGTGACTTTCGAAGTTCACAAAGAAGGGCAATTGTAGACACCCTATTTTTTATCGTTTCAAGATTTGCTTGTGCTTGCGGTACATCCAACCACAAGTTTCATTGCTCGTCGTATTCGACTTTCATGGTGAAACGTCTGTGTTTGAGCTTTCCAAACCTCAGACTTTTTTGCCACTTTTTTGGACCATGTGTTGGTCCTTCCAGCATAATTCTCATGGGCCACTGCCGGCCATTGTTTGGCACTACCGGCCATGAAATTTTCGCTGCCTGCTATTGATGATGTCTGCCGGCCATTAATGAGGCACTGCCGGCCACAACTGATGGCCGGCAGAACCCTTTGTCTCAGTAGATTTCATGCCAGATCTTTTGAGCCAGCTGGTTTTCACTCATCTCTCCTCCATACACGTGTATGGAGAGATGAGCCCCTCTTCAAGCTTGTTGAACAAGCTTTGCATTGCCTCTTTTCCATATAAGGAGAGGCTCCTTCACCATTTCAGAGGTTGAGAATTTGGAGCTTTAAAAGATAGATATAGTTTTGTATCAATATCTTCTTGTTTCTTTATTTTTGTGCCTTAAAAGTGTAGTTTTGTCTCACTTTTGTACACAAACACACACTCAAACACCTTGCTTGTGTTGCTGAGGCTTCTTGAGGTTGTTTTTGGTGTTCTTGGGCTAGTTTGAGCTCAAACAAGTGGCTGGAGTTGCAGTGGTAAAGAAGGTCTTCAAGGGTGAGTCTTTAACCTTTAGATCCCCCATTTTTTCTTAAGCTTTTAGCCCTTCTTGCATACGTTTTTAAGCTTAACTCTTAACTGGAAAAAGTTCTGTTTTGCATGCTTGAGAAGTTTGTTTAAGGTCACTTTTTCATTTAGGGTGATCTACCCCCTCTTAGGCCTTGTTTTGAGCCACCCCCTTTAGGCTCTTGTTGTAACTCAAGATGATTTTTTTCACCAAATCCAGAGGATTTTCAGTGGTGGAAAGGTGGTTTTGGAGTCTTAAATGGGAGAGGGTCATCCCCTCTCCTTGTGTCTTCAATACTTGTCTTTGAATGCCTCATGTGTGAGTATGTTTGTTAAGCTTATGTTGGCCATATCTTAGCTTGTATTTGTGGTTATTTTGCTGTGGCATGCCAATGTTTTTGCTCGGTTTTGTCACACCATGCATGCTTAATACACTTGTAGTGTAAATCTCACAAACTAGCATTGTATGCTTCATGAGGCAGCATGTCATTCTAGCTTGTTTTGTTTCCATTTTAGCATGTTTTTGGTGATGTTTTGCCATGTCATGACTCTGTTTTGGTTTGGTTTGGTTGGCCCTTGCATGCTCTATGCACTTGTAGTGCAATTTCATGAAATAGCCTAACACGCATCATACTTTGACATGTCATTCTAGCATGCTTTTGGTTTAACTTCAAGACGTTTTTGTCCATGTTTTAGCATGCTATAACTCTGATTTTGGTTGTTTTGGTCATGCACGCCATGCTTTGTATAGCTATAGTGCATTTTAGCTTGTTAGCTTTGTGCATCGGGTCCGCTAGCATGCATTGCTTGGCCTATTCGAATGATTTGGCATTATTTCATATGTGATTTCAGTCCATGTTTCATGGTTATGCACTTGCATTTATCACTCATTTAATGCGTTGGAGGGTTTCCCCCTTTATGCCTTAACATGGATCATTGTGTATGCCTTCACGCCTTAGCTTGCGAGCCATCATTTCAATGTGTTTTTGGGGTTATTATGCCATTATATAACTCTGATTTTTGTTGGTTAAGTCATCCCATGCTTGGTCCTAATAGGTGTAGTATAATCCACCTTATTTTCCTTGTATGCATTGTGCTTTATACCCCTCATACTTGCATGTTTTGGCTTCCTTCCTTATATGTTTTAGACTCATTTTGACATGTTCTAGGACTGTTTTGGGTTTCCTTGATCACATGCTTCATATTTTGCATAGTTGTAGTACAAGTGCCTATGCTAGCTTCAAGCTTCGAGCATCATAGCATGCTTTATTTGTGTTGTGTACATGATTTGGCATCATCTAACATGTTATTTCAGAGCTTTTAGCCTTGCCATATTAGCACTTTATTTACTCTTTAAGCGCCTTTGAGTGTTATGCATTATTGCCTTATTTGTGGCCTAGCTTGTATGCTTGCATACCTTGACCTTTGAGCCTTTATCTCAGCATGTGTTAGGTCTTTGTTTAGACCTATTTAACCTCTGTCCATGTTTGGTTCAATCATTTGTGCCATGTATTACATGCCCTTTTGTGTAGTCCCTTTAATGGCTTTGTGCCTTAGGTCATCTTGCATGCTTTACATGTGTTGTTTGAATGATTTGGCATTATTTCACACTTGATTTCAGTGCCTTTAATGTTGTCACACTTCCATATTTCTCGCTTCTTTATCATGCTTGAGGTTTGTGTTCTGAGACCTAGTTGTTAGGCCATTGCATTGTGCATGCTTGCCTTGCCCTTTTTGTGCCCTTATTTTGGTGTTATGGCCACTGATTTGGGGCATGACTGAGGTCTACCCTTTTGGTTTAAGTCCATTTAGTATGCTATATATGTTGCATCGAGTATGCCATATTGTTCATTACATGTAGTATGCCATCCTACATTCGCATTGTGTATGATAGTTGTTGCATGCATTAACATTGTGCATGCCATTAGCTTTGTTAAGTTAATCATATTACATTGCATTGAGTATGTCATGTAGTTGCATGTTTGCATGCTTAAGTCATATTGCATGTTTGCCATGCTTGTGTTGCATTGTTGTTTGGATTAAGTATTAATCCGAGCACGAGAAACGAGAAACGAGGGACATTTCATACTTCAAGTGATGAAACGTGCCTCAATTCTTGATCACCAACGCTCTTGACGATGCATGATAGAGTTCTAGGCATTTATGTGTTTTTGTGCATTCATTTTACATTGAATTGCACAAGTTGGATCTTTAGCCATCATGCATCGAAATGTGTGATTGATGGTCTTGGATCCGATTATGCCTCTCCCTTGATGTTTCAAGGTGATATGGGGTGGCATAGTACGTACATATCCTTGCGAGACCCTCATTTTTCCCTATTTTGTGCTCTCACATGCCTTGGTGTCACAAATTTCACTAGTAGCCAAGAAGGTTGCCTTGCAGATGGCCTAAGATTGCTTCATCATTGGCCTAAGAAGTGTACTCTTGGCCTACAGGTGGTGGCAGCATCACCTCATGGTCGGCAGTCACCGTGCACTCCCAAAGATGTTTTTGGTAAGATCCAGCAGTTAGTTCTCAAGGACGCCCTGCAGATGGAGCCTCTAAAGAGCATTTGGAGAGCTTTCGGGATGGGAATCGAGCATCCATCCTCTTCTCCTTCAACTAGCGCTGGAACAGCATTGTTTATTACTTACTTGTTAGTTAGCATTTGGATTTGTAATTTAATTAGTTAATTTGTTAATTAATTAAGTGTTGTAATAATTAGTAAGTAGATTGCTAGTTATTCGATTTGGTTTTGTAATAATTAATTAGCTTGTTAGTTAGTTAGTTAGTTAGTTGATTTGTATTATTCATTCGGACCCTCCGTCGAGAGGGCAAATTATTGTAATAAGCGTACATGTGTGCGATGCATGTCTTCCAACTCCCATTTCTTTCTCCCTTTTACTTACCTGGTTTTAGTGGTTAGTTTTAGGGCATATTTTGTTTAGCATACCTTATGCTTTGTATGTGTGCATCCATTCATTTATCTTGCATGCACTAGGCTCGGCGTATCATACTAACTACATTGTATTTCAATACCAATTTGAATACATGATTATCAAGTTGCATCTCATATGCCATCTTAGAATAGCCGAGCCTATTTCCAGTTGCATTTTGCATGTGTTGCATTAGCCATCTTAACATGAACTAGGATTATGCATTGATTTCTAACTAGTTCTTTGTTTTGGCTCGGAATACACTGTGAGTGTTTACGCTTTAGCATACTGCATGTATGTTATTGATTGCCATGTATAACAGGCTTGTCATGAGGCTAACTGCTTAAGTGCTTAATTGCCTAAATGTCTATGGGTGAAGGTTGGATTACTTGAATTGGAATAATTCATTGAAATCCGCAATTTAGCCTACTTGCGAGTAGCAAACTTCAAACCGTTTTCAAACAAACAAATATGCAATGTTTTGTTCCAACTTAGGCGATCTAGTCTATACTTGCTTGCTGTGCGCATCACATAGTAATTCTAGGTTTAATAACCGGAACAAGAACATATGTGTTTTCAAAAACAAGATATCATGTTAGTAGTGACCGATCTTTGATTGGGCGAGCAGGGGTGCTCATTGCATGACCTTCCCCTCTCGTACCAAAGTTCCCGAGCTGAGGAAACTTTGGTGATGATAGACACGTGGCCTTAGGCACGACTCAGGATTTCCTAAATTCCCCCCAAACAAAATATTTAGGTGGCGACTTTGTATTTGGCAAAGCACAAAATATTTAGGTGGCGACTTTGTATTTGGTAAAGCAGTCCATGTTTGACACTTCTTTATAAAAATCCGTTTTCCAAAACGATTTGCCTGATTTAGACTCTTTGGTGATTTATCGGTCTTGCATTGTACTTTGCGAGATTAGATTCAAAACCGTGACATTGAGTCCGAACTATAGTAGTAGCTCAGAACAAAACGAGATTCTCGCCCATCTCGCGAGCGCGGGTTATCGGAGAGTTCCCGGGAGTGTGTCTACAGCGACCACCATTTTTTTTTGGCGAATCATCCTTCTTTCCCCCTCTTTTTCCACTCTTTTAAGGTAACTTTTCCTTTCGTGTAGATTTGTGGGTGTAGGAGTAGATTTGTAACGTTTATGTTTTTTTTTTTTGTTCATCTATGGTATATCTCAAAAAAAAAAAGAAAAAAGAAGAAAAAAAAAGAGAGTTTAGTTTAGTTTAGTTTATTTTATTTTATAGTTTCGTTTAGTGTATTTTATTTTGTAGTTTAAGTTTATTGTATTACTTCATTCTTTACTTGATAGTTTAGGTTATTTAAATAGTTTAGTTCTGGTAGTTTAATTATTTAGTCATTAGTTACTTCAATAAAATTGGACTGTTGTTCAGTAGTTAATTTAATTTAATATCATTTTTATTCATTTATTTATTTCTTTTCGTTTATATATATGTATATACATATATATAAAAAAATAAAAATAAAATCTAATACCTAGTTTTTCTAATTCATTGTATTTTCCGTCTATTTAGTTGTTTAGATATATTGTATTATTTATAATAATAATAAATAATAATAAAAAAAAAAACTAAGAATTGCATGTGGTATATTGGTGGGCAAACTTGTGCTTTCATATTTTGCTTTATTCTCGTGATTGGTTCCACGGGTCTATGTCTATTTGCTTTTGGTGTGTGCAAGATATGAGTAGACGGCTATCCACCTCGGCCTCCAAAAAGGCTAGAGGTTCCACTTCCTCGGCGCCACTGCTGCCACCGTCACCATCATCTTCACTACCACCATCGGATGACTTACCACAGCCAGAGTGGGCTTCACAGCCGCTTCACAAGCTCGCGCAGTTCAACATTTCATATTTTCAACATAACTCGGCCACTTCTTGGGCTGTTGAGCTGCTCCAACTCTGGCAACAGTTAGGCCTTTGCACGATTACAGCGCCTACTTATCCTCGTCTAGTACGACTCTTTTACCAGAACCTGTATGAGTCACTCACCGAGGACGGACTGCTGTCCATTATTGATGGTCATCTCGTTTCCGTCACTGAATCCATGATTGCCAACGTGTTAGAGTTCTTTTCCAAGATGGAACACCAACCATTCGGAAGTTGAGGACCAACAACCCATACAGCCTCATCCAACAAGATTTCTTGAAGCCCACGCGACGCGAGTTATACATGCTTGCACTGGAGCAAGCTACCTGGTCGCTTGTTATTCATTGATTCCGTGGTACATAGGAATGCCCTTCCACTGGGACATAAAGCTGAGCGCCATTTGGAGTTTGTTCGAGTCTTACATGGATATCAGCATGGCTATCAGGTCCCACTTGCGCACATCATCTGGATGCATATGCGCAAATTTCTATGAGAGGCAGTTCGGTCTCAACTTATGCAGAACCTGACTTGGCCCCTGCTATTTGCCAACATGCTCACACTTGTCTTCGAGCTGAACAGCCTCCCCATTACTTCGACTGAGGAGATTGATCGAGCTTATCCGACTTTCGGGCAGCGGGAATGGCAGCATAGCATATCTCGCTTTCCGCAGTAGGTTGGTGTCTCGGTTAACGAGACCCTGGACCCTATCCACGACCAACTAGCTCATCCTGCCTCCCCTGTGCCTCCCTAAGGGGACCGATTCTACATGACTCGTGCAGAGTACTTACAGCTTCAGCACTCTGTAGATTAGGTCCACAATACTCTTCGTGATCCCACCAGAGTCTCATGGGGTTGCATACGGATTTTCAAGCGCATCGATACTATTCTCAGGCAGCCTTAGACCAGCTACACGCCCGCCAGCTCGACGTTCAGTAGTCAGTTGCATCATTGCAAGCTGACTTTTATACATATCGAGAGTCGAGCTAGCAGCGTTTTGATCAGCTCGGCCAATGGATTCAAGATGAAGCCTTTGAGACCCGATCTTTGATGAATGCCTTGTTTACCTAGCATTTCCCACCACCACCGCCACTGTATTCTCCCTAGTACCGGCCTATATTTGTCTCTTTTATTTTTATTTTTCTCTTTAGTTATTTCTTCTTTTCAAAAAAAAAAGTGTTTGAAGTGTGTGTCTGTTACTCTATTCCTACCTGGATGTCCACTTAGAATTTCTGGTAATATTATCTCATTTCTCTTTACTTTTCCATTAAGGACATTGTCATATTCAAGTTGGGGGATGAGGGTTATATTTTCTTTTGTACATTTCCATTTGGATCATAATTCATACTTATACCTATTTCACTTGATTGCATTACTTCACTTGATGTGACTTGTTGCTAGTAGGGTGATCATATTTGTATATGTTAATTGAGGATCATAGTAGACTTGTATGAAAAGGGTTTATTAGGTAGATACTTGCATGTGATGTTTGCACTAGGAGAGTTGTTTGTGTTTGTGGTATTAGTACACTTGTCATGAGTATACCTTAATTCACATGAACATACTATCATAGCGGTGACCTCTTTATTATAATCCCTGGTGTACATCATTGATAATGACTAGGGTTGCAGAAAAGAATAAATAAGGAGCCAAGATTCTTAAAAAAAAAAAAAAACCATTGACTTGTTTGGGTTCGTAGCCTTTTTAACTCGAGTTATTAGGCCCATAGGGGTGTGTCTAGACCTAGTGCCCTAAAAACGTCGGTTTGGGAGTCATTAGCCCAATATTTGCTACATGGATTAATTAGAAAGCTTAAGGGACTTAGACATTGCATAGTTAAGGAAAAATAAGGAGAATGACTTGTTCGGATTCGTAGCCTTTTCAACTCGAGTTATTAAGCTCGTGGTGTCTTCACACCTAGTGCCCTAAAACCGTCTAGTTTGGGAGTCATTGGCCCAATGCTTGTTACATGGGTTGATTAGAAAACTTAATGGATCAGGACATTGCACAGTCATCTAAAAAATAATAATAATAAAAAATAAATAAATAACTTTTGAGAATCTTAGCTGCAACAGGTTAGTTTTTTTTGTATATGTTGGGTGTTATTATGAGTTACACTAGGCTATTATAGTGGACAGTTAACTAATATGGAAATTGCACTTTACACCGAGGGTACTGATGATTTATCTACTAGCATGCACAAGTACAGGGGACTTTACTTTTGTATTAATTGAATTGTGGTTTTGACTCAATAGATTCCTTCATGCTTGTCCATTGTGCCTTTAATGACTCATTATGTCTTAATGTCACATTGTAATGGCACATAAGTTGATTGTTAGGTGGAGTAGTGTGGTTAATTGTTGGGCATATATGAATATGTTAATGTTTGTGGGTATCATTTCTGGAAACCCTCACGAGGCTTTACTCATCCACTTGGGGTAACTTTGTAGTTTAAAGGCTTGTTGCATATGCTAAATGCAACCATTTTCCCGTGAAAGAGGAAATAGCTAGATTTTGTTTAATTTACTTTAATTTTTATTACTTGCTTGAGGACTAGCAAGTTGTAAGTTGAGGGATGTGATTAAGGCCGAATTGTACAATATTGAGACCATTAATTAGGATATCTTAACTTTATTTGCTTGTCAAACTGTATACTTTATGTGTGTTTAATGTCAATCAGGTTATACATAGTCGGAGCATAAAATGGACAAAAAGACAGAATTTGGAGAGACAACAGATTCCTACATGTGCATTGACTTTGTCCACACGTGCGTTGACTTTCTCGCACGTGCGTTGACTTTTTTAGGAAAACGTGCCCGATGTTTTAAACCTGTTTGAAAGACAGCAATGTTATAAATAGGCAAGAAAAATGCTGGATTAGGGTTCTGAAATTGTTTTTGCAAGAAAAGAGAGGCTAGGGTTTCAAGGGGGGATTTCTACAAAAAGCTTGAAGGACACTTCTATGGGGTCTTCTTCCTCATCTTCTTCCTCTTCCCACTCCTCCATGAGTGGCTAGTCTTCTTTTCTAGGGTTTTGATGAAACCCTAGCCATGTAATTAGGTTTTTCTTTTTGATTTTCAATTATGTAAAGACTTGAACAATTGTATGGTATTTTAGAAGTTTCATATATATATATATATATATTTCATTATTTCTTCAAACATTCGACTTTCTATGATTGTTGAATGTTTTCCATACAAGAGTTTTCTATTCTTTCACATTCAAGGTATGAGACGAACCATACTACGAGAAACGAGTCGTGTCACTACCTTAGTTTAGAGTGAACGATTCGTACTACTTGAGATGGTTCGTGCTCGTACATTGAACGTGATGATTTTCTTGTTAAATGCTTTAAACTTGTAATTGCGAAGCATTATTCCGTTCGACCCATAACATAATTGTTTTTAATTTGAAACTCTATTTACGTAACTAGTGGTGGACTCATTGCCCTAGGTTTTTTCCCAAATCAGTAAATCTAATTTCATTTATAATTGATAATTTAATTACTTAGTTTAATTTATAATTTCACAATTGTCCCTGTGGATCGATTCCTGGACTTACCATTATTCTGAAAGAATTTGATATAGTTTTGTATTTAATTTTGGTGTGTGTAACGACCCATTATTATAATATTGTAATAAATATACAAATGATCGTATTACCCCTAGTCCCCTATGCGTACGGACTATGTGTCACGTGACGATAGTACAGATTGGTGTTGCAATGTGTGGTGGGACGGCTCCTGAGAAGATATATATGTACAAATTTTTTATTTTTTTTCTATTTTGTTTGGACATGTTTTTGTGAGGAAAGGACAAAAAAAAGGGTATTTCGGTTTTTTTAACCTTTGAATAGTGATGTTGTTTTCCTCCAAAATAATTATGAATAGTATAAATCTTTTTATTTTTATAATAACTTTTTAATTTTTTTTTAAATCTTTTTTAGGTTTACTCAAACACCTACTAAGTGCTGTAGTAATATACCAAGGAAAAAGTTGCAATTGGCCACTTCACCAGGGTTCAGAAAACTTCCTTATTATCTAAAAAAAAAAAAGTATGATCATATAGCTTTGCCCTCAAAAGGAATTTTTTTTTTTTTAAAAAAAAAAAAATTCTAATACCCAATCCTATGATGGTCAATTTAGCATTGCTACGACCATCTGCCCTTGAAATATGTGAGTTTTTTTATTAATAAATTATGGATATCAATGTATCAAATGAGAAGAGTGGGATCCACTCCTGGGGCAATGCCACTCAAAGACTCCTATTTAGGGGTGTGCATAATTCCGTCAAAATTGCTCCAAATCGCACCGAACCGCGCATTTTTTCAACCATGGCGGGCGGGTTGGGTTCCAACTCTAACGGGTCGGCGTGGGTGGCAGGTTAAAATTTGCCAACCCGCGGTTATAACTGACCAGACCCGCCTATTATGCAAAAAAAAAAAAAAAAAAAAAAAAAATCTTGTGCTACACTACACACACAACAACAAATTTCAGCCGTTGATCACACATATACACATCTAGCACACATATACTCACACACACAATAATTCTTCAACTAAACCTAATTGACCCACACATTTCATCTCATTCATTTGTATCGATTCATCGCCGCTGTCTTTTGGTCTCATTCCTCACCTCGTCGATTAGCTCACCGCCACTGTAGTCTCTCCTCACTGCCGCCGCCGCTGTCTCCTTCCCTTGTCGATCGGTGCCTACTCGTCGTCTTCGACTCATCACGTCGGTACGTGACTCTCTTGCTGCTCACTCTCTCTGTTCTTTTCTCTTTCGCTTCACTGATCTCTCTTTCTCTCTTTGCTTTTTTTCTTTTTCTCTGGCTGATCTCTCTTCTTTGTTCTTTACTCTGCAATGTTTTTTGTTTGTTAGCCCTCATTGATATATATATATATAAATAAAAAATCAAAAACCAGTTTAGATTAATATATATAATCTGAGTGTATAGATTCAAATATTTATATATATATATACATATAACATCATTGATATATATAGTTTACCTGCTAATAGTTTTTTAAAATATACTAGGAGAAATGCATGACATAATCTTATAGATTCAAATATATATATGTATATATATAACATCATTGAGTATTAATTTATAGCTAATTTTCCATGCACGCTGATGTGCCTTTCTTTTTGTTTATACACATCTAGAATGTTTGGTACAATTTACTTAAGTTGTTTATAATATTTTTATTTTAAAAATTTATGTTAGATTGCTTAGTATAATTTTTGTTTAGAATTTATTAAGTAAAAATAACTCAAATAAATTAAAAAAAATTAATTTCTGAAAATTACATGAAGGATGCTTTTAATTTTTGTTTTTAAATTATTAACTTTTACATTGAAACTTGTGAGTTTGAAAGCAATTTAATTGTTTTCATGCTTGTTAGCCTATTCCTGTCAAGGTGATCACAATGCCTCCTTAACTTTGGACAAAGTGGAAAATAAATAAAAATGAAAATGTGAAATAAAATAGTGATTATCAAATTTTGGTTGAGATTATGTTTAGATGACAGTAATTTTGAGAGTAATGGTAATCTCATTATTGGTAATAAAATTGATGTATTAATTTTATATGTAAATTTTTTATTTTGTAATAGAGAATGGATGAAGAGGGAAATACAAATGATGGCTGCGTTGCTAGGGGAAACCATCCTACACCAACTGTAGAATTAACTACTGTTGCTAGTTCTACCACTACCACAATGCCTGCCAAAAATTCTGGTAAAACTCGTCCATGCCCTAGTATTAATTTAGATAAAAAGAAATATGAGGTTTGGGAACACTTCACCTTACTTGATGATTGTGAGCCTGATAAACCTAGGGCTGCTTGTAATTATTATGGTAAGGATTATGGCGCTCGTGGAAAACAAGATGGAACTAGTAATATGTGGAACCATCTTAAGCATCAATGTATGAAGTCTCCTATTAGGGAAGTGGACAAAAAACAAAAAACTCTCTCTTTTGTTAAAAAAGAAGGAGAGGGTAAGGAACATGATGGTTGAAATATTGGATCTCTCAAAGCAGTAGCATATGATGAAAAACTTAGTAGGGAAGCACTAACAAAAATAATTATAATTGATGAATTACCTTTTAGGCATGTGGAGAAGGAAGGATTTTGAAATTTTTGTGGCGTTATGGAACCTAAGTTTCCTATCCCCTCTCGCACTACTGTTGCTCGTGATTGTCTGAACTTATTTCTTGATGAAAAGCAAAAATTGAAAAAATTTCTAAGGAAGCAATGAGTATGCCTAACCACTGACACTTGGACATCAATTCAAAATCTAAATTATATGTGTGTCAGGCCATTATTGGATTGATAATGATTGGAATTTGCACAAAAGAATTCTTAGTTTTTGTATAGTTCCTAATCATAAGGGCGAGACAATTGGCAAACAATTAGACAAATGCTTGCAAGATTGGGGGATTGATAAAATTTTCACTATTACAGTTTATAATGCAAGCTCTAATGATGGTGTTATTGCATTTTTGAAGAAAAGAACGAAAGATTGGCCTTCCACTATCTTGGCAAATGAGTTTTTGCATATGAGATGTTGTGCACACATTGTAAATTTAATTGTTTGTGATGATTTAAAAGAACAAAATCGCTTAATTGCCAAGATTCGAAAAGCTATGAAATATGTAAAGTCATCTCCAGCTAGGCTACAAACTTTTACAAATTGTGTGGAGCATAAAAAGATTACTTGTAAAAGTTTGTTATGCCTTGATGTTCCAACAAGGTGGAATTCCACCAATTTGATGTTGGAGGTAGCCGAAAAATTTCAAAAAGCTTTTGAGTGTTTAGAAGAGGATGACCCACGATTCAAGTTATTTTTCATGGAGAATGATGATGAAAATGAGAATGCAAATGAGAATGATGGTGGAAGAGGCAAAGGGAAAGGAAAGAGATTCATCTCATATCCTAAAGAAGAAGATTGGGAGGTAGCTAGAGTCTTTGTGAAATTTTTAAGATTTTTTTATCATGTGACTTTGCAACTTTCAGGGTCTTTGCATGTGACATCTAATGTTTTTTTTCATCAACTTGTATCGGTGCAATCTAAATTAGTTCAATTAAGTAAAAGTGGAGATGCAGTGTTGAGTAACATGGCTGATAAGATGAAATTTAAATATGACAAATATTGGGAGAATCTCGATAATATCAATTTCTTGTTATATGTTGCCGTTGTGTTAGACCCTCGCTACAAGTTGACATATCTTAAGTTTTCATTCAATAAAATGTATGAAAATGACAAGGTAGAAATTTTAATGGCGAGGGTGAAATCAACATTGGAGCACTTGTTTGATCATTATGTTGAGAAGAACAATGTTGGTAATGTTGCACCTTCATATGCAAGTCAAGCTCCTCAAATGATGGAAATTGATGAAGAGGAAGAAGAAGATCCCATGACACTCTTTGCCTCTCAATATATTAACCATTTGGAGTTGGAAAAAAGTGTGGAGAACAAATTAGAGTAGGAAAAATATTTGGTTGATGATTGTGTAGACCCAAGAGTTCCAAACTTTGATATTTTGTGTAACAACCCTCACTTTGATTAAGTCATACTTGCATACATTCATGTGAGGCCTTGTCTTGTTATGTTTATAAATCTTGATTATCTTGCTTTGCCTTGCTTTGTCATGTGTTACTTGCTTGAACTTGTACCTTGCTTGGAGTATAGCCGAGGTCAGCTTAGCTTAGTTCGCCCTTGAACCTTTGCATTTAGAACAGTTTTGGAACGTTAGCCGACCTCCATCTTCACGACGGCATATTTGCCGAGATGTCACCCTTGGGCCGAAGTGTTCAGAGCCGAGGCCGAGATGTTTTGTGCTTAGTGATCTTTATCCTGGCGGGCATGGCCTAGGCCGAGATGTGGCACACCGGGCCAAGGTGTGTACAGCTTAGTCGATCTTGTCCTCCTAGCCGATGTCTTTGTTGACTGTTGCGAAGTTTTGACTCTAGCCGATGTCCTTGTTAGCGGCGTATTTTGCCACCAAGCTTGTTGTGTACGCTTTGTCGAGAGACTTGTCTTGTCTATCGATCACCTTTTTGAAATTTGAACCAACCCTAGTGCTGTGTCCAGTGTGTGTTAAGACAGTGCGGAGACCTTGAATCAAATCATTTTGGTCTCAAATCTTTATTTTTAGAGAGAAGCTCTCAAGGGAGGAGGAAGAACTTTAGAGAGAGAAAGGTGACTTTCGAGCTTGGTCTTGGTTGATCGAACCATTGGATTTGCGATCTGAGGTGAGAATCTTGATCTGCTTCGGTTATTCTTATTGATTGTCAAGTTGCATTGCATGATCGAGTTTGTTTTGCATGCCATGCATGGATTTGGAGTTTGTTTTGAAAGAGGAAGTTAGTATTCATGTGTTCTTGATGAAAGTTGTACTTTGATCTAAAAGTTTATGGCAAGAGCCATGTTATTGTGTTTGTTCTTGCATGTTCTTCTTGGTTGGGTACCCAGGACCACGATTTTTGAACTCTAAGCATGAAAACCTCGATTTCAGATAAATAAGATAAGATTTCAGCATGCATGATCTTGATGTTCTTGATGATCTTGTTCTTCTTGTTCTTTGAAAGGAAAACCAAGTTTCCTGACCTTGTTTTGATTGTGGCCGTCGGGTTCACACCTCGGCGAGGAGGTGTGGGACCTCGGCATGACCTGGACGGTGCCCAGTGTATTTTCCCAAAATGGGAAATAACGTTTTGACCCTTAGCATGTTTTGCTTTGTTATTGATTTGGACTCGGTGAGAGTGCCGAGATCATTGTGCGCATGTGAAGCTTGTTTTGAGGATGTGATTTTGTCATGTGATTTGTCAGGACTTTGATCTTTGCTTTGAGCCTACACCTGAAGACCGAGGTGAGTGGTGCTTTTAATAAAGCTATGTTAAACTGCTTTGATAAATCTTGTCTTGCTTTGTTTTGATGAAAGTATTTGTTAAGCATGAATGATTAGCCTTATTCGATGTATCAATGTGAGCTTTGTCTTGATGTTATCTTGAGAAGTCCCTTGGCTAGAGGACTATAAACTTTCGCAGCACTAAGTGTAAAAGTCCCTTAGCTGGAGGACTCTAAACTTTCGCAGCATTATGGATTAAAAGGATACGGTCCTTTCTTGAATACAAGTCCCTTAGCTGGAGGACTCTAAACTTTCGCAGCATTATGGATTAAAAGGATACGGTCCTTTCTTGAATACAAGTCCCTTAGCTGGAGGACTCTAAACTTTCGCAGCATCATCTTGTCTAAAACGATTACGGATCGTATAAATCTGGGTTTTGCCACTAATGGGCTACTACACGTACTGATTGTTTGGAAAGCTTTTGTCCTTGTTTGCCGATGTCATGAGCATCCCTTGAAACTTGTAATATTTGAAAGATGAATATGGTTCATCCTTTGACTTGGTAAAGGTTTATTGTGTTTTGCTTGGAAAGATCTCGGCTAGTATCTGTATGGTTTTGGCATACTTGTTTTGTACAGACTTCGGCTATATTCATGCAAAACCTTTATTATTAGTATCATTCACTGAGTTTCCATACTCACCCTCTATATATATATATGTAGGTGATGAGCAGGACGGCGGCGACGCCTAGATGTGTTTACCAGCTTGTTTTGGATATTTGATTTACGTCGGCTTGTTTTGCATTCTTGTCGGCCAGGCTGTTTCTACCTCGGCATTATGTGTTTACGTCGGCATTTTGTATTTTCGTCGGCAAATCTTGAAAATCATGCTTCTTGGCTTGTATTCCTTGTATTTTGTACATATCGGCTTAGAAGCCTTTTGATCAAGATGTGAATTGTATTCTTTGTTATTTTTGGACTGGTTGTAAGATCATATTGTACATGTTTGCTCATTTGATTTACGCACAGCTCTTATGGACCACCTGTATTTTGGTTTATTGCTTCCGCATTATGTAAGCCCCTATGATTACTCTGTTGTGTGTGAAAATTTATAAGCCGGCCTTCGGTAATCTCGGATTACTGGCCATCTCGGCACCACCCTACTAGGGGCGGGTTGGGGTCGTGACATTTTGAATTGGTGGAAGGTTAATGGCAATAAGTATAAGGTTCTCTCTCTAATAGCAAGAGATGTGTTGGCTGTCCTAGTTTCTATAGTAGCCTCTGAGTCAGCTTTTAGTACTAGTGGACGTGTGCTTGATCCATTTAGGAGTTCTTTGACGTCAAAGATGGTGGAGGCTCTAATTTGTGCACAAAATTGGTTGCGGACTTCATCAATTCCAATCAATCTTAGAAAATGTATGGATGATGTTGAACAATATGAAGAAATTGAGTCAGGTAATTTTTTTTGTATGCGTTTATTTTAAAAAGATTATTCAATATTGATTTTAGCTTTTATGTAATTTTGAATAACATTAAAAATATATTTTATTTTCCAAAATTTTTTTCATCATCTACTACACAAGAAGCAACTATTGTTGAGGACTAATTTGTCTCCAAATTAGTTTGGTTTTAAAGTTCTTGAGGTTAGACTTAATTCTTACTCCTGAATATTATTTTGTTATAATTTTTTTTTAAAATTTTTTATAATGATTTTGATGATAGTTTTTTGTTATTTATTTATGTTTTCTTTGCTTATGTCCATAGATTAATGAAGTTTTTAGAGTTTGGTTGAAGCAACTGTGAAGGATTGAAGTTTTTGTGGAGTTTGATAAGTAGATTAATTTCTTTGAATTTTTGGATTGTTTGTGGGCTTTGATTAACTTTTCAAAAAAAATTTTTAGAACTATGGTGGATGTTGGACTTAGATTAACTTTTGAACTTTTGGATTGTTTGTGCACTATCATTAACTTTTCAGAACCTTTTTTAGAACTATGCTAGATGTTGGATGTTGGATGAACTATGTTGGATTGTTGTGAACTATGTTGAACTTAGATTAACTTTAGAATTTTTTCTAGTATTTATTGTCTTGCTAAATTGTTATTGTATAATTTATTTAAAGTGTTGGATTTTTAGTTTACTAGTTTGTTAATGTTTTTGATTCAAGTTTTATAATTTGAATTACATTTTTTATGAACTGACAATCCGCCCAAACCGCCAAGGCAAATCCCCTATTATTTACCAACCAAACCGCCGGTTTTTGATAATAAAAATGGCAAATTCTAATGATAATTTTATCAATCCGTCACCCACCATACAGTTTCTATTTTTCCTTTAAACTACACCGACCCGCACTGCGCACACCCCTAGTCCTATCTACCCATCTCCTGCTAAGAAGCCTTCAATTTTTTATTTTTTTTAATAGTAAAATTTTTTTTCGATAATTAATTGATCTCATTAAAAAAAAAATTAAGGAGTCCATCTATTAAAAGTCAAAATCCATTAAGAACCTAATCCTTTCTCTATAACATTTATCTTCTCCACATTCAACCAAACCAAATCAAATGAAAGATTAATGGTTCAATAGTTACTTGATCATGTATATAAAAATGATGTGTTTGATACTATTAACAATGAAGTTATCATGTAATAATTAAAAAAATGACACCTCATCGAATATGATTATAAAAATTTATGTATATATATAATTTTTATTAAGACACTAGTATTTTATTAAAAATTTATTTTACTTAAAGGTAAAGAAATTTGAATGTTGATTAATTTAAAAAAATTATTATAAAATTTATGGGGCTTAAATTTTTTGAGTAATCTCATCTATAAAATTTTTTGGAGTCGCCATTAAATTTGGTGCCAATGGAACTTGTAGTCATTAAGGGTTGTTTTAGGAAGATGGTTAAAAACTTACTTTTTATTTTTTTTGAAAAAATGTATAAAAATATGAGAGATAATGTGACCCAAAATGAGTTAAAAACTAAAAGATAACTTTTAACCATCATTTTAAAATAACCCCAAGAGAAGTTAGCTTGTCCAAAGTTGGTGTTTGGTCATCCCACCCAAAGTGGGATTTTTCTATGATACATGAAGGTGATTTTCATGTACCGTACATAAATAAATTTGGACCGTTGGATCTAAAAGTAAAATAAATCTAACCATTGATTGGTAATAATTAAAATTAAGTTAAGAAATCTAGGTAGTTTCATAAAAAATAAGGTAATTTTCAATGGTTTTAAAACCAAAAAGTGATTTTCAACTTACCACAATAGCTAAGTACACTTACTATTTGATTGATATGATTATACTTACTATTTTTAATAACTATACTTACCATTCAATTATTAATAAAATACACTTAACTTGATATTCAAGTAACATGTAAACTTAAAAAATTAAGTTATAATAATTTTTCAAAACCTCTAAAATAAATATAAAATTTATAAAATAGAATTTAAGAAAAAAATATACAAAATAAATGTGAATTTTATATATTTTATTATAATTTATTACATTTTATGAAATATGATTTTATTTATTTATTTATCTACTTAATGGCAATAAATGAAACCTAGTTTCCTTTTCATTTACCACACTTGAAAATAATAAATGCAATTAATGAAGAAATATAATTAATAAAATATAGGAAAATTTAAAATTTATTTGAGGATTCCATGAACAAAATTTTATGTTTATTTTTAAAAATTTTGAATATTTGAAGATTTGAAGATAAGATTGTTGTTGATTTGAAACTCCTTAGGTAAGAATCTATGTCTCTATAGTCTCTATCTCTTTTTTTAACTGTAACTTTCCATGATATTTTGAATTTATAAATTTTAATGTTTTGTTGGAATAACAATTTCACCTAGTTAAAAGAAAAATTATGAGATTTAAGTGGTAAGAAAAAAAAAATCAAGTTTGATGAAATAGTAACGGCAGTCTTAAGTTTAGTTTAAATGATTGATTAATCAAGTCTACTAAAATAGTAAATACAACTCCATTGAGTAGTAAGTATTGTTTAAGTGATGAGTCTAGTTTGATAAAGTAGTAAGTGTTGTTTAAGTGATGAGTCAAGTTTGATAAACTAATAAGTAGAGTCTCATTGAGTAATAAGTGTTATTTAAATGAGTGGTAAGTCCAGTCTGATAAAGTAATAAGTAGAATCTCATTGAGTAGTAAGTGTGGTTTAAATGAGTGGTAAGTAAGTGTGATAAAATAGTAAGTACGGTTTAAATGAGTGGTTTCCAACTTACTACAACAACTAAACACACTTACTACTTGATATGGTTGTACTTGCTATTCCACATAAGTACACTTACCATGTAAACATTAATAAAATGCACCTAACCTCTAAAATAAATATAAAATTTATAAAATAGAATGTAAACAAAAAAAAAAAAAAATGTACAAAATAAATATGAAAGTTATAAATTTTATTATAATTTTTTACATTTTATGGAATATGATTATTTATTTATTTATTTACTTAATGGCAATGAATGGCAATAAATGAAACCTGCTATCTTTTTCATCTACCACAACAAATGCAATTAATGAGAAATATGATTGACAAAATATAGGAAAATTTCAAATTCATTTGAGGATTTCATTCCTTCTCATTCTATTTCCAACTCTTTGTGACTCAACTGACTACTTACCATCCATTTTACCACATAGTAAGTAGAATCTCATTAAGTAGTAAGTGTGATTCAAATGAGTGGTAAGTCAAGTCTGATAAAGTAGTAAGTACAGTCTTATTGAGTAGTAAGTGTAGTTCTAATGAGTTTAAAATCCATGGTGGAATGATTTTTTTTCTCTCCACAAATTCATGTGATTGGCTATGAATATGTATTTACAAATTTAATATCTACAATATTTTGAAACATAAATGGAAGTCTACAAATTTACCACTTACCATCCATTTTACAAATTCGAGAAAGTCTCCATGTAAGAATCTATCTATGTCTCTATTTATGTTTTATTTTAACTTATGTGATATTTTTGATTTATTAATTTTAAGGTTTTGTTGGAACAACATTTCACCTAATAAAAAAAAAAAAATCATTGAATAGTAAGTGGAGTTTCATTAAATAGTAGATCGAGTTTAATTAAGTAGTAAGTGAAATCTAATAAATTAGTAAGTTAAGTTTGATGGAGTAGTAAGTAGAGTATCAATGAATAGTATGTAGAGTTTTATTAAGTAGTAAGTGGTGTACTTTAGTAGTAAGCAAAATCTAATGAAATAGTAAGTAGAATCTCATTAAGTAGTAAGTAAGATTTAATTGAGTAGTAAGTTGCCCAATCATTAAGTTGTAGTGAGATTTAATTGAGTAGTAAATCAAGTCAAATTAAATTGTGTCTTATTGAGTACTAAGTTAAGTCTAACAAATTTTTACATTTTCACATTTTGTTTAACATTCATATTTCTTGTGTTAGTAATTTGAAATTCATATTTCTATTTATTATTGGCCAATCATTGAGTTGATGATTTACTAAGTTATTCTTACAACATTTTGTGACTCAACTTACCACTTAGTAAGTAAAGTATCAATGAGTAGTAAGTAGAGCCTGATTATAATGGAAAATAAGGTTTAATTTAGTAGTAAGTGAAGTGTAATGAAATATTAAGTGGAAGATTATTGAGTAGTAAGTAAAGTCTAATGAAGTAATAAGTGGAAGTTCATTAAATAGTAAGTACAATTTAATTGAATAATAAGTGAAATTTAATAAAATAATAAGTGGAGTCTCATTAACTAATTGTAATATCACTTACCATTTGGTTTGATCTAATTAATTTTATTATACTTACCACAGATGGAAGACAACATTGGGCATAACAACATCGCATATGAATTACATAACGGTGGTGCTACATGTACCAATTGGTATACCAATTAGTGTACCAACATATGTTATGACATTATTACTAACTCCACTCATTATACAAATTACAAATATCCAAAACCTCTAAAATTATGTCACATCATCTATTAGTACATTAATTGCTATACCAATTGGTGCATTTAGTATTATTCATCACATAATGATGATGATGATGATGATGATGATGATGATATTGACACTGGTGAGTACAACTTGGCAATCAAGAGGAATATTGTTAATTCTGATGATCTCCCAACCGAAAGAAATGTTAACTATATGGACCAACTAACTGAAAGATATATATTTGAAATGACATTAGATTTGGTAGAAAATGAAAAAAGTTTTCTACAATATGTATGTAAAGATGAAAGGTTTTAGTATTCGAGGAGATTAGTTATATAAGGACAAGAGTAATATGGCTATATCGAGGAGATAGGTTTGCTCAAAAGAAGGGCATCAACAATCTAAATACCTTAAGGTAGAAGATCGTAAAAGAGTTTTGAAATGATTAACTAGAGTTGTCATGCATCCTTTAATATCAAATACAATCCAAATATTTGCAAATATGAAGTGATTGAGTTTGTTAAAGGGGCAAAACCATTCCATGATAGGGCCTCTAGTGAAGTAATAAGTGGAAGCTCATTGAATAATAAGTGAAACTAAAGTTGAGTAGTAAGTGAAGTGTAATGAAATAGTAAGTGAAAATTGATTAAGTAGTAAGTGGAAACTCATTCTGCAGTAAGTGGAGTCTAGTGAAATAGTAAATGAAAGCTTATTAAATAGTAATTGAAGTGTAATAAAATAGTAAGTAGAAACTCATTGAGTAGTAAGTGAAGTCTAGTGAAGTAGTAAGTGAAATCAAAATTGAGTAGTAAGTGAAGTGTAATGAAGTATTAAATGAAAACTGATTGAGTAGTAAGTGGAGTCTATTGAGATTTAATTGATTAGTATGCCAAGTCTAATAAAATAGTTAGTGAAGACTCATTAAGTAGTAAATGTGATTTAATTGATTAGTAAGTCAAGTCTAATGAAGGAAAATTTAAAGGATCAACAAATAGCAAGGTTTAATTAGATAGTAAGTAAAGTTTAATAAAGTGGTACATGAAGTCTAATTGAATAGTTAGTAGAATTTAATGAAACAATAAGTCAAGTCAAGTCAAATGAAATAATTAATAGAGTCTCATTAAACTGTAAATGAGAGTTAATTGACTAATAAATCAAATCTATTTTGAAATAATAACTAAAATTTCATTGAGTAGTTAGTAGGATTTAATTAAATAGTAAGTAAGTAGTGAATAATGAATATAGGCTACATTTGACAAAAGATCAGAAGGATATTCAACCACATCTAAATATGCAAGTTTAGCAATGAAACAATTCTTGATTTTAATGGCTTTATAAAAATGCAAATAAACAACAAAGTGCGTCAAATCTATTTAATTGTTTTTTTTATTGTGTATAAAATAATTAAAAAAATTAAGATTGAATACATGAATTTAATCTCAGAAAATTTCTCTACTAGTACAATCTAATTAAAAACTTACAATTCAAAGGAAAATTTAAAGGATCAACAAATTGTACATTCCGGCCAACTATTAGCTCGTAAAGAAAAAATTACACAAAACTTTTTCAATCTTTTAAGAAACAAAAAAAAAAATAAAAATTAAAATATTAAAAAATTAAAATTTTATTTTCATTGCACAGAACAAAACGGAGTTAATTGTTAAGGAGAAATCACTAAACAATAGAAGGTGGGGAAAATAATTACCAAAGTATGTGGGATGTAATTCACATAAAAAAATTGCACCTCCAACTTTTGTAATTATTTTTAGTTCATTAGGCTAAATGGTAATTTCCCCAATTGTAAATTCATTTCGCAAGTACATAATCATTACACACATATTTATCTGAGAGTTTTTGGGGAATGATTTTCCATCGGTTATAACCGGTTAACAAGTTGAGCAATGGACTGTCCAGATTCCTTCCCTAAATCTAATGGCTAAAAATAAGTTTTATGTATGGTATACAAATACTACTTTTGGGTACCACAGTTAGACCCCCCAAAGTGGGTTAGGACAAAAGGAAGGGATGGGAACAAGACGAGCAATAAAAACTCAACTCATTATTCAATGAGTGGTTATTGGGTACTTCTAAAATATGGTCACATAGTAGTCTGAGTTATGATTGGTGGATAAAATAGAGTTCATGATTTTTGTATCAGGTGATTGAAGAACATAAGGGGACATACTGTGTGATGATTAGTGTGGGTGTTGATTTTTAACCACACAAAACTCAGTTGGAGAGCACTGGCAGAATAGATTAAGCCCAACAACTTGTAACAAGAATATGAGAATACCGCGGTGGTTCGTCCACCCGGGGGCACTCCGACGATCAAGTCAGTCAACTTATCTCTTAAAGATATCAAACAAGTACTCAATGCATAAGTAAGAGCATCACAAATAAACTTCCTCTAGAAGTCTTACTTTATGGGACTCTATCCTTTACAAGGATAACATCTATCACAACTCACACTATTCAGATTAAGATGAACTTCCTCAAGAGTCTCGTCTCTATCCAAATAGGTAGCTTGATGTCATCTAGGACTCTAGTCCTCTATCCAAATATTTCAGATTCTGGTATCCTCGCAGAATACCTCGACAGTGCCCTAAACATCTCGGCAAACATGATCTGCCCACGTGGCACTTCGGCTGACACATCAGCTTCACCTTAGCCACGTGGCGTCATCTCGAAATACTTCTCCACAACTGCCTCTAGGTTCTATTACCTCAACAACCTGAGGTGATGAAACCTATATCATTTCATCTTCTAACATGCTAGAGATACTCTTCCGTCCGAGATCATGACTTGACGGCGTATCGAAACAAGGACTCAAATGTCCACTCATCAAGAACCAAGAATCAAGAACCATCATGTTCTATTTCATCCAAGTCCAACATCTTGACAAAGATCACACTACTAGCACAGATCTTGATTCACTAGTTCAAGAACATCAAGACCCTAGTATCAACTCATCAGGAACCAAGAATAAACAAGTTCTGTCCCATCTAAATTCAATATCTCAACCGAGATCATCATGTCATCACCTCGTTGGTTCGTATTAGTCACGCGTCACTCTATCACATCAAAGCTACCCACGCTGCCTAACAGGCATGTCGTCCAAGGCAATTACATAATGTTTTGCCATCTTTTCGTTTTTGGACAAAACTTCCTTCACTCTCTTTCTAGAAGTCTCCATTGTCATTCCTTCGAAGCTTTTCCTATTACAACTCTGGTCACCACTTCTGGCGTGCACTCAATAGTCCCGTTTTGATCAGAGTGGTGTCTGACTCTGGCGAATCCCATTCTGGCATTTACTTCATTGGCTCCGCTTTGTAAGTCCTTGATTTCTTTTATTTTAACTTCAGTTCTCCATTGTTTTCAAATATATTCCTTCTATGGATTGTTACACATTACACGCAGTATCTGTATTTGCATCTACATTACCATCTTGTATTCATATG
Source organism: Camellia lanceoleosa (assembly GCA_025200525.1). NCBI lineage: Eukaryota > Viridiplantae > Streptophyta > Magnoliopsida > Ericales > Theaceae > Camellia > Camellia lanceoleosa. The sequence goes on along the minus strand of CM045758.1, from coordinate 142,282,675 downwards.
CGAATCTCATTGTTCTACATGCCTTCACTTGCTTTGATTCATATTTTGTCCTTTATGTTCTTGAGCCCTTCTTTACATTTTCTGTATTTGACACATATCTTCTGGCACACTGTCACCGAATTCTATCAATTTTGTTCATACCCTGAATCTGTCAATGCTCTATTTTTCTCATATTCTTGTATCTTTGATCATTATTTCAAGTTCTTTAAACTTGTTTCTTCTGTCTATTCTTGCTTGTTAGTAGATTACTGTCTCTGAATCTTGTATATTTGCATAGACTTAGGTTTGGGATTTGCTAGAATCCACACTTAGGAAAATTGAAACAAATTTTGGCCCCAAACCTTTCTCAAAACCCGAAAACTGATAACCCAGTAGCCCTTAGGGTTTCATCGAGGTCTTTAACCCACACAGTCCAACCTTCTTTGCCAAAATCGCCCTAGCCGAGGTCATGGGGATGTTCAAATGAAGGGTAGACTTCTCTAATAAACTAGAATACTTCTGTCAGGAATTCTCCATTCCAGTCGACGTTCATCTAAGGTTGGCTAGGGAGAAGGATTCCATGATGCCTGGAGAGACATTTATGCCCTTCCCTGTAGTATCTATCATAAAAAATGGAGTCAGATTCTATCTTGACATCTTGTTTTGCTTCAAGCCGATGTGCCTTCTTTCGTATTTGAACAAGTTGTCTTTTTTAATGCAAGTCCTTTTTTTGACTAAGTGTTGAATGTTTGTCTCTGCCTTTACTATTTTGTATGATTCCATACTTAAAATATTTTTGTACTTCTCCCAAGTATACTTTAACTATGTAATCACTTCAAGTTGGAACACATCTGACATGTATCACCTTGGATCCACTTCATCTTGAGAGCACCCACAGTTAGTCAACTCGGACCAACTTACTTCGAAGTTCACCTTTTATTGTGATCTCGACCAACGTGCACTTTATAAAGATTCTTTGAATAACATTCAACAAGTATTGCTTCCTTACTTGTACTTGCTGTCTTTTATCAAGACTTCACTCTTCCAACATTTCCAAGTTTGACGACCTGGTTGGTGATCTTGGGTAACCAACAACTCGAGTGTCCCCTCATCTGGATATCTCGGCTGACTCCAACTTGTAAATTTTTTCAAAAATTTCAACAAGTGTCAAGCCTATTCCTGCTTCCTTCATCTGGATATCTTAACTAACTCCAACTTGTAAATTTTTTAAAAAATTTCAACAAGTGTTAAGTCTATTCCTTATTCCTGCTTCCTGCTGTGAACCTAAGTATCACTTATGTTCACATTAAGCATGCATCTTCGATTTTGTCAAAGTCTAATTCAAACAAATCTTAGCCGAGGTTTTCCACCTCGATGTCTCTGTTAATCTGACTAGATCAAACTTAGTTCACCTCTACCGTTATGGCAAGTCTAAGTTATTCGTCATGTTTCATTCAGAAACATCGCCAATTTAGTTCAACTCTACTATAGGCAAGTTGAGTTCAACTCTACTATATGGTAAGTCTAATTTATTCGTCATGTTTTATTTGGAAACATCGCCGACTTAGTTCAACTACAATAGGCAAGTTGAGTTCAACTCTACTATATGGTAAGTCTAAGTTATTCGTCATGTTTTATTTGAAAACATCACCAATTTAGTTCAACTCTACCATATGGTAAGTCTAAGTTATTTGTCATGTTTTATTCGGAAACATCACCAACTTAGTTCAACTCTACCATAAGCAAGTTGAGTTCAACTCTACCATATAGTAAGTCTAAGTTATTCATCATGTTTCATTCGGAAATATCGCCAACTTAGTTCAACTCTACCATATGGTAAGTCTAAGTTATTCGTCATGTTTCATTCGGAAATATCGCCAACTTAGTTCAACTCTACCATATGGCAAGTGTTAATTCAACTCTACTATATGACAAGTTTAAGTTATTCGTTATGTTTCATTCGGAAATATCGCCAATTTAGTTCAACTCTACCGTAGACAAGTTGAGTTTGACTCTACCATATGGTAAGTTTAAGTTATTTGTCATGTTTCATTCAAAAATATTGTCAACTTAGTTCAACTCTACCATATGACAAGTGTTAATTCAACTCTACCATATGGAAAATCTAAATTATTCATTATGTTTCATTTGGAAGCATCTCCAACTTAGTTCAATTTTACCATAGGGAAGTTGAGTTCAACTCTACCATATGATAAGCCTAAGTTATTCGTCATATTTTATTCGAAAATATCGCTAACTTAGTTCAACTCTACCATATGGCAAGTATTAATTCAACTATACCATATAGCAAGTCTTAGTTATTCGTCATGTTTCATTCCAAAATATCGCAAACTTAGTTCAACTTTACCAGCATGGTAAGTCCAAGTTATTCGTCATGTTTCATAATGAAACATCGTAAACTTAGTTTAACTCTACCATCACGGCAAGTCTAAGTTATTCGTCATGCTCGCTAGAGGAACATCGTCATAAGACTTTTCGTTCTTATCGTATAATCATGGATTTCAACAACATTTTCACACTTTTTTACATAGGTTTCGACATCCTTTTGCATGTAGGGTCACCAGAATCCCTACAATATAACTCTGTGGGCAAGGGATCTACCCCCTGCATGGCTTTCACATACTTCTTTGTGGACCTTGTATAAAAAGTTTTCAACCTGGGAAGGATGTACACATCGTAATAGAGATCCAATAAAAACCCTTCTGTATAGATGGCCTTCTGCCAACAGGCAGAACCTGATCGACTTCAGTCTGATCTTGTATGCTTCCTTTTTGTCTTCTAGGATCTGGGATCTGCTTACTCAAGCTGAGCTCTTCTTTTCTCGAACTTAATCATCTAGGTTGAGATCTTGTTTTTTGGAATCCAGGACCTGCTCACTTAAGCTGAACTCTTCTCTTCTTGGACCTAATTATCTAGGTCAAGATCCTTGTCTTCTGGAATCTAGGATTTGCTTACTCAGGCTGAGCTCTCGTCTTCTCAGACCTAATCATCTAGGCCAAGAGCTTTTCTTCTAGAATCTAAGGTCTGCTCACTCAAGCAGAGCTCTTCTCTTCCCGGACCTAATCATCTAGGCCGAGATCTTGTTTTCTAGAATTTGGGATCTACTCACTGAGGCTGAGCTATTCTTTTCTTGGACCTAATCATCTAGGTCGAGATCTTGTCTTCTAGAATCTTGGATCTGTTCACTCAAGTTGAGCTTTTGTCTTCTCAGACCTAATCATCTAGGCCGAGATTTTCTCTTCTAGAATCGGGGATCTGCTCACTCAGGTTGAGTTCTTCTTTTCTTGGACCTAATCATCTAGGCTAAGATCTTTTCTTCTGGAATCTAGGATCTGCTCACTCAGGCTGAGCTCTCGTCTTCTCGAACCTAATCATCTAGGCCGAGATCTTGTCTTCTGAATCTAGGATCTGCTCACTTAGGTTGAGCTCTTGTCTTCTCAAATCTACTCATCTAGGCCGAGAGCTTATCTTTTGGGATCTAGGATCTGCTTTACCTAGGCCATGCTCTTCTATTTTGGATCTACTTCACCAAGGCCATGCTCTACCATCTTGGATCTACTTCACCTAGGCCATGCTCTTCCATCTAGGATCTGCTCCACCTAGGCCATGCTCTTTTATCTTGGATCTGCTTTACCTAGGCCATGCTCTTCCATCTTGGATCTGTTTTACTTAGGTCAATGTCTTTTCTACCTGAAGGTCGTCTTCATTTCCTCGGGAGTGCTCATGCCCCATTATCTTTGTATTCATCATTTCTGGAAAGGTCTTTATTCCGTCAATGTTGATGCATTCTCCATCTTCACTGAGCTTGTCATTGCCGACACGTTGATCTTGCACAATGATAACCATCTATTCTAACTAAGTTCCCACAGACGGTGCCAAATTGTGGGTGTTGATTTTTGACCACACAACCAAAGAGGGAACTCAGCCGAAGAGCATCAGTAGAATAGATTAAGCCCAATAACCTGTAACAAGAATATGAGAATATCGCGGTGGTTCGTCCACCCGGAGGCACTCCGACGATCAAGTCAGTCAACTTATCTCTCAAAGATATCAAACAAGTACTCAATGCATAAGTAAGAGCATCACAAATAAAAACAAACCTTAGACCCACGAGAGTGTCTTACTTTTATAATGATCAATATCCAACTTTCCCTAGAAGTCTTATTTCATGAGACTCTATCCTTTGCAAGGATAACATCTATCACAACTCACACTATTCAGATTAAGATAAACTCCCTCAAGAGTCTCATCTCTATCCAAATAGATAGCTTGATGTCATCTAGGACTTTAGTCCTCTATCCAAATATCTCGTATTTTGGAATCCCTGTAGAATATCTCGGCAGTGCCCTAAATATCTCGGCAAACATGATCAGCCCACGTAGCACCTCGGCTAATACCTCAGCGTTACCTTAGCCACGTGGCGTCATCTCAAAATACTTCCCCACAATTAGTAAAGGTGTATGAACACGTGGTGCTTCGAGAGCATTAAATAGTTTTTCTTCTTGAATACCTCAGTAAGATTTTTTTAAATTACCGAATGCTATTATTCAATTTTTATTATGTAATTTTGAGCTTTCAGCTTTCAACATTTAACTTTATGGAGGTTTTTTTTATCCAAGCAATCTATACATGATCTTTAAAATTATTATTTACCCTTGGCTCCATAAAATCCTCATTAGTTTGCAAACAATGTTACTCTCCAAATACCAATAAATTGGAATTGCCTTCATAAAAGGATCAATTTCTCTTCCATCAGTGTATGAATTGCACTGTGCCGTTAGGTTCATGGAAGTTCAATATGAGCCACACAAAGACTGACTGAATAATTTAATTCATCAAAATAAAATACATAATGTCCCAATAGATTCAACTGCACAATATATTCACTTGAGTAAATTCCGAATAAGTCTATTAATTTTTAAAACTTTACAATTTCACAAAAAAATTGCTCATTGATGAATATTTATTATATTTTCTTTTTACATGTACTAAGGGTTTGACCTATTCATAAGTATATTCACGAATCAATCCAGACTAAATGGTTTGATCTAGCGCTTTTAGGGAATGATTGGGCTCGGATTATAGAAAAAATTAAAATTTGATGAATATTATATTATATAATATGAAGAATTTACATATTTTAAAACAATTAGTTTATAAAATATTTTAAAATTTCTCATTACTTTAGCAAGAAATTTTGATTTCATCAGGTGGGTACATATAGGGGTGTAATTTTAGCCCGGCCCACCCAAGCCTTGGCTTGGTTCGGCCCATGTCTTGGTTCGGCCCATGTCGGGCCTCATAGGCTCCTACCAAAATTCGTGTCGAGCCAAAAAATTAGACCCAAGCCTAGGAGGTATTTGGGCCTTGGGCGGGCCGGTAGACCTGAGCTTGGGCTCAAGTTTGGACAGGACTTGAACATTTTTTTCTATTTTTTAACCAAGATTTTATTTTTTTTCCACCAGTAATGGCACTAGGCCTCGAGCAGGCTGGACGGCCGGGCTTCGTGACGGGCTTTGAGTAAGCCTTGAGATAGGTTGATGGGCCAGGTCCACAGGCCTGACAAGGTTTCAAAATGATGGCCCAGGCCCAGGGTCTTGGGCTGGGTTTGAGCCCAAGCCTAACCGAGCCTAATCGGGCCGGGTCCACCTCAGGCTGCCCATCGGCTGCGGGCCATTTTTACACCCCTAAGTACATGATAAGTGGAAAATGAGAAAGGAATGAAGGAATCAAATTAGAGCTAGATAAACATTGGGTTGGACCATATTCGAGTTGGGCTTACACTAAGAGCCTATGTGTCATTTCGGACTTAGCTTGATTGGACATTGAGCCTAATCTAGCCATTTCACGCCTAATTCTAGAAGAACTTATAAATCCCAAGCCCACTGGCTTAATCTAATAGATATGATTTTTATTTATTTTTTTTGTCTTGAAAGATTATTAAATTATTCAGACCTTTTTACGAATTATTTGAATTTGAACATTAACAAAATTCAATTATTAAATAAATATGAACTTTTAACAATTATTTTAATTTAAGTCCTAGAAAGAAGTATATATACTTTTATTATTATTATTTTTTGGGAGTAAATTTCACTTATCTCCTTTAAAGTTTGAAGAAAATATTAATTTCGTACTTTTGACATGATTGTATTAATTTTTCTTGAGTTTTAAATTCACATAATAGTTAGAATTTTCTTTTATCAATAATCCATTAGTCATATAAATAAAGAAAATAATATTATTCGCACTCAATTGCTTTAGGCACCGTTTGGCAATGCATTTTGGGGCTATTTTAGCCACTACGGGACAAAAGAGGCTAAAGTAGTCAAATAGAGACAAAAGCCACTGCAAATGATTGGCAACAACCCACTTCAAGGTAAATTTACCAAACTACCCCCACATGAAAAACCACAAATAAAAACAAATTAATGTATACAAATAAAAATAAAATTGACAAAAACGTAAATTAAAAAAAAAAAAAAAGAACCACAAAAATACGCCTCATCCTCAAAAAAAAAAAAAATAAATAAAAAATAAAAACAGAAATTAGCATTTGCCATGTAATTTAAAAAATAAAAATAAAACACATGAAAACCCATTTTTGAAAAATAAAAACAAATTAATGTATACAAATAAAAAAAAATGACAAAAACGTAAATGGAAAAAAAAGAACCACAAAAATACGCCTCATCTAAAAATTAGCATTTCCACGTCATTGAAAAAAAACATAAAAAATCCTTTTCCAAAAAAAAAAAAAATTAAAACAAAAAAAAAACTGAAATTGTCATTTTTCAGGTCATTTGAAAAAAAAAAAAAAAAAACAACATAATAAAGCTTTTCCAACAAAAAAAATAAATAAAAAACAACAACAACAACAACAACAACAACAAAAAGCACATTAAAATGAAACTGAAATAAGCATTGTCAACATCATTTAAAATTAAAAAACAAGAAAAAACCTTTTCAAAAATAAGCAAAATAAAAAGTCAATAAAATGAAATTGAAATTAGTAGTTTCCACGTCATTTCAAAAAAAAAATGAAAAAGCCTTTTCCAAAATAAAAAAAAAAACAAATTAATATATATATATATACAAGAAGACAACAACATAACACCCAAATTTACATTTTCAACGTCATGTTAAAAAAAAGCAAAACATAATAAAGCTTTTTCCAAACCCAAAAAAAAAAAAGCAAATTGAAAACAATAAAAAAAATGACAAAAACGTAAATGAAAAAAAAAGAACCACAAAAATACGCATCCAACCAAAATAAATAAATAAATAAATTTAAAAACAGAAATTAGCAGTTGCCACGTAATTTTAAAATAAATAAAACACATGAAAAACTATTTTTGAAAAATAAAAACAAATTAATGTATACAAATAAAAATAAAAATGAGAGAAACGTAAATTAAAAAAAAAAGAACATAAAAAATACGCCTCTTCCAAAAACAAAAAAAATTAAAAACAGAAATTAACATTTGCCACGTAATTTAAAAATAAATAAAACACATGAAAAATTATTTTTGAAAAATAAAAACAAATTAATGTATACAAATAAAAATAAAAATGACAAAAACGTAAATTAAAAAAAAAGAACCAGAAAAATATGCCTCATCCAAAAAAAAAAAAATTAAAACAGAAATTACCATTTGCCATGTAATTTACAAATAAATAAAACACATGAAAACCCATTTTTGAAAAATAAAAACAAATTATGTATACCAATAAAATAAATAAGATGAACGTAAATTAAAGAAAAGAACAAATTAATGTATACAAAAGAAAAATGACAAAAACATAAATTAAAAAAAAAACCCATAAAAATCGCCTAATCCCCAAAAAAAAAACAAAAAAAATCCGCACCAATGACGGCGTGGAGAATGTATGGCAAGGAGTAAAAATATAAAAAATCACTTCAAAGGCAGTTTGGTCATTCACCATGAAGACACCTTACCAAAAGGTCAAAAAGTCAAAAAAGTCAAAAAGTCCTTCCCAAACCAGGCTTTTTAGCGTAAGGTTAAAATAGTCAAAAAAATCAAAAAGCCAACCCACTTCCCAAACAGAGGCTTAGTCATACTAAAATTGAGGTTAATGTAATTATGTTAAAAGTGGAAAACTAATTATATTTTTTCTAAATCTCAAGAAAGGTAAGTTTAATTTATAATTTTTTTTTTCTAGTTTGCTTTGTCACTAAATAATCTAAAATTAAAATAAATATTTTATAAATAGGGAAGTCAGGTCAGATTAGGCTAAAATTCATTATTCCATGATCAGTCTGAAGGTTAAATGAGCTTAAAATCTGACTTTAACTTGGCTCAAATATTTTTCTTAATTCTTAAAAATTAAAAATTAAGTTGAATAGATCATTAAACCTATGGCCACTCCTAAAATTAGAATTCAGTGTCACTGCTATGCGTGAAGCACATCAATGACTGTTGTGCGGCCCGTGAAACTCATTTCGAGTCCTATTTTGATGATCCAACCGTTGAAAATTTAGGAAATAGTAGAGAACAATATACCTGTAAAAAATCAAGTTGATCAGATATCAATAACATGTTTGTCAAATAACATTTGTATTTAGTTTGATACATACATATTCATTTTTTTATAAAAAGATGTTATTTGATGAACAAGTTATTGATATCTGATTAACTTGATTTTTTACAGGTTATTGTTCTTGATATTTTCTAAATTTTCAACGGTTCGAATCATCAAAATAGGACTAGAAATGAGTTCCGCAGGCCACACAACAATCACTGCTATGCTTCACGCACATCAGTGACACTAGCACCCTAAAATTAAGTGTAGCCGAAAATTAAACCTTCGTTCGGGAAGTGAATTAGTGTCACGACCAAAACCCGCCTCTATAGGTTTAGCGTCGTAACCAGCTAATAATCCGTGATTACCGAAGGCCTGTTTAACAATAATGACAATAATACAATATAAAGGGGCTGGCGAAAGCCAATCAATAATAACATACATCATCCAATGAGCTGTGAGGACTTGAATGGAAATAAACTTTCATATACATAGTTATATACACAAAACTTATGTCCATAAAACACATATATATAAGACAAAACATAAGTTAGGGAATTAAATCCCATTATCAAAAACATTATTAACAAAAGTCATAAAACATTCTTTTCACTTGAGCAATATCAAAGGGGTGAATTTGAACCACCCAAGCAGCCTTGACACATGTTGGTTCGGAATCTCGTGATGAGGCACAATAGCTGGCTTGACAAAACAAGGGTTCAGGTTGATGTCACTAGCTTTGATTCAGTGCTCGATCACCTACATATATATAGTAAACAGTGAGGTAGAGCCCAGTGAATAACAGCTGTGTAAAGAGATCAAGAATGATGTCCTTACAATATTTGAAACAATCGATTATCAATAGAATATTTTCAATTAGTATCTTTTTGTCAATCAATCGTTCAATTCAATCAATCATATTCGTATAGGTCATACGTGGTACATCCAATAACAACAATATAATAGGTCCTAAAGACCGAACAATCAATTAATGGCCATCAAACAATAGACAATAGTTCCAAAAACTAGAACTGACAGAGATCTTTGTAACAATAGTGATATCAATAAGAATAATAATAGCAATATGCTATGGATGTCACGAATACAGTTCAAAAAGATAATCATCATTCAATCGATAAAAAGTAACAGTTCAGAAAACAACATAATTTATCATTCAGAAAATAAATACAATTTGAACATATCTTTACAATAGTGTTACTCACAGTGGGCTCCTCTGTACATGTACTAATGGTTCGGCGTCCAACCTAAACAAATAAAGTCAAGCACAACATAATTACAATCACTCGTACAATTCTACTCAATTCGACTGTTCGATCTCTATTCAGTTTGGTACATATATCTATTCAATTCATTTTCTTCTTACTCGGTTTCTATTTATTACTTAACCGTTTGGTTATTACGTTTGTGCTTTAGTTTCTTTCGTGCTTATGATATGAACATGAATGCAATTGCACATAAAAACACTTTAAAACCATGCAAGAACTTGGGTCTTAAACATTAGCCACAATTCATAGCTTTAAATCAACTCAAGGTTTCCATGTAAAACAAAGCAACCCTTTAAAATGAAATATATACACATACACATACAAGGTTGGGTTTAAAATCTGCAAATCCCAAAATCCTCAATTTCATACAATATAAGACCCAAAACTCCTTTCAAGAAAACATTAATCTTTATAGACATGACTTTGAACAAAAACATATCTTCAAATTAAGAACCAATTTTTTCATTGAAAACTCAAAGTCTTGAATTGAATTGAATTTTGATAATAAAAAAAAACTTGGAAGTTAAGCTTCAATTTCTCAATTGCTATGGTACCTCCTCAAAATCATAAAAACTCATGCAAGGAAATAAGAATATGGTCATATAACCCAAGAATGTATATCATGCATGGTGATTTTGAAAGTTGATTTAACTAATTCTTCAATTTCGGAACACAATTACATTAAACCTCCATTTTCATAAACATAATCCTTAATTTAATGTATGATCTCTCCTCAATCTCTATGAATCATGTAGGAGAACAAGTATAGAATCAAAGTTTTCTTGAAAATATACCATGCATGTAAAGATTAGGAGTTAATTTGAACAATTTTACCATTTTCTAACATGCATGTCCTAAGCTCTTAATTTCATGAGCAAATCTTCTAATTAATTATAAATTCAACTCAAGTAATCTTATGTTCTTCCTATTTGAGCTTAGATTCTATGAATTAACAGTGTATCATTTCAATTTCATGAATTAGGAGGTAGAAATTACCTTAGTTTGATGATTTAATGCAATATGAATCAAGCCTCTTCTTTCTTCTTCCTTCAATTCTTCTTTGAGCTCAAACTCTCAAGATGACTATTTCTTTCCTCACACTCTCTCTCACTCTCTTCGTGGTTCTTGTTTGGTGTGTTAGATGAAAGACTCAATATAAGCAACCAAGTACTCTCTCTCTTACTATGTTTGTTGATTCAAAATTGAGTAGTGTTCTAAATTATTATTATAATCAATTAATTTAACTTTAAACTATTAAATCATTCTAATTAAGTTAAATAAAAATCAAAGTACGCAAATTAAATTAATTCTCATCATAATAAAATCTCAATTACACTAAATTTAATTATATTAGTGTGAATTAGACTCTAATTCCTATCCTATTATTTAATTCTAACTTGTTAAAATTAATGAATCAGACAGGTTTAAGTCTCACTCTAACCTATCTGTCTACAATAACACAAATCAATAGGTCACATGACAATCAATAACACATAATCACATAATTAACAATAAACACATAATCAATATAAAATTAATTTGCTTAATTAAGGAGGTGGTTGTCACAATTTGCTTTTTGATTTTGTGGCTATTTTAGCCTGGGTTAAAAAGCCTCATTTGGAATTGTAGATGTCCCTGAACGTCCCGGGGAAAATCCCCCCCATTCTGTTCATTTGGACTCACTACAGTTCAGGACTCGATGTCACGGTCCTGTATCTAATCTCGCAGAGTGCAATGCAACACCGATGAATCATCAAAGAGTCCAAATTCGGCAAATCGTTTTGAAAATAGATTTTTAGAAAGAAGTGTCAAACATGAACTGCTTTGCCAGATACAAAGTCGCCACCTAAATATTTTATTTTGGGAGAATTTAGGAAACCCTGACTCGTGCCTAAGGCCACGTGTCCGTCATCACCAAAGTTGCCTCGACTCGGGAACTTGGGTACGATTGGGGAAGGTCAGCTATGAGCACCCCCGCTCGCCCGATCAAAGATCGGCCACTACTAAACATGATATCTTATTTTTTTGAAAGCACATGTGTTCTTATTCCAGTTAATTAGCTAGAATTACTACGTGATGCGCACAGCAAAACAAGTATAGACTAGATCGCCTAATTTGGAACAAAGCATTACATATCCGTTTGTTTGGAAAAATGGTTTGAGTTTTGCTACTCGCAAGTAGGCTAAAATACGGATTTCAATGAATTGTCCCAATTCAAGCAATCCAACCGTCACTCAGAGGCATTCAGGCAGTTATATCACATACGCAAATAGCCTCATGGTAAGCATGCTGTCATGGCAACACTCACACACATGCAAGGATGCTAAAGCGTAAATACTTCCTAGTACTCCAAGCCAAAACAGAAACTAGTTAGTAATCAAATGCGTGATCCTAGTTCATGTTAAGATGGCTAATGCAACACATGCAAAATGCAACTAGAAATAGGCTCGGTTATTCTAAGATGTCATGTGAAATGCAACTTGATGCATTTATTCAAATTGGAATTGAAATACAATGCAGTTAGCATGATGTGCCGAGCCCAGTGCATGCAATACGAATGAATGTGTGTAAACATGCTATCATAAGTATGCTAATTGAAACGTGCCCTAAAACTAACCATTGTAAGCGGTTAAATAAAAGGAAGAAAGACGTGGGGTTGGAAGACATGCATCACACACACGCACGCTTATTACACAATTTGCCCTCTCTCGGAGGGACTGAAAGAATAATACAAATTAACTAACTAACAAGCTAATTAATTATTACACAACACTTAACTAATTAAATGAATTAATTAAGCTAAGAAAGCAATAAAGAGGCCTCGAGAAGAGGGATGAATGCATGCATGTTCGGTTTAAACGGGAAATCCATCGCCATACTCATGCTACATCTTACTGCTTTCTCGCACTTCAAACCGCACAAGTCTCGGGATGTTTACGAATGACCTTCGAGCCTCGTGGAAGGTCACTGGCCATGGAAAACTGGTCATCGACCATGTATGAGGCTCTCGGCCAACAATGCATAGCCGACCGGCACTGAAGATAGCCGACTGGCCATCTCTTCCTGCAGAATCTTGTTTTGCTGCAGCAGAAGGCAAACAGAGCATGGCAATGCATTTGCAAAGCAATGTTTGCACAACTACCCTCCTTATCATGTTTAAGACTCAAAGGAGTATGGTTTTCGACCCTCGGACCATCAATCACACATTTCAATGCATGATGGCCAAAGAAGCCAAGTGTGCAACTCAATATGGAATAAAATGCACAAAACACATAAAGGGCCCCAACCTCTATCATGATTGATCAAGAGGCAAGAGATGCACACACAATGCAATGCAACCTAGGAAAGCAAGCAAGCATGCAAATAAACCAAATGTGCAACAAATCTAATGCAAGATGAGCATGTTAACATGCAATATGCAATAGGCATACAACCTAGACATATGGACATGTATAGCATGCAACAACATGCAAAATGAAACAAGCATGCAACAACATGGTGAGATGGACTTACACTAACATGGGTAGCTCTCAAGTATGCCAAAATCAGTGGCCAAATGTGTTGGGATGGTGGCTCGGAATGCATAAAGATGAAGCTCATGCAATGGTCCATAAATGAGGCATACAAGCACAACTCTCAAACGCATTTAAAGAGTGATAGATACATGTGCATGACCATGAAACATGGACTGAAATTACACTACAAATGATGTCAAATCATTGAAATAGGCCAAGTAATGCATACTAAATGACTCAATACACAAAGCTTACAAGCAAGATTGAACCAAAGCTATGCAAAACAAGTCATGGGTGACCAAGACAACCAAAATCAGACCTCAAGCATACCAAAATATGGATAAAATCTTCTTGAAGTCAAGCCAAAAGCATGCTGAAAAGACATGTCACAACATGACGCATGTTAGGCTATTTCATGGGATTGCATGAAAAGTGTATGAAGCATGCAAAGGCTAACCAAACCAAACCTAAACAAAGGTATGACATGATAAAATAAGCCCAAGAACATGCTGAAATGGACACAACATAGGCTAAAATGAGATGCTACTTCAAGGAGCATACAAAGCTAGTGTGTGTGATTTACACTACAAGTGTATGAGGCATGCAAGGGCCAACCAAACCAAGCAAAAATAGATCTAAGGCATGTTAAAACTACACCAAAAATCTACTGAGATGGCCCAAAAACAAGCTAGAAACACATGCTCAAACATGAGGCATACAAGACTAGTTTGCAAAATTTACACTACAAGTGTATAAACCATGCATAGAATGACCAAGATAGGCAAAAACAGTGGCATGTGACAGAAAAATAACCACAAATACCAGTTAAGACATGGCCAACATGAACTTAACAAAGGTGCTCACGTATGAGGCACATATGACAAGTATTGAAGACAACAAGGAGAGGGGATGTCCCTCTCCTTCTTAGGACCTCAAAACACCACTCCTACCACTGAAATCCCTTTGAATTTCAATGGTGAGAAGGCCAATACAAGGTGGTCCCGAAGCTCACAAAAAAGGCACAAAAATGAGGTCAAACAAAGCCTAAGAGGGGGTAACCAACCCCAAACACAAAAGTGATCTTAAACAAACTTCAAAAGCATGAAAAGAAAGAACTTTTATTAGTTATAAGTTAAGCTCAAAACAGCATGCAAGATAGGCTAAAAGTGTATGCAAAAATGGAGAATAAAGAGGGTAGTTCTCACCCTTGATGCACAGCTGCAAAACTAGCAGGTTCTTGGACCAAGAACCGACTCTTTAACATCTGAAAATGACCTCCAAGAATCTTAGATGAATGGTGGAGGTGTGTGGCTATGAGGTGTGGTGTAATAAGCCAAGAACAAGACCCTTTTGAACTCAAAATATAGAGATATAAAGAGAGATATATCTTGGAGCCTTAAACAAATTTTTGGAACCTCTCTAAAGGAGAGGGAGGCCCTCTCTTATAGAGAAACAAGAGGGTTCAAGCTTCTTGGAGAAGCTAAAAAAGGTTCAAGCTTCCTCAAGAAGCTAAAAAAGGTTCAAGCTTCCTCAAGAATCTAAAAAAGGTTCAAGCTTCCTCAAGAAGCTAAAATAAGGGTTCAAAAGGTTCAAGCTTCCTCAAGAAGCTAAAAAAAGGTGCAAATCCTCCATACACGTGTATGGAGGATAGAGACTGTGCCACTTGGCACTAAATATCTGCATAAAGCAGACGAACAGGGTTCGGCCAGCAGAAAAGGCCGATCGACCAACACAAAGGGCCGGCTGACTAAAAACATTGCCGACCGGCCAACACTTTTGGCCGGTAGCAATAAAACAGGGCCGGTGACAACATGCCAAGGCTGGTGGGGTGTGGGGATAGCCAACAAGCCATTTCCCGCCCTCAGGTGCAAAGATCACAAGTCCTTGGTCCAACCAAGCACAAAACAAATAAGTTGAGAGATCTTGAGGCAAGGCGCGCAACCGAGACCTCCGAGAACTCAAGACGAATACGAGCATGGATGATCATCGAGTGTTCAAACGATGACGTCCAAGTCTTGAGGACGGTAAAAAATGAGGTGTCTACAGGAATTTTTTTTTTTTTTTGCTTTTTTGACTTTTGTGAGAGAAAAATTAAAATAATTATAGTTTAGATGTGACATTTTGTCTTATTGACTCTTTAATATATTTTAAATAAATTTAAAATCTCAATTAGCTAGGTGGTGCTTGGTATCAATTTTTTTACTTAAAATAATAAATAAAGACAAAAAAATGTTAAGTAAATCAATAAGATAAAATATTATATCTTATATATTAATCAATCACTTTTTCTTAGAGGTAGGCATTTGCCGAGTCAAGCTCGGTTTGGGCCCGACTGACACTACATAATAAGAAATTTTGTGTCTATCCAAGCCCGACTTAACCCTAATATCGGGCCTCTACATCTGCCCTAACCCGATCCAAAAAATAATTATAAATTCCAAGGGGGACTTACTAGCCGGTCCCATGCAAACAAACTAATACCCAGCAAGTCCTCTCCTATTTCAGTTTCCAATTTTACCCCTAAATGTCACAAAACACGCGTGAAGCAAACACCAAATCACGAGGTCTCCCTGTACGCATAAAACACACACTCCTTCTCAATTGTTCTGATTTGGAAACTATTCTGAGGCGATTTGGAAACCACTGGGGATTTGCGATTTCAAAATCGAAACAAACAAAGAGATTTTTCCTGAATCTCCTATCGTTTCCAAAGAAATCAGCTCTGTTTTGATCTATATTCTGATTCCGAACAGATACCCAACAAATCCTCCACCGTTTCAATCTATATTCCTTGTTCCATTCATCTTCAAGAACCATGCGAATCAAACGTGAGTCGTATTCATCTTCCATTCTTTTTTTAAAACTATAATTAAGTGATATTCAACTTCATAATAATCACATATTCACGTTCATTTGCTATACAATAACAGATTTGCTTATTTTGCCCAATTCAGTGAGAAAATTTGCTATAACCATGATAGATTTGCTTAATTTTCTTAATTGAGTCATAAAATTTGTTCCAATGATAGATTTGTTTCCTTTCTTTTTTCATAACTGTAATTGACTCATAAAATTCGACTTGAAGCTATTTTCAATATGTATCATACAGTATTAATTTATCATTGATATTCAACTTCATAATAATCACATCTTCATCTCCATTTGCTAAACAATGATGGATTTGCTTAATTTTGCTAATTTAGTGATAAAATTTGATATACAATAACAGAATTGCTTACTTTGCCCAATTCAACGATAGGTTTGCTTAATTTTCCTAATTGAGTGATAAAATTTGTTATAATGATGGATTTGCTTCTCTTCTTATTTTATAACTATGGATTTGCTTCCCTTCTTCTTTCATAACTATAATTGAGTAATAAAATTTGACTTCAAACTATTTTGAATGTGTATCTTACAAAATTAATTTATGAGTGATACAATTTGACTTGAAGCTATTTTCAAGCTGTACCATACAGTATTAATATATGAGTGATACTCAATGTCATAATAATCATACATTTATGTTCATTTGCTATACAATGATGCATTTGCTTACTTTTGCTAATTCAGTGATAAAATTTGCTATACAATTGTTTTCATCTTCATCTTCAACATCATACTTCATGTTCTTTTGCAATTTGGAATCTAAACTTTGCTATACAGTTATATATTTGCTCAATTTGCATAACAGAGAGATTTCTTCTTAGTTTGCCTAGTTCAGTGATAAAATTCTTCTTAATTTTCAATGTTCATGCTCAATGTTTTTGTACAGATGTTGCCAGTCATTCTAAAAGATTACGTCGTCGAAAAACATGTTTCTCAAAGAAGAAAAAGATTGAAAAAGTTGACTTTGTTATAGAGCCAATAACACATGAAAGTGAAAATCAACTAAAAGTTAAACCTGAATCTAACATTGACAATGAGGAGCCCAAACAGGAACACTGAAACCAGCTACAGAGATCTACAAAGCAAGAGGGAAGAAAAAGATTGATGGAAGAAAAACTAGGACTAAACAGATACATGATAATGAAGCAAAGTATGTCTACCGTTCTAACATTCAATCTCTTATCAAATTTTTCAAGACAACAAAACTCAGAGAGGAGCATTTGATACTATTGAGAAAGACCCCTTTTTCACTTTTGGTTGATACATTGAATGAAAACAAGGTTAAAAGAAGAGATTCAATTAAATATGATGATGTGGTTGTAAAAATTTTGCAAACTTACTAAATGGATGGAACCACATTTGAAATTGCCGGAAGAAATTTGAAAAGAAATGACTTCAAGTTAATTTTTGGGATTGCATGTGGACACAAGAAGATGAATCTTGCATACGGAAGAAAAAATGAGGTAGTTATGGTGCAAAGAAGGAAAATAACCGAGAGCAGAATGACAAGTGCTTCAATCCAAAAGTTGATAACAAAACTTTTGAGAAGCACCAACAATGAAGATGTAGAAGATGTCGTTAGGCTTGTGTGCCTTCTGGTTTGTTTGCTTTTGTTGTATCCGGGTACTGGGACAACAATTGGTTAGAGGTTCATGAAATACCTCGAGAATATTGATGAAATGAAGTCTTATGATTGGTGTGGTGCAGCAAAACAACATCTTACAAAATCAATAGCATGCAACATCAACCAAATTGATAGAGTGTGCGGATGTGTGATCATCTTGTTGGTAAGTAAATACCTCACTTACAACTTATAAACTACAATATTTACATTTACTAAATACTAATTTATAACATTTTTTTTGTCCTCAACAATATTGGATATGTGAGCATGCAAATATCATCAAACCAAATGAGAAGAATCCAATACCAAGATTTGCAAAATGGAACATTACTCATCTCAGAGAACAATTGGCAAAGTCATCCTTGCATGATCTAAAACATATTGAGGTATCCATTCATATCCTTTGTTTTGTTTAAACAAATATTAAATTTTCTTATGCAGTGATAAATTTTAGCAAAACTAATAAATTCTTCTTAATTTTCATGGTGTCATATTTGTCGTAGAAAAATTATTTAGGCATTTCTTCTGTGCTAGGAAATTATTCAATAAACAATTTTTATCAATGTTTAACATTTATTTCTTTAATTGAGTGATGAATTTTGCTATGCAGTAATAAATATTCACATGCACTGATAACTTTTTGCTCACAGTTATAAATTCCCCTAGTTAGCTTCATTGACTTATAAATTTTGCTTAATGTTGCTAATTCACTAATAAAACTTGTTATCATGAACCAAATTACCATTCTTACTATAAATTTGAATCACCGAATGATAAATTATTACTTAACTCTGCCTCATATCATTTTTTTAATAATTTTCATTCATGTAGGAGAATAATTTGAAAAACACAATTGAAGAACAGAATATATACAAACAATTGCAACCACAAACAGATGATGAGCATGAAGATGAAAAATGTAACTTTGACAAACAACGGGAGACTGAATTATCTGAAAATGAAGAAGAACCAATTATCAGAAAGATATTCAGTCTCAGTCCAGGAAGAAATTCACAGAATCCCAAGAATCAAACAGGTGCTCCAAAAAAGAGGAAATCAACAACACTGCAATCAAAAAAGAATACACGAAGGAAAGCCAACTTTCAGCATGAAACTCAAGAAGGTCCAGTTCATGTGCAAACAAATGAGCTTTCTTTTGACAACCTAGAAAATGATGAAGAAGAAACAATGATCAAACAGAAACGGTCCAAAGAACTTCCCCGGGATTGAAGCATCAAACACCAGCTGAAATAAGGAAAGCAAAAAAGGAAACTTGCCTATGAAAGAAATATCTACCATGTCAAAATCAATGAACATACTTTTCAGAAACTAGAAGAGAATGTCCTAATAATCCAAAGGCTAGAAATGGAGAAGGCAAGAATCCAAGCAGAAAATGACGAGCTTAAGGACCAACTCATGAAGCTCAGTAAACAAATGGAAGAACAAAGCAAGAAAGCAAAGATACAAATGGAAGTGAAAGATGTGGAAATAGTGCTACTTAATGAGAGAATTGTAATGTTGGTTGAATCAAATCTCTACCTGGACAGTGAAGAAGAACAAATCCAAGTTGAAGTTGAAGCCACCACTACCAAGACATCACCTCTTGTCAGCTCAATGATAAAAAGGGTCAAAAATAGAGAAACAAGAAAAGAGCACAAAGATCTAGATTTTTGCTACATAATAAAAAGACAACCAAACCAGAACAAGACAGTTGATCAAGTAGAACCAATGGTTGAAGAAAATCCAGAGACCAGAAAAGAAGAGCACACACAACATCAACATCAACATCCAACAAAACAAATTAACACTTCCTATCCAATGTTTCACAAATTGCCAAAGAAATCAAGGATAAAACTCACTAGTCTTTGGGCAACAAAAACCAGCAGGTAAGAACATGAATTGGACCTAAAATTTCCAAATTCGAAATCTAAATTTTAGTATATAGTCATGCATTTACCAATGTATAACCTTCATTTACTTCGATTATTGATAAATTTTGATATACAGTGACAAAATTTGCTACATTATGATAAATTTTACTTAATTTGTTTGGTAGAGTGATATATTTTGCTAATCTTCATGTTATCTCATATATGGTGTCAAATTATTTAGGCATTTGAGTTTATGTTCTGTACTTCATTTCATGGTTCATATTTGATACATGAAGTAAAATTCCATGCTCAATTTGTTCCCCTAACCTTTAATTTGTTAATTGACCAATAAATTTTGATATACAGTGATAAATTTTGTTTTCACATTTGCAGTTATCCAATCTTACAAGGAAAGGAAGTAGGCAGCTATTTGTACTTGGATGATATTGACAAAATAGTCGAATCGAAGAACTTTACGAAATGTAAAATCAAATCCCTATTTGTGCATATATCAATTGTAATACCAAACTATAATTCTCTTATTAACCTTGTTTGCTTTTGTTTTTAAAACAGGCAATAAATGCATACAACGAAATCTTAATGACAGAAGAGCAATTGAAATCAAACTTCAGCCTCAGCTCACAAGCAGGAACAACATATATATTTACTACATCATGCCATGTAAGTAAATTACATATATATATATATATATATTTCATTACAATATCATCCATTTCCCTTGTCTAAATCAAGTGCATAAGTTCTCATTCATCCAGTCTTATAGTGATAATTAATGAATTACATTGTAATCAAAACTAATATATTTGCAAAACACAGTATTTGTTCACCACAAAGGATGAGACAAAAACAAATCAATTGTTGAACAAAATGATGTTAGAAGCTGTCAAGGAAAGATATCTTCTTTTCCCAATTTTCAATGAAAAGCATTGAACGTTGTTGGTACTCGACACTGAAAATGGCTCATGGAAGTTTTAAAATTCAATGACACCTAGCACAGAAACAGATAACCACTTAACTGAGGCAAACAAACTGGTAAAACACCAATTACTTATGATATCATCCATTCCCCTTGTCTATATCAAATTTTCTTATGCATATATTTGTCAAACACCAATTAATTATTAATATATTTTGCAGAGAAAGGTTATTGAAAAATACCTTCAACATCACAATCCCAAAGCTATTGAAGGTAACAAGTTTCATGAAGAAACAGAAATTGCAATGAATTGTCCCCAACAAGTTGATCATTCGTAAGTTTCTGAAAACCAAAATACATTACATTGATAAAATTATCATTGATGACTACTAACTTTGTTTTTCCAATGTCATCGTAGACTTGATTGTGGCGTCATAGTTTGTTACCTTATGAGAGAATATGTCTGTAACAAAGACATCTTTCCCAACTTAACAAAGGAGGAGTGCCACCAAATCAGAGTAGATATCATAGATGATTTGTTGACTAACCAACAGACAGACACCCAGCAAATCGTTGATGAGGCAATAGAAGCGGTGCTTGAAGACAAGGAGTTTTGGGACACAATACACAATGACAACAATGCTTGAATAATTTGGGACAAAGATTATAATCATTTTGGTTCTTACTTTGCTTCAATGAATATTACAATGCTTGGTTGTTACAATGTCAAATTTGCTTCAATTAAACATTCAGTCTTTTTTAACCATATTGTTACCATATCTGGCTTTTGATATAGGTCTTGTTTTATGCAAATTTCATTCAAAAAATTAATTATGATCTGATTATTTATGTCAAACTTAAAGGTTAATAACAGGTTAGGAATCACTATACTGATAAATTTACTTTCTTATAGTGTTTTGTTTACACTGATGAATTTATCACTGTTCAATCAAAAACCAAAGACCTCTCTCTCTCTCTCTCTCTCTCTATCTCTCACTCACTCTTTTCTCCAAACTCAATTAAACAAAGCACTATAAAGAAATAAAAAATTTACCTAAATTGAAAAATAAAACTCAAACCCTATTACATTGTTTTGATTATTTTGGTTCTTCATTTGCTATAATGAAACATTTAGTCTTTTTTATCCATATAGTTAAAAAATATAGGTTTTGATATCAATCTAGTTTTATGCAAATTTCAATCAAAAAATTGATTACAATCTGATTATTTGTGTCAAATTTAAACGTTAATAACAGGTTTGGAATCACTATATTGATAAAATTATTTTCTTATAGTGTTTTGTTTACACTAATAAATTTATCATTGTTTCAAGAAATTTATCACTGTGAACACTGACAAATTTCTTACTGTTCAAACAAAAAAACCAGCACCTCTCTCTCTCTCTGTCATTCTTTTTTCCAAATTCAATTAAACAAAACACTATAAAAAAATTACAAATTTACTTGAATTGAAAATAAAAACACATACACTATTACATTATTTTGATCATTGTAAAATTTTTAAAAGGAACATATAAGTACAGTTAGAAGAAATTTTTAAAACAGAAATATTATATTTGTAGTTACACGTGAGCTCAAGAATGTTGAAAAATCATATTATAATTTTACAATAAAAAATACTAATATTTAAAAATTAGCTGTTATTAAAATGCTCAAGAATACTCAAGAGTCTTCTCATGTTTATAAAATGCTCAAGAATGTTCTCATGTATTATATTTCATCTAAACATGAGAACACCGAAGCATTTCCTAGACTGAAATTTTGAACAATTGAAACTGAAAATAAATTGCAAAACTCAAAATATCTTGCTACTGTAGCAACATATATGCCACTGATAAAAACAAGTACTATTGTAAAATCAATCTCTCTCTCTCTCTCTCTCTCTCTCTCTCTCTCTCTCTCTCTCACATTCTTTTTTTCCCAATTCAAGTAAAGAAAACACTATATATAAAAAAAAAATTTACATAAATTAAAACATAAACAGTATTACATTGTTTTGATTATTTTCCTTCTTAATTTGCTGCAATGAAACATTCAATGTTTTGTACTTCATTACATTCAATGTTTAGAATACATTCATTAAAAAAAAAATTAAAACAAATTATTTCTACTTAATTACACACGAGCTCAATAATGTTAAAAGATCATAGTATAATTTTTAATTTTAACAATGTAATTTATTAATTTTAAATTGATAGCTAATTTAATTTTTATAAATTTTTTTTAATAAGTATTGCAAGTATTTTATTTCAATCCCAAATATAACATGTTTATATTTCATCTGAATCTGAATATGAATATGAAAAAACTGAATCATTTTATAAACTGAAATGTTGAAGAATTTAAATTCAAAATTAATATGAGAAACCTGAAGCATTTTCTAAACTCAAAATATCTTCCTATTGTACAAAGATATTTTCCATTTTCTAAGCATTTTCTAAATTTATCACCGATAAAAAAAAAAAAAAAAAAGTACTTTCTAACACAATACATTTGCCAGACAGGGGAAACAAAAACGTGAGTCACGCGATTGAAGCCCTGTTTTTCTCAGTCTCCACCATCGGCGAATCCTTTTCCACTCTCAGGCAAAACAACCAACATAACTCAGGCAATTCGAACAAAAACTTCGAGGAAACAAGCCTGTAAAGCGTAAGCAACTGAAACCCTTATTTCTCTCCCTATTCAAACACATTTTCAAAAATATCGTTCAACTACAACTTGCAAAATTTCAACAATATTAGGGCATTTTCGAAAAATAAAACTTGTGAATATGTAAAATGTTAGTTGATCAATTGATAAAGGTATTGGTTTTGAACTTCAGAATTACGTTCATTTTGAAATATATATATATATATATATATATTTTTTAAAATTTTTGATACAAAAAAATCAGTTAACAAAAAAACAGGGAGTCGGTTCAAGAAACTAAAATACACAGTGGGTTCAAGATATCAAAATAACTTGTTCACATATATAATACTAATTAGAACGGTGCAATTTTTTATAGATTAAACTTTGTGTGACTTTTGTTTAATATTTGATTCATAATAACTTGTATCCTCCTTTTGATATAAATAATTTATTTTATTTTTTATTTGGTTATTTCACTATGCCCAATTTTTCAAAAATTGCAATTTTTTTACACCTTATGGATTAATTTTTTGTCTCATTTTTTGTTTAATATTTAATCGATTATAAACTACACTTCTCTTTTGGTAACTCAATGATCTTCACCAAATTTAAATATACAAATCATGTTCTTGATGTAACCTACAAATAGAACCTTGCAATACTTTTACCTTATAATATAAGTGCATGAAATCAAGGCATCTACCCTGATAAACTTTTTTTTCTGTTGTAGGACTCAAACCAATTTATAGATTTGACAATTAAACCATACTATAAGGTGTGGTTCTGTGACTGTTTATTCCCATAGGAGAGTAACTGACATCAAGTAAAATTTGATTAGTTTTTTTTTTTTTTTAAATTATGTAAATGCCACATGGCAAAAGTTTCAACAAACCAATATAGGGGCTGACATAATATACTAGTATAGATAGTATACATAATAGTAACAATAGATACATAAATAAACATACAACTAGTAAGTTTATCACACCAACTCATAAGTTTGCTTCACATACCAAACCAAATGACAAGTTTATCACTTACACATCCATCTCTATTTCTATATAGGGATACATTTACATAAATTTAATGTAGGGAAAGATGAATGACACAGTAGTCAATAGACTCACCAACTTAAACAAATTTGATCTCTTTTGGGAAAGAATTTGACTCAGTCTATTTTTCTTCTTTTTGTTTTTTATTGCTGGATTTGCCTCAGGGATAAATTAGGTTAATTTTCATAATTCTTATAATTCTTATTTGATTGTTTGAATTATTTTGTTTGCTAACTAACAAAATGAATACACAGCAATTATGAATATATTCAAGTTTTATCAGTGTTTCTTTACTTAATTAAATGATAATTTTCTTGTATATCCATAAATTTTGCATGCTTTGTCTAATACATTGATATACCTCTTTGACATAGATGTTGCGAGTTCTCGTAAGAGATTATCTAGGCCTTATACTGCAAAAAGACAAAAGCGAGAAAAGCAAGACAACAATGAGACAAAAAAACAACAAGACACCAAAGAGAAAACCACAAGAACAGCAACAACAACCAAAAAGCAAAAACAAGAACCTGTAGATGAAGCCATCGAAGGTAAAAAATAATAGCAACTTATATAGATGTCACACATGAATTGCTGCCCTGAATTCCTTCACAACTATTGCTACATGCATCTGACCCAACCCAACTGACTGCTCCGTTTTGCTATCATTATTACAACTCTTCACTGTATAAGCTTTCTTTGCTTAATTACATAATAAATTTTGTCATAATTCTTCTTATTCTTCTTTGATTGTTTGAATTATTTTGTTTGTTAGCTAACAAAATCGATACAGACGACTTATGAATATATTCAAGTTTTATTAGTGTTTCTTTGCTTACTTAAATGATAAATTTGGTTGTATATCCATAAATTTTACATGGTTTGCATCATTGATATCCTTCTTTCATATAGATATTGTGAGATCTCTCATGACATTATCTATGCCAGAAAGAAGATCTTTAACAGCAAAAACCCAAAAACAAGAAGAGAAACAAAACAAAAAGGAAAAAAAAAACCAGCAAGGCAACAAAAAGGAAACTGCAAGAACAGCAACAACAACCAAAGAACAAGAAAGAGAGAAAACACAGAGACATCAAAAACAACAACCTGCAGATGAACCTCAAAAACAAGCACCAGCAAAAGAAAGAATAAGCAAACAGCAACAATCCATTTAAGGTAAAAAACATTACCAACTTATCTATATGCCACACATGAATTAGGGGTGCAACTCGGGCGGGTTCGGTCGGGTTGGGAGTCTGCCCAAGCCCGACCCGAATTGCCCAGAGCAGTGCCCAAGCCCGCCCAAGCCCGAACATGAACCCGAGCTTTGCTACCCAAGCCCGGCCCAAGCTTTGTATTTTGAACTCGGGTTAGCCCGAATTGCCCAGAAACTTGTAGGTAGATTTGTTTTGAAACCTGTAGGTAGAATTGATAATTAACAAAGAATTGAAAATTATTCAAAGTTATTTTTTGGTCACCAAAAAATAAAAATTAAAAATTAAGACTAACTCTTTTACTTAATTTATATATATTATATAATTTATTAAATTATATATATATTATATATTATATAATTTATATAATATATTAAATTTAATTCGGGTTCGGGTTGATCGGGTTGGCCATTGGTTCTGCCCAAGCCCGGCTCGAATTACAATTCGGGCATCAAAAATCTGCCCAAGCCCGTCCAGATTACAAGATATAGTTGCCCAAGCCCTAAAAAAACTCGGGCTGAGCTCGGGTTGCTCGGGTTGAGCCCGCCCGAGTTGCACCCCTAACATGAATTGGTGCAATAAATTCCTTTCCAACTATTGCCACATGCATCTGACCCAACTCAATTGACTGGTCTATTTTGCTGATCATTATTAGAACTCTTTACTGTATAAGCTTTCTTTGTTTAATTACGTAATAAATTTTGTCATAATTCTTCTTATTCTACTTTGATTGTTTGAATTATTTTCTTTGCTAGCTAACAAAATCAATACAAATGAATTATGAATATATCCAATTTTTATCAATGTTTCTTTGCTTAATTAAATGATAAATTTGGTTGTATATCCGTAAATTTTGCGTGGTTGGCCTACTTCATTGATATCCTCATTTTATATAGATGTTGTGAGCTCTCTCATGACATTATCCATGCCAGAAAGAAAATCTTTCACAGCAAAAACCCAAAAGCAAGAAGAGAAGGACAACAAAGAGACAAAAAACCAACAAGACAAAAAAAAGGAAACAACAACAAGAAAAACAAGAAGTAACCAACAAGAAAGGAAGAAAAGACAGAGACAGCAGAAGGATGAACCTGCAAATCAAATAGGTTTGGAATCACTATATTGATAAAATTATTTTCTTATAGTGTTTTGTTTACACTAATAAATTTATCACTGTTTCAAGAAATTTATCACTGTAACCACTGACAAATTTCTTACTGTTCAAATAAAAACACATACACTATTATATTATTTTTTCCAAATTCAATTAAACAAAACACAATAAAAAAATTACAAATTTACCTAAATTGAAAATAAAAACACATACACTATTACATTATTTTGATCATTGTAAAATTTTTAAAAGTAAGATATAAGTACAGTTAGAATCAATTTTTAAAACAGAAATATTATATTTGTATTATATTTCATCTAAACATGAGAACACTGAAGCATTTCCTAGACTGAAATTTTGAACAATTTAAGCGAAAATAAATTACAAATCTCAAAATATCTTGCTACTGTAGCAACATATTTGCCACTGATAAAAACAAATACTATTGTAAAATTTTCAAAACAATTGTTTCTTTGCTTAATTACATGATAAATTTGGTTATATATCCATAAATTTTGCGTGGTTGGCCTACTTCATTGATAGCCTCCTTTTATATAGATGTTGTGAGCTCTCTCATGACATTATCTATGACAGAAAAAAGATCTTTCACAGCAAAAACCCAAAAGCAAGAAAAGAAGGACAACAAAGAGACAAAAAAGCAACAAGACAAAAAAAAAAAGGAAACAACAACAAGAGAAACAAGAAGCAAGCAACAAGAAAGGAACAAACGACAGAGACAGCAAAATGATGAACCTGCAAATCAAGCTCAAAAACAAGGAGAACAAGAAGAAAGAAAAACCAAACACCAACAACAGAAACAACCAAAAATAACAACCAAGCCCCAACAAAACAAACAAGAACCAAAGCAGCACCAACCAAAAGGCAAGAAGAAAATTGAGGGAAGAAAAACAAAAAGTGATCAAATTCATGCTCATGAAGCAAAATATGTCTACCGCTCAAACATGCTATCCCTCATCAGATTCTTCAATGCCACCAAACTTGAAAATGAGCATTTCCAAATATTGAAAAAGACTCCCTTCTTCCTTCTAGCTGACATTTTGTCAAAGAAGAACGTGCAAAAAGCAGATTCAATAAAATATGATGATGTGGTTGCAAAAATCTTTCAAACATACCAAATGGATGGAACCACATTTTAAATTGGAGGGAAGAAGCTGAAGTTGAAAAGAAATGATTTCAAGTTAATTTTTGGAATTGCATGTGGACAAAAGAAGATGCATATTGTATAGGGAAGAAAAGATGAAATAAATTTGGCAAAAAGAAGGAAAATAAGAGAGAATAGGATGACAAGTGCTTCAATCCAAAAGTTGATAACCAAACTTTTGAGAAGCAAGAAAAAGGAGGACAGAAAAGATGTTGTGAGGCTTGTGTGCCTCTTGATTTGCTTGCTGTTGTTATATCCTGGTACTGGAACTACAATTGGTTGGGGGTTCATAAAATATATTGAGGATATTGACAAAATGAAGTCTTATGATTGGTGTGATGCAGCAAAGGAACACCTCACAAAATCAATACAAAGAAACATCAACCAAATTGATAAAGTGTCTGGATGTGTGATGGTCCTATTGGTAAGTAAATATCTCACTTATAACGTATGAACTATAATATTTACGTTTACTAAATACTTTTTTATAACAATTTTTTTGTCTTCAACAATATTGGATATGCGAACACACAAGCACCATCAAACCCAATGCCGAAAATGCAATCCCAAGATTTTCTAAATGGAACATCACATGTTTGGGACAGCAATTGGCAACTTCATCCTTGCAAGAGCTAAAAGATATTGTGGTATGCAATACTAACCTTTGTTCTGTTTAAACAAATGATAGATTTTCTTATGTAGTGATAAATTTTTGTTCACACTGATAAATTTATTTACTTTGCCTAATTGAGTCACAAATTTCCATTAGTATACCTAATTGAGTAATCAATTCTTTTACACAATGAATGTTTTTCTATTTGTGTACTGTGCATGAGTTTTATTTTATATTTACTTCATTTGTGTTACTTTATATTCGACTAGAATTGATTAGGTTTCTATATTAATAAATTTATCCGTACAAATAAATTGAATTAGACATTTTCTCTTATATTTACTTTATTAGCTTACTTTTGCTAATTCAGTGATAAATTTTGATATATAATGACAGATTTGCTTACTATGCCTAGTTCAGTGATAAAATTTGCTATAACAATCATAGATTTGTTTAATTTTCCTAATTGACTAATAAAATTTGCTCTGAGAAATTTATCTCTGAAGTTTATATCATATCAATCATTTTTTAATTTTCATCTATACAGGAGAACAATTTGAAACACACAGATGAAGAGAAAAAAATATACCGAATGCTGCTAGGAAAAATTCAGGATAAAGATGAAAATGAAGACAAAGATGAAGATGAAAATGAAGATGCTAGTTTTCAGCAAAAAAAATCAGACTGAAATTTCTGAAAAAGAACAACAAACATTGACTGAAGACAAATGCAAACATGAAGCATGAGAACCAATTCCACACAAAATATGCCCTGAAAATGAAAAGAAAACAGTACCCATTGAATCAGAAAATAGTGAAGGAAACAAAGTTCACAAAGAGCCTGAAGTGGTTCCAAATCTCGTAGAAGTACTTGTTTTTGAGAGGATAGAAGATGACATGCTCAAAATGCAAAAGGTACAAATGGAAAGGGACATCCTTCAAACTGCAAATGATAACCTGCAGCAGCAACTTAACAAGCTGAAAAAAGAAATGCAAGATCAACACAAAAAATAAATGCAAAGGAAAGATGAAGAAATCAAAATACTCCATGAGAGAATTGCAACATTGGCTGAGGCAAAACAATACTCAGAAGAACAACACACAAAACAGCAGCCTGCAATGAAGAAATTGAAAACTTCAAACGAAATTTTCAACATCCTACCAGAAAAAGCAAGGTAAAATCTCATAGCACATTGGGCAAATACAAAAAAAAAAAAAAAAAAAAAAAAAAGTAACAATCTTCTCTATTGACTCCTGTACTTCACTTTTGCCAATTGTTTATCATTAACTCATATTGAATTTATAAGTATCAAATATTCTAAAAATATTAATAAATTTATTATTCAAACACTAATAATCTTTTTTTTCAAGGATCAGCCAGTGTGGCAAGGATCTCACCATGCAACCTATGTGTACTTAAACGATATTGACAAAATATTAAAGAGTCAAAATTTGGCAGGCATTGTAAGTAAAATTCATAACTCATTAAAAAAACATTTTAGTGTTTCATTTATATTAATTCTTTGTTTTGTTTTTTGTTTTCAATATGTAATAGATGCATATGCGTAACATTTGCTTGCACAAAACAAGGCACAACAAAGATTCCCATTCATTTCAAGTTGCCATGTAAGTAACTAGTTTGCTAAACTCAAGAACAACACTTGTTTTGTTTTTTATCAGTGTATAACCTCTGTTTGCTTAACTGACTAACTCGTTTAAAACATATGACACTACCTTCCCTCTTCAATTGGCCCTGTTTCCTAATTCAAACTTGACATGTGAAACAAAGAGTCAAGCAAACCAAACCAGAATTTCTGACTTAGATTTTGTAATCACTGTTATATATTTTGACCTTGTTATTCGGTGCCACAAGATGAGTAAATCGCACTTTGATAAAAAATTCTGGGCACTTTTTTGGATTTTTGAAACTATTGATATGCAATGCACTGATAAATTTTGATATGCATTGACAAAATTTTGATCACAGTGACAAAAAAGTTTCATACTCACCACATATTTAATTTGAAAAAGTTTAAAGTTATATTAACATTATTTTTTTTATTTATATTTTTTAGCACTTGTTCACTACAAAAGATGAGAAAGCAAGAAACAGAATGTTGAACAAAATGATGCATGAAGCCATGAAAGCAAGATACCTTTTCTTCCTAATTCACCAAAATTTTCACTGGACAATCCTTGTCCTTGACATTCGAGAAGGTTCATGGAAATTCTATAATTCCATGAGACCAAGGGGAGCATTGCCTAAAGATCCACACTACAATGCTGCAAATGAAGTGGTAAAAATCTTTTCACTATCAATCTTACCATTAATCCAATACATAAATTCTGATCCATGCTTAACTATACATTGAAAATTTATACAGTAATCTATTTATCATTCTTTAAATCCATGGTTTCTCATTAATTCTTTCAACTGACTTTCTAATACAACAATTATACAAATGTATATGTTGCAGAGAGAGGTTATTGAAAAATACATAAAGGATGAGAACCCAACTCTCATACACCCTGATAAATTTCAACAGTAGACTGAGAACGTCATCAACAGCCCACAACAAGAAGACACATCGTAAGTTTATCAACAACAAAACACTGTTATTAAAAAAAGCAACGAAACCAAATTATAATATTTTATTTTCAAAATATTTTTGCAGGCTTGATTGTTGAATCCTTATTTGCTATATCATGAGGCAATATGTTTTCAATAACAACATAATGCCTACTTTTTCCAAGGAAGAATGCAATCAATTGAGAGCTGATATGTTAACTATCTTCTTGACAGACTAACAAGTTGCTCAACAACAAATGCCTAATGAAAACATTGATGACTTGCATCTGTAATAATCAACAGATCTGGAATAGAAGAAAAAATAAGGAAACACTGAATCATTTGGTTGTTAGAATGTCAATATTCATACATTTTGCTTGTATGCTTGTTACATTGTTACATGTAATTTCATAATTTTCATTATTACTTTCCTCCAATGAATATTACAATGCTTCGTTGCTACAATGTCAAAGTTATGCACAATTCTTGGTTGTTACAATGTCAAAGCTATGGACAATGCCTGTTTGTTACAATCTCAAATTTGCTTCAATGAAACATTCAGTCTTTTTTAATGTCAGTCTTGTTATCCAAGTTTCATTCAAAAAATTGATTCTAATCTAAGTATTTGTGTTGAATTTCAAGGTTAATAATAGGTTTGGAGCCACTGTACTAATAAATTTTATTTTTATACTGTTTTGTTTACCCTGATAAATTTATCACTGTTTTAATAAATTTATCACTGTGAAAACTGATAAATTTACCAATGTTCAAACAAAAAAACTAGCAACTCTCTCTCTCTATTTCTCTCTCTCTCTTTCTCATTCTTTTTTCCCAATTCAAGTAAAAAAAACACTATAAAAAATAATAAAAAATTTACCTAATTGAAAATTTAAACACAAGCACTATTACATTCTCCAAATTGAAAATTAAAATACTATTACAATTTCTAGATATTCCCAACAGTATGCAGACTGAGAACTTGTTGTTAAACCAAATAAACATCGTAATCAATTTAAAAAATTTTGCTTTTTAAAGCACTTAACACAGCAAATATGCAATTATGTATTCTAGAGATTTGATCTACACATTTGCATTGTGGAAATTTTTCTTGGAAAAACTAGATAACTCCAAACAATGATAAATTTATCACTGTAGAAAAGAACATTTGCTTGCATGTGACAGTGATAAATTTATAAACCACTGACATAAATGTAATAAACCATCAACTCTTCCCACACAATAAGTGATAAATTTATCATTCTTCAAAATAACAAAATTCAAAAACCACATTAATGATACATTTATCATTCTTACAAAAAAATAAGCCATCAACTTGTCCAAACCAACCAGTGATAAATTTATCACTTTATAAAACACCAAAAAAAAGCAACTACATTTAACCCAAATCAAATAATATAAATATGTGAAACTTAATCCTGTAAAAATATCAGCAAAAAATATAATTTCTGATCAACAAATTCCTCAATCATTCAATGCGAGTACCAAAATGATACATCTTTCAAAAAATACTCATCATTCAATGCAAGTAACACCTCTCAACTCTCAAACAAAGTAATTCAATTAAAATCAATACAACTAAAGCAAAGCTTGTTTACATGTCTTCCGATTATGAGTTCTCATCTTTCCATACCTACTGCATCTAATTCTCTTGATTTCGCCCTTAGAAGGTATTCTCTCTATTCTTGGACGTCCAGCTGGTTTCTTACAAAGAGGAGGTAAAACAACATCATCATCAACAACTACATTTGGCTTCCACATACTAGGAACCGGATAGATAGAATGTGAATAAGAATCACAATAACTACTAACACGGTAGTAATCATCAAGAAAGCAATTCAGATCCTTCCCACCCCTCTTTATAGCACAAAAACCATGTTTGCAAGGAAAAGAATCAATTTCCCACAATTGACAAGAACAACAACGTTTCCCAATATCAACCATAACTGAATGATCCAATTGGATTTCATAAATGTTATCGCTACATTTCTTAACTATCCATGCTTTGTATCATTAAAAGCTTCTTCTAACTTTTTCTCTGCAAAAGGACAAACAATACGATTCCACTTATTCCCAACTTCTCTCCTTCTTGAAAATTGCTCCATTAGTTTCACCCGTATAGCATCAACAAGACTAGTTGAAAACAAATGGCATTCATCCTTAATCCATGTATTAAAAGATTTCGCAGCATTTCTGCACATTTCACCATACCTCTTGTCTTGAAAATAAGCGTTACACCAACACTCATTAGGCAAATCCTCAAGAAACCTCTCAACACTACGACCACAACGACCAATAAATTCTTCAAATAGCTCATTAAACAACTCAATAGTAGGAGCATATGCACATCTACTAAAAGGAGTAAGCAAATACTCTTTTGATTCATGACTCTTCACTGACAAATAAGTCTTCAAGTTTGTCTTCAAATGCATTAGACAAAAAGAATGAGAAGAAAACGGAAAGACCTCACTTTAAAGCTTTCAAAGAAACCTCCATGTCGATCAGTAACAAATGCAATATCCCTCTCTGGAGTCAAAATACCTAATAACTTTGACAAGAACCAATGCCAACTGTCATAACTTTCACCATCAACAATCGCAAAACATAATAGATACAAACCTACAAACAAAATATATATATACAAGTTATCAGTAACAAATCAAAAAAGATTACAAAAATAAAATCAAAACACAAAGTAACAAAAATGATAGAATTATCACTATCATAGATAAATTTATCACTGTATAAATATAAATTTAACACCAGTCATAGATAAATTTATCATTTGTATATATAAAAATTTAACAAAAAGTATACAGCACAAATTTATCACTAATAGATTGACCATACTCAATTATCAACACTCTCCAGTAACAAAAATGATAGAATTATCACTATTTCAATAATAATAACACATACACACAAAATATACCTTGGTTACCATCTTTCGCCGTAGCAGCCAATAAACAACCTTTGTGTCTTCCTTTCAAAAAAGTTCCATCAAGCATCAACACAGGCCTACAATACTTGAAACCATGAATACATGCCTCAAAAGCGAAAAACAAGCATTTGAAATGTCTTCCTTTACTATCAATATCAAATTCCATATCAAAAACACTCCCCGAATTGCAAGCATTAGCCGCATCAACATACCAACGAAGATCGTCAAATGATGATGAATAGTCACCAAAAACAAGACCCCTTACTTTTTCAACACCCATTCAAGCTCGCCGATAAGAAACTTCTGTTCCATAATAGTCCTTGAAATCACAAACCACCTCACTAACCGATGTCAAAGCTTTGTTACGAATATCACTAGAAATTAGCCCACCAATCATACTTGAAGTCATCCTAGCATGTTTAATTGTACGAAAAGAAAATCCACAAGTATGAACATCATCAAATTGTTTAATAACAAAAGTTTTACTATAATTTTCCACTCTAGCATGCACGCTCCATAAACATCCCAAATCAGCCCTTCTCTTACAATGAACAGTGACACGATCCTTATCATTCTTAACAAAATCAAAATTAAAACTGGAATGAATAGAATACTTTGACAACGCATCTCGAAATTCAACAACTCCTTGAGTAAACCTTTGTCCCACTCCTTTCATACAATTAACCCACCCATCGAAGAGCAAAGGTTTCCGTTGATTTGAATAAAATGAAGGCAAAAAATCAGTTTCACAAACAACACTACTACTACTACTACTACTACTACTACTATTACTAGCTTCACCATCGCAAATCATATAACCTTCATCCAAAGAACAACACTTTACAAAAACATCAATCCGATGAATATCACAAGAAAGTGCCAGTCCAACCATAACCTCCAAATCCTCTTCACTTTCTACACCACAAAAAGAATGTCCAGCCATTGAATACGATATATTCAAAGAACTACCAACTAACTCACTCCACTTTGCACACAATTTATATACTAAATTCTTGAAATTAAATCCATCATTATA
Source organism: Camellia lanceoleosa (assembly GCA_025200525.1). Lineage (NCBI taxonomy): Eukaryota > Viridiplantae > Streptophyta > Magnoliopsida > Ericales > Theaceae > Camellia > Camellia lanceoleosa. The sequence continues at coordinate 142,247,649 of CM045758.1, read as the reverse complement.
CTTGATAACCAATGTCACACCTCTAAACTTGCACATAAGAAACAAACAATTCTCCATCACTATAAATACTGCAACAAACAACAATTACATTTCAAAAAACAACTCAAACACTCTCAAACAAAATCAAATACAGTGATAAAATTATCTCCTATTCCCATACTCACTCATAAATTTATCACTGTTGAAAAAGTTAATCCAACATCACCCCCAAAATACACAATGATAAAATTACCACTGTATAAAATAACAAACCAACACGTGTTCAATCAACATAATTTCGTAACCAAAAAAAAATAAAAATCTAAAATTCAATCAACAAATACATATCTCCAAACTTTCAATATCATGATCAAAACACAATTCAATCGCAACAGAAACAACAGAGTAACAACAATATCACCACAAAATCAAAATCACCAACTCAAACTAAAAAAACCAAAACATTGAAATTGAAATCAAAATCAAACATACCAGTCGACCTATCTCCACAACACCGCAAATCAGAAAATGTAACTATACACCAAACGCGAAATCACAAATAGGAAGAATCACCAAACACGCAATCGCAAATCACAAATCGCGAAGCTCCACAAATCGTGCAATCAGAAATCATGAAGCTCCACAAATTGCGAAATCAGAAATCACGAAGCTCTACAAATCGCGAAGATACAACAGCAAATCGTGAACTTCCACAGAAATCCAAATCACAAACATAATATTTTGATGGAAAATCCAAACGTACGTGCGAGCAGGAGGGTAAAACGGTACCAAAAAAGTCTTAGGACTGTTGGTGCATGCACAAGATCAAAAGTCAGGACTAAGAGAGGAATAAGTCAAAAACTTAGGATCGGCCAATAAAAAACCCAAATTCCAAACCTACATATTGGGCTATATGTTAAAAAAGAATTTAAAATATTCCATAATTAACTTTAATCATGCATTATATTTCTTAATTAAATACACTGACATTATTATAAATTGAAGAATTTTTTAAATAAATTCAATCACACATTATCACAAATGTGAGTTCCAATAAAATCAATAAAGATAAAATCTAAATCTTAACCAAATATATATATATATATATATTTTAGTATATTATTATTTATTTATTTAATAGTGGATCATGCAGGGTTGAAAGTATAAATATCAAACCCAACTCATTAATATATCATGCTAAAAGTATTGACATAGTTGGCTCTATGGGTTAAAACAACATTCCCAACTCCTAAAAAAATAAGGATGGGCCAGATGGACCAACGAGCCGATATCCACCTTTATTTTTTCTCACAACCATATATTCAATTATAAAAAAAATTCATAGATCATTCCAAACACAATTTTTGTCGTTTCATCATATAATTTGCCAACTAAAATGGCTATCCCAAATAAAGACTTAGGTCTCGGTTAGGAACATGTTATTTTAGTAATCAACAATGCTAGGGATACTAACAATTTTACTAACACACTCACAAGTTTTGATAAGATCAACCATCACTTGGTATGAGACCCACAACAACTTGTGAGTGTGTTAGTAAGATTGTTAGTATTCCTAGAATTTTTCTTTAGCATTTTTTTGACTTTTTATAAAAAGATATGTATAAAAGTAAAGAGGGTGATACAATAACTTATAATAATTTTTTTGACTTTTTAACTAAAATGCTTAATCTCTATAAGAGGCCTTAATCTTAAAAATTGCAAATTGGGATGATTATAGGTGTTTGCAATGAGAAGTTATTGATAGGTTGAGGGACAACACCACACAGCACTTCTAAGCATCTCCAACCATTGTTGCTATAATGTCATTATTATTACTATAATTTGACAATGAATAGTACTATTTTGCCAAATTATAGCAATGCTGCTCCAATGGTCATTTGTTATTTTGGCAAATCTCAACCAACTTTTCTCTCCAAATTTGTAGGTGTTGTTTGGATATAGGTTTTTTTGTGATTTTATTTTTGTTTATTTTTTGTCTTTTGTGACCTTTTTTTAACTATTTATAAAAAAAAAATTATATATTTATATTATTCCTGAGTAGACAAACATAAAAAATGAAAAACAATTGAAAAATTGGAAAAAAAAATTAAATATAATTCACCCCACCAAAAAACATATCACTACATATTTAAAGAATTTTTTTAACTACATATAAAAAATAATCTTCCTTTAATTTTTTCATATCTTCATTTAATGTATTTTATCTTTATATAATGTCAGTTAATGTATTTTATCTTCATATAAAAAATTATCTTTATATAATGAACAAAATATTTATTTTGTTTTTATCTTCATATAAAAAATTTTGTTTTTATTTATTTATTTATTTATTTAATGAACAAAATATCCCACTTAATCTGGGGGGTTGACTAGTACTGAACAAGATCTCAGCCATTGAATAAATAACAATCAAATGGCTGAAATCAATCCTACGGAATGATCTATTCAAATTAGAAGATAAATCCCTATTTGCTCTCTCTATCTTTTTGCGTCTCTATCCTCTCATCTCTCTCTTCAGCACTCTTGCCTCCTCACTCTCCTTTGTCTTCATCTTTCTCTACCTGGTTCTCAACTTCTTTATCACCACAACTAGGGGTGTGCGCGGTGCGGGTCGGTGCGGTTTAAAGGAAAAATAGAAACCGTATGGCGGGTGGCAGATTGATAAAATTATCATTAGAATTTGCCATTTTTATTATCAAAAATCGGCGGTTTGGTTGGCAAATAATAGAGGATTTCCCTTAGCGGTTCGGGCGGATTGGCGGTTTATAAAAAATGTAATTCAAATTATAAAACTTGAATAAAAAACGTTAACAAACTAGTAAACTAAAAATCCAACACTTTAAATAAATTATATAATAACAATTTAGCAAGACAATAAATACTAGAAAAAGTTCAAAAAAAAATTCTAAAGTTAATCTAAGTTCAACATAGTTCACAACAATCCAACATAGTTCATCCAACATCCAACATCCAACATAGTTCTAAAAAAGGTTCTGAAAAGTTAATGATAGTGCGCAAACAATCCAAAAGTTCAAAAGTTAATCTAAATCCAACATCCACCATAGTTCTAAAAAAAAAATTCTGAAAAGTTAATGAAACCCCACAAACAATCCAAAAATTCAAAGAAATTAATCTACTCATCAAACTCCACAAAAACTTCAATCCTTCACAGTTGCTTCAACCAAACTCCAAAAACTTCATTAATCTGTGAACATGAGCAAAGAAAACATAAATAAATAACAAAAAACTATCATCAAAATCATTATAAAAAAAAACATTATAACAAAATAATATTCAAGAGTAAGAATTAAGTCTAACTTCAAGAACTTTAAAACCAAACTAACTTGAAGACAAATTAGTCCTCAACAATAGTTGCTTCTTGTGTAGTAGATGATGAAAAAAATTCTGAAAAATAAAAAAATATTTTTAAGGTTATTCAAAATTACATAAAAGCTAAAATCAATATTGAATAATCTTTTTAAAATAAACGCATATCAAAAAAATTACCTGACTCAATTTCTTCATATTGTTCAACATCATCCATACATTCTCTTAGATTGATTGGAATTGATGAAGACTGCAACCAATTTTGTGCACCTTTGGCGTCAAAGAACTCCTAAATGGATTAAGCACACGTCCATTGGTACTAAAAGTTGACTCAGAGGCCACTGTAGAAACTGGGACAGCCAACACATCTCTTGATATTAGAGAGAGAACCTTATACTTATTGCCATTAACCTTCCACCAATTCAAAATATCAAAGTTTGGAACTCTTGGATCTACACAATCATCAACCAAATATTTTTCCAACTCTGATTTGTTCTCCACACTTTTTTCTGACTCCAAATGGTTAATATATTGAGAGGCAAAGAGTGTCATGGGATCTTCTTCTTCCTCTTCATCAACTTCCATCACTTGAGGAGCTTGACTTGCATATGAAGGTGCAACATTACCAACATTGTTGTTCTTAACATAATGATCAAACAAGCACTCTAATGTTGCCTTCACCCTCGCCACTAAAATTTCTACCTTGTCATTTTCATACACTTTATTGAATGAAAACTTAAGATATGTCAACTTGTAGCGAGGGTCTAACACAACGGCAACATATAACAAGAAATTGATATTATCGAGATTCTCCCAATATTTGTCATATTTCAATTTCATCTTATCAGCCATGTTACTCAACACTGCATCTCCACTTTTACTCAATTGAACTAATTTAGATTGCACCGATACAAGTTGATGAAAAAAAACATTAGATGTCACATGCAAAGACCCTAAAAGTTGCAAAGTCACATGATAAAAAAGTCTTAAAAATTTCACAAAAACTCTAGCTACCTCTCAATTTTATTCTTTAGGATATGAGATGAATCTTTTTCCTTTCCCTTTGCCTCTTCCACCATCATTCTCATTTGCATTCTCATTTTCATCATCATTCTCCATGAAAAATAACTTGAATCGTGGGTCATTCTCTTCTAAACACTCAAAAGCTTTTTGAAATTTCTCGGCTACCTCCAACATCAAATAGGTGGAATTCCACTTTGTTGGAACATCAAGGCATAACAAACTTTTACAAGTAATCTTTTTATGCTCCACACAATTTGTAAAAGTTTGTAGCCTAGCTGGAGATGACTTTACATATTTCACAGCTTTTCGAATATTGGCAATTGAGTGATTTTGTTCTTTTAAACCATCACAAACAATTAAATTTATTATGTGTGTACAACATCTCATATACAAAAACTCATTTGCCAATATAGTGGAAGGCCAATCTTTCGTTCTTCTCTTCAAAAATGCAATAGCACCATCATTAGAGCTTGCATTATCAACTGTAATAGTGAAAATCTTATGAATCCCCCAATCTTGCAAGCATTTGTCTAATTGTTTGTCAATTGTCTCACCCTTATGATTAGGAACTATACAAAAACTGAGAATTCTTTTGTGCAAATTCCAATCATTATCAATCCAATGGCCGGTGACACACATATAATTTAGATTTTGAATTGATGTCCCAGTGTTAGTGGTTAGGCATACTCGTTGCTTCCTTAGAACTTTTTTCAATTTTTTCTTTTCATCAAGAAATAAGTTCAGACAATCACGAGCAACAGTAGTACGAGAGGGGACAGGAAACTTAGGTTCCATAACACCACAAAAATTTCTAAACCCTTCCTTCTCCACATGCCTAAAAAGTAATTCATCAATTATAATAATTTTTGTTAGTGCTTCCCTACAAAGTTTTTCATCATATGCTACTGTTTTGAGAGATCCAATCTTTCGACCATCATGTTCCTTACCCTCTTCTTCTTTTTTAACAAAAGAGAGATTTTTTTTGTTTTTTGTCCACTTCCCTAATAGGAGACTTCATACATTGATGCTTAAGATGGTTCCACATATTACTAGTCCCATCTTGTTTTCCACGAGCGCCATAATCCTTACCACAATAATTATAAGCAGCATGTGACAACCCTCACCTTTGATTAGTGCTAATCTATAATTAAACATGATAAGTAATTGATTAGAATGAAATCCTGAATTGATTGTAGGAGTGTATTGTTTTAAATGCATTTCTATCTATTTGATTTCTGAATAAATTTGTTCGTGTTTTAATTTCGAACTGCGAATTGAAGGTCTTATCGGCGACCGAATCTAAAATTGATTAGTATTATATGCTAATTAGGATTTATGTGATTTTATAGTAGATTTAATTAAAATTTGATTTGGGAATGATTAATTAGATTAAATAATGTTATATTACATTAGTTTGGCTTTATTACATAATTGCCATTGTAGTGGGCCACTTTGTCAAAAACATTATTTAGAGCTTTGTTTAGCACCATTCTTCAGCCACTTTCCTAGACCAAACGTGAGAGAGGGAGATGTCACAACCCCAACCCGCCCCTAGTAGGATGGCGCCGTAATGGCCAGTAATCCATGATTACCGAAGGCTGGCTTACAAAGATCAAACACAATCAGAGTAGAATGTATGGGGCTCACAAATGCGGAAACAATAAATCAAAATGCAAGTGGTCCATAAGAGTCAGGTATAGTTCAAATGGAATGACATATACAATATGGTTCTTCATCCGGTCCTTAATAAACAAATTACAAGTTACATCTTGATCAAAAGGCTTCTCGTAAACATGCACAAAATACAAAAGGTGTAAGCCAAGAAGCATGATTTTCAAGATTTGCCGTAAATACAACATTGCCGACATGAATACAAAACGAAGTCGACATAAATATGAGTCAAGCCGTCGTGACAAGAATCCAAAACAGGCTTGCAAAACACATCTAGGCGTCGCCGCCGTCCTGCTCATCACCTACATATATAGAGAGAGAGTGAGCTTGGATACTCAGTGAATGATACTAGTAATAAAGGTTTTGCACGAATATAGCCGAAGTCCTTTCAAAACAAAACAAGCCAAAACTATACAAATATTAGCCGAGGTCCTTTCCGAACAAAACATATCAAAATTCTTATCGAATCAAGGGATGAACCGTATTCATCTATCCAGTCTTACAAGTCTTGAGGGATGCTTACTGGCATCGGCAAAACACAAATCAGGCTTTCTGAACAAACAAATCCACGCGGTAAACCGTCAGTGGCACAACAAAGACGAGGCGATCCGTAATCGATTAGTCAAGGTACTGTGAAAGTTTATAGTCCTCCAGCACAAGGGACTTGTGTTACTTAAGCCCGTAGCTCTTTTTAACACGATGGTCTTGTGTTACTTAGGCCCATAGCCCGCTTTAACACGATAGTCTTTACAAGAAAGGACCGTATCCTTTTATACTTAGTGCTGCAAAAGTTTAGAGTCCTCCAGCACGGGGGACTTTTAAACGTGGTGTTGCGAAAGTTTAGAGTCCTCCAGCACAAGGGACTTTCAAAAGATGACATTTAACAAGGCTTATACTTGATACATCAAAATAGGGCAATCATTCATGCTTAACAAATACTTTTCAAAACAAAGCAAAACAAAGCTCATCAAAACTTGATAACATAGCTTTATTAAAAATACCACTCACCTAGATCTTCTCGGGTGTAGGCTCAAAGCAAAGGTCAAAGTCCTACAATCACATGGCAATCACATTCTCAAAACAAGCTTTACATGCACGCAATGATCTCAGCATTCTCACTAGATCCAAATCAATAACAAAGCAAAACATGCTGGGAGTTCAAAAACATGGACCTGGCGTACCCATGCAAAAACATCATGCAAGAACAAACACAAAACATGATTCTTGTTCCAAACTTTCGGATCAAAACGAGACTTTTCTTCAAAAACACATGAACATTATTTTCTCTTCAAAAACCAACTTCAAATCAATGCATGGCGTGCAAAACGAATTCAATCATGCAATGCAGCTTGATAAGCAATAAGAACAACCAGAGTAGAGCAAGAATCTAACCTCAAAACTCAAATCTAACGATTCGATCCTCGAAGATCAAGCTCGGAACTCCACTTCCTCACTCTAAAACTCCTTCCTTATTTTTCTAGAGCTTCTCTCTCTAAAACAAAGATTTGAGACAAAAATGATTTGTTTCTAGGTCTGCCAGCTGTCTTAACACTCAGCTCGGACACGTGGCACTACCGGGTTGGTTCAACTCAAAAGTGACTGATTGACAAGACAAGTCTATGACAAAGCGTATGCAACAAGCTAAGGCAAGACACATCGGCAATCAAAGACATCGGCTAAAGACAAAGCTTCGGCAACAGGGTAACAAAGACATCGGCTAGGGAGGACGACACTTGACTAAGCTGTGCCACACCTTGGCCTGGATGTGCCACACCTCGGTCTAGGCCATACTTGCCCAAGGACAAAGATCACTAGGTGCAAAACATCTCGGCCTCAAAAGCGACATCTCGGCTATCATGCCGGAGTGGAGGTGAAGGTCAACCAAGGGGTTCCGAAATAGTTCTAAGTACAAAGGTTCAAAGGTGAACTAAGCTCAAGATGACCTCGGCCACACACCAAACAAGGAACAAAATCATGCAAGCAACGCTTAAGCAAGACAAGGCAAGTTTCAAACAAAACAAGACAAGGCAAAACCTTGCAAAACAGCATAACAAGACAAGATCATACATGAATGTATGCAAGTATGACTAAATCAAAGTGAGGGTTGTTACAGGAGAATTGGGAGAAAAATTGAATTTAGCTAGAATTCTTGCTTGAACTTAGAAGAATTGAAGAGAGATTGCATAATTGAGCTTCCATACCTAGGATTCAAGACCTAAGGTAGGGAATTCATCCTTTTATTTATGTATTTAAGTTGTTTTTGCATGATTCATGGCAAAATTAGTGATCTAAGTAAAGAATTGGTTTAAAGTGTTTAATTAAGGGTCCATTCATGCATGCATGTCCATATCATGGAATCTTGAGGTTGGTTTCATGGAAATTCTTACATGCAAGTTCATATTTTAATTATAGTCCATGGATTCATCATGTCTTGAGCTCAATTTTACATTTGGTCATGTTTTAGAGCATAGGAACTCATGTGAACTCTTGCATGTTAAGTTCTTGCATTATTCATGGAGGTTTCTTTGAAATTGTGTACAATTGTCTCACCTTTGGACTTGATTTTACAAAATTGATCTTCAAAACATGTTGTAGTATGAGTTTTCAAGTGTTTTCCAGAAAATGGGCCCAAAAGGTTGAGTTTTGATGTCTTGAATGTTTGGTTTGAGTTTGGGAGGCAAATCTGAAAATTTCAGATTTTGACTTCCACGCTTGAGCGAAGGATTCCACGCTCGAGCGACCATCTTTTGTTCAGAGCTCCACTCAAGCGAGGGAATGCTGGCTTGAGCGTAGATTGCAAGCTCTCAGGTTTTCTGCGTATGCAAACGCACGCTCGAGCAAAGGAACCTACGCTTGAGCAAGGATTGTGTCTCACGCTCGAGCGAACATCGAGCGAGTGTCGAGCGGAGATTTTCAATATCCAACACTTTTTGCATTTTTACAGACCGCTCGAGCGAGGAATCTCATGCTCGAGCGACCCCTCTATTTTGGAAAGCTTGCTTGAGCGTAGAAAGCCACCCTCGAGCGAGACCCCTATTTTCTGAAAAATTCTAAAAAGTGTTTTCAAGTGCATTTTTGCATCCTCATTCCATCCTAGTGTAGACACACCATTTTTGACCGACCTTAAGACTTAGATGTCATCGATTGAGTGCTCGGTGATGACGCATGTTGTGCTCGTTCTGAGGTTACAGAGTCTTAGCTGAGAGCCTTACCTCCGAACCTCGAGACTCTTTTGTGCTTTGCCTCGATTTGCGAACCAAGTTCTGTTTTCTCTTCCCGAAGGGAGGGAGAGGTCTCGTAGACCATCTCTCAGTGGCTGTAGGTTACTTTTCATGGTCGTAGACCACTGTTCCTGTTTGGAGACCAATTTCTGGTTTTCGGAGCCGTCGGCCGTGCGCCTCGGTTCGGGACCGCTTAACTTTCTCTGTTTGCTCTAGTTTTTGGCACACACCTTGTTTCCTCTCTCTAGAGGGACACTGTGGCCCGGGAGACCACCTTCATGGTCGTATGCCACTTTCGATGCTTAACAATCAGTTTTCGAGGCACTTGGTTGCGCGTTTTGGCTCCCGAACTCTCGTTTTGCATCCGTCTTGGTTCATTTTTGGTATGGACCCTATTTTCATTGTTTGGAAGGTGGTACAAGGGTGGGAGACCACCTTTTCTCTTGGAGACCACCTTTTCTCCCGCCGGCTGATTTTCTTGTCAAGAAACTGGTCTCCTTGGTTTTTGAGCCACTTTTGACTGGTTTCCACCATACCACTAGCTTGCTTTCAGCTTGGAGACCACCCTAGGAGGCCACCGACCAACTAAACCTTTTGACCACAGTGGCCGACCACCGAAGTGGCCAGCTTTCTCCTTTTCTGTCTCACTAAGTTAGTGCCAGCTGTGCCAGCTAGAAGCCACAGCTTGCATCTTCCATACATATGGAGGATGTTTAAACTTGGTTTTAAGCTTCTTGAAGAAGCTTTAGACCTTTGGCTCTATAAAGGAAAGGCTCATTTTCCCTTGCAAGGGTTCAGATTTTTGGTTAAGGCATATACATACATCTCTCTCTCTATCTCTATTTCAAGCTCAAAAAGTGCCTTGTTCTTGCACCTTTGCACACCACCTCCTAGCCTAACACCTCCACCATTGCTTTGAGGTCCTTGGAGGTCATTTTCAGAGATTGAAGGTCGGGGTTTTTGGTCTCAAAGTTGCTGTCTTGCTGAGCTTCAAGGTTAACAAACTCATTTCCTCTTTTTAGCTTTATTTTGCTCCATCTTTTAGCCATACTTGCAAGTATATTTGAGCTTTAGTGTAAACTAAAAAAATTCTTATTTTGAGGTCCTTAACATGTTTGTTTAAAATCATTTTTCTATTGGGGGTCATCTACCCCTTTGCATGCTTCATTCCACCTTGTTTTGAGCCATGCAGTAAGGCCTTTGTTTTGAGCTTTGTTTGCCCTTTTGACCACTGAAATCCAGCAAATTTTCAGTGGTTATTATGTGTTTTTGAGAGCTAAAATTAGAGAGGGGTGACTCTCTCTCTCCTTGTTTTGATTTCTAGCATATTTGGCCTAACAAAGGAGCCCTTATTTGCATACTTCCAAGCTATGTTTCAGGCCATTTTTGGTGGGATTTATGACCTGCATAGGCTCTGTCTAGAGCCCATTTTTCCATTTTGGGTGTCCATCTTGCATGTGTAGAACAACCCTCTTCATAGCATATCAAAGGAGCATCTCATTCTTGCATGCATAAACCATGTTTCAGTGAGTTTTTGGACTTTATTTGGCATGTCATACCTCTGACTTTCGCTAGTTTAGTGGCCTCTTGAATGCTTAATATACTTGTAGTGTAAACCCTCTTCACTAGCTTGTATTGCATATTGTTTTGGCCCTTGATTCTAGCACTTTTTGGCCATGCCTTAAAATGATTTTGTGCATTTTGGACTATCTTAGCTTTGTTTTAATGCCTCAAGGTCGAATGATGCTTGCTATGCATGGTTGTAGTTCAATACTCTTGCCTAGCTTTGTGTTTTGGAACCTATTGCATGCTTATGTTAAGGTGTTTCCATGTTTTAGGGCCATTGTGCATCACATTTCAAAGCTTACATGCATGCCATATTCTCATGTTTTCCACTCTTTAAATGTGTTTGAGAGTTGTGCATGAATACCTCATTTTTAAACCATTACATGAGCTTCATTTCCACGCATTTTAAGCCATCATTTTAGACCATTTTCCCACTGTCTTGGACCTGCATAGGAATTTGTTTGTACAGTTTGGTCATTTGAGCATCACTTTGCATACCTCTAATGTAATCCACTTCACTAGTTTCGGCATTTGGGCCACCTAGCATGCATTGTGTGAGGTGTTTGCATGATTTAGGACCCTTTCGTATGTCATTTCAAAGCTGAAAAATGTGTTGTTGTATGCTATATTATATGCTTGCCATGCCTTGGTAGAGTTGCACTTGGTGCCTTAGTTTTGGTCCCTTGCATTTGGGCATGTTTGCATGAGTGTTGTTGCTTCATTTCATCATGAATGGCCACTGATTTGAGTGTGGCTGAGGCTCATTCATTTTAGTTTAAGTCCATCTCGCATTGTGTATGCCATATTATGTCCTGTGCATTGAGTATGCCATTGATAGTTTATAGCATTGCACATGCTAGTTGCACCTTTGCATATCACTCCTTGCATGTTTGCGTCATTTCATTGTTAGTCTCCATGTGTGCATTGCGTATGCCATATAGTTTTCATGTGCATTAAGTATGCCATTGATTATTTCATAGCATTATGTTTGCTAGTAGTATGTTTGCATATCATCATTTACATGTTTGCATCATTTAGTGACATTATGTTTAGGTTGCATGTTAGAGTTGCATTCATGCATGCCATGTGTATTGCATCATGTTTGGAGTAGGGTTTAGTTCAAACACAGGAAACGAGGGACGTTTCGTACTCCAAGTAACAAAACGTGCCTCGATTCTCGGTCGCCGACACTCCGGATTACCCATGATGGAGTTTAGGCCTTGTTGTGTTTATATGTGCATTCATTTTACATTGAGTCGTGCAATCCGACTCCTCGGCCATCATGCATCGAGATGCGTAATTGGTGGCACGAGGATCGAGGACTATCATCCCCAGAGCTTATGCAATGATGGGGAGATTGGTCGTTTGCCATGTCCCTTTCTTGCTCTCTGTTGCAACAAACCAGAAACCAGCAGCAAAAACTGGTCGGCAGTATCCCTACAGGTTCCCATGGTAGAGTTTCAGCCTTCTGGAGCTTTGTATAGTATTCTGGGACCAGCTGCAAACAGAGACAAATCAGGGCATCGCGATGGATTTTCCAGCAAGGCGACTCAAGCATGCATGCATTCCTCATCATTCAAGACCGAGCTGAGGCAGTCCATTTCATATGTTTTGCATGCTAGCTTATTTATTTTAGTTAATTTGTTAATTAATTAGGATTGTGTAATAATTAGCTGTAATTCGTTATTCATTCGGTTGTGTATTATTTATTCGGACCCTCTGCGAGAGGGCAATGTTGTAATAAGTGTGCGTGTGTGTGATGTATGTCTTCCAACCCCACGTCTTTCTCCCTTTTGCTTACTTACTTTCGATGGTTAGTTTTAGGGCACATGTCAATTAGCATCCTTATGCTCGCATGTTTGCATCCATTCATCTGTCTTATATGCACCAAGCTCGACGCATCATACTAATTGCATTGTATTTCAATTCCAAGTTGAATACATGTTATCTGTTGCATTTCATATGCCATGTTTATAATAGCCGAGCATATCTTAGTTGCATTTTGCATGTGTTGCATTAGCCATCTTAACATGAACTAAGATCATGCATTGATTACTAACTAGTTTCTGTTTTGGCTTGGCGTACTCGGTGAGTGTTTATGCTTTAGCATCCTTGTATGCGTGTGAGTGACTGCCATGATAGCATGCTTACCATGATGCTATTTACTTATGTGATATAACTGCCTGAATGCCTGTAGGTGGAGGTTGGGTTATTTGAATTGGAACAATCCATTGAATAAGAGTTTTAAGCCCACTTGAGAGTAGAAAAATCATGTTTTCTAAGCCCACCCGAGGGTGGCAAAATCCACATCTTAGCCTACTTGCGAGTAGCACCTTCAAACCGTTTTTCAAAACGAACATGAAATGTTTTGTTCCAACTCAGGCAATCCAGTCTATACTTGTATGTTGTGCGCATCACATAGTAATTCTAGGCTAATAACTGGGATAAGAACACATAATGTTTTCAAAACTCGATATCATGGTTAGTAGAGGCCGATCTTTGATCGGGCGAGCGGGGGTGCTCACGAAGTGACCTTCCCCAATCGTACCCAAGTTCCAGAGCCGAGGCAACTTTGGTGATGACAGACACGTGGCCTTAGGCACGAGTTAGGGTTTCTTAAATTCCTCCAAAATAAAATATTTAGGTGGCGACTCTGTATCTGGCAAAGCAGTCCATGTTTGGCACTTCTTTCTAAAAATCTATTTTTCAAAACGATTTGCCGGATTTGGACTCTTTGGTGATTTATCGATCTTGCATTGCACTTTGCAAGATTAGATTCAGAATCGTGACATCGAGTCCGAACTGTAGTAAGCCCCAATGAACAAGCGAGATTTCCTCCCGGGACGTTCGGGGACGTCTACACTTAGGCATTCCTAGGCCATGTTTAAGGCATCTTAATGAGGATAATGTCATAAAACCACACCAAGTCAAGTTAAGGGGCTAAGTTATTAATCCCGAGTGTATGTTCGTTCTGCAACTGTAGGGTTGGCATCCGAGGACGCTCGTTAGCTTGTCTATAGCCCAACGTCTGTGAGTAATAATGTTGTAAAGATATGCTCAATTATGATTATTTTCTGAATGATCAACTGTTCTGCTTACTGAAACATTATTGTTTAATGAATGGATGTTTGTCTTATTGTAAACTGTATTCGTGGCATCCATAGCAATTTCTTTATTCTTTATCTTATTCTCTTGTCACGAGATCTCTGTCGGTTCCCATGTTTAAGACCACTCATTTCTTGTTATGATGGCCATCAATCGATGTTTGATGCATTAAGACCCTTATCTTTTTGCTATTGGATGTACCACAAATGACTGTTATGGTTTCTAAGTGATTGATATGACTGTTCAAATACTGAAAGGATATTCATTCTTAACCCCTTTACGCATATGTTATTCACTGGGCTTTAGCTCACTGTTTACATTTATATCTAGGTGTCTAGGTACCGAACCGGAGCTAGGAGCGTCGTGTTAAGCTCTTGTTTTGTCAAGCCAACCATTATGCCTCACCTCGAGATTCCAAGTGCATTCAAGCCACGGCTGTTTTGGGGTGTTCAAATTCACCCTTTTGTTTCTATCTTGTAATAAATGTTTAGGACTTGACTGTACAGTTTTAGTTAGGGATTTGGCCCCTAACAGGGATGTTTGTGTAAACATTGCATGTACATATGTTTCGGTTATCAATGTGGCATGTTTATCAAAAGTCCTTTTGCATTCAGAATGTCACAGCTCATTTGACATCTTTGATTTACTATTTTGGCTTCCGCCAGTCCCTTTACTCTGTATTACTGTCTTTACTGTTAAGCAGGCCTTCGGTAATCACGGATTACTGGCCGGTTATGATGCTAAACCCATAGGGGCGAGTTTAGGTCGTGACACAGCCCTAGGTTTGTCAGGCTCACAATCATCAAGTAAGGTGAAGTGTTCCCAAACCTCAGATTTCTTTTTATTTAAATTAATACTAGGACATGGACGAGTTTTACCAGAATTTTTTGCAGGCATTGTGATAGTGGTAGAACTAGTAACGGTAGCTGATTCTGCAGTTGGTGTAGGATGGTTTCCCCTAGCAACGCAGCCATCATTTGTATCTCCCTCTTTATCCATTCTCTATTACAAAATAAAAAATTTACATAGAAAATTAATACATCAATTTTATTACCAATAAGGAGATTACCATTACTCTCAAAATTACTGTCATCTAAACATAATCTCAACCAAAATTTGATAATCACTATTTTATTTCACATTTTCGTTTTTATTTAATTTCCCACTTTGTCCAAAGTCCAGGAGGCATTGTGATCACCTTGACAGGAATAGGCTAACAAGCATGAAAACAATTAAATTGCTTTCAAACTCACAAGTTTCAATGTAAAAGTTAATAATTTAAAAACAAAAATTAAAAGCATCATGTAATTTTTAGAAATTAAGTTTTTTCAATTTATTTGAGTTATTTTTACTTAATAAATTCTAAAAAAAAGTTATACTAAGCAATCTAATATAAATTTTTTAAACAAAAAAATTATAAACAACTTAAGTAAATTGTACCAAACATTCTGGATGTGTATAAACAAAAAGAAAGGCACACCAGCGTGCAAGGAAAATTGGCTATAAATTAATACTCAATGATATTATATATATATATATATATATTTGAATCTATAAGATTATGTCATGCTTTTCTCCTAGTATATTTAAAAAAACTATCAGCAGGTAAACTATATATATCAATGATGTTATATATATATATATATATATATATATTTGAATCTAAACTGGTTTTTGATTTTTTATTTATATATATCAATGAGGGCTAACAAACAAACAACATTGCAGAGTAAAGAACAAAGAAGAGAGATCAGCTAGAGAAAAAGAAAAAAAGCAAAGAGAGAAAGAGAGATCAGTGAAGCGAAAAAGAAAAGAACAGAGAAAGTGAGCAGCGAGAGAGTCACGTACCGATGTGATGAATCGACGACGACGAGTAGGTGCCGATCGGCAAGGGAAGGAGACAGCGGCGGCGGCGATGAGGAGAGACTACAGCGGCGGTGAGCTAATTGACGAGGTGAGGAATGAGACCAAAAGACAACGGCGATGAATCGATACAAATGAATGAGATGAAATGTGTGGATCAATTAGGTTTAGTTGAAGAATTATTGTGTGTGTGTGTGTGTGAGTATATGTGTGCTAGATGTGTATGTGTGTGATCAACGGCTGAAATTTGTTGCTATGTGTGTAGTGTAGCACAGGAATTTTTTATTTTTTATTTTTTTGCATAATAGGCGGGTCGGGTCGGTTATAACCGCGGGTTGGCAAATTTTAACCCGCCACCCGCGCCGACCCGTTAGAGTTGGAACCCAACCCGCCCACCATGGTTCAAAAAATGAGCGGTTCGGTGTGTTTCGGAGCGATTTTGGCGGTATTATGCACACCCTTAGGCCCCGTTTGTTTTGGGTGAAAGAGAGGGTATTGGGATTGCTAATACCAAGGTATTAGTAATAGCCTTGTTTGTTTTGGGAGAAGACCTTGGGACTATTAGTCCCTTGGTATTACTAATACCCTTGGAGAGGGGATTGGTAAGGAGGAGATAGAGATGGTATTAGAAAAATAGTAAGGGGATTATAAATTTTTTTATTTTTTTTATTTTTTATATATTAGAAAATTTTTTTTTAAATATAATTTTAAATTTTTTATATTTTTTTATTTGTTTTATTATTTTATATAAAAATAATTTAACAATTCCTCATTACTAATCCCCTCACTAACAATCCCCTCACTATTAATCCCCTCACTATCAATCCCCTCCATTCTATCTCCCAAAACAAACGGGGCCTTAACCACAACCACAAGAACCCCTGTTTCTGAATTCTCTGTTTCTACCATTGTCTTTGTTTCTTAGCTTCTCTCTCTCTCTTCCCGTCTCCACAAGAACCCTTATTTCTCAGTGAAGATCAGAGAGATCAGAGAGAGAAATCAAATCACCCCCTTTTCAGAATATCATTTTGTGCTTCTGTTTGTATTTTTTGGATTACAGGTCACGTTGTCTCTCCTTCACTCAGATCTTCTGTGTTTGAAATCAGATAGAGAAATTAGATTAACCCTAATTATTTCTCATTCGCTCGCTCTGTGTGTGTGTGTGTGTAATTAGTGACTCACCATCTCACGATTCTTCTGGGAGGATTCGATTTCGCCTCGAGATAAGATTTATTACTCTCCGGAGAGGCACATCAACCAATGATCGCTATTGAATTCATCGGAGGAATTGAGGAAGTTTTTTTTTTTTTGGCCAAGCTATATATATAGAGTAGTGGAAGAAGGTATGGTTTTGAAACTTGCTCCAAAATTTTCTGACTTGTTTGTTAAATTCTTAATTTCTACTGAAATTCCTGACAAAAAATGATATTCCTGAAATTCCTGTTTGTGAGTAATTGGTAAATTTCGTGATTTTTTGGTGAAATTTTGTATTGCTGAAATTTAGTGAATTTTGTATTGGTGAATTTGGTTTTTTGTTTGTTTGTTTGTTTAGACACACTTTGAATAATTGGTGAATTATGTTTTAAACAGTATAGTGAATTTGTTTTTTTTTTATTTTTTTTTTAAAAAAAACCTCTAAACATTCTAGAAAAATCCCAACTGAAAGGGAATGAGGGAATGAAGAAATCAGTTGGTTTTTGGGTGACTTGACAGATTTGGCAGCTGCCAAATTTGACACATGATTTGGCAATTGCCAAAAACAGCACCTGCTATAGCATATCATTGGAGAAGTCATTTTTTTCCAAGCTGCTATATTATGACTTTGACAATTGTTTTAGCAATCCATTAGAAATGCTCTCACATATATTATAATTACTAAAGGATGATTGTAGGTGTTTGCAATGAGAAGTTATTGATAGGTTGAGGGACAGCACCACATAACACTTCACATATATTATGACTTTATTTATCATAACCTAAAAAAGTCAAAAGTCACTATTCTATTTAAGTCATATCATTTTATTTAAGTCATATCACTTCTCTACCACATCAGTTCAAATTTAACCCATACACAATCTATATTTCATAAAAAAGTTAAAAAATACACTTATTTAG
The DNA here is from genome assembly GCA_025200525.1 of Camellia lanceoleosa. Classification (NCBI taxonomy): domain Eukaryota; kingdom Viridiplantae; phylum Streptophyta; class Magnoliopsida; order Ericales; family Theaceae; genus Camellia; species Camellia lanceoleosa. The sequence goes on along the minus strand of CM045758.1, from coordinate 142,229,758 downwards.
ATCATTCCAAACCACTTCTATAATTATTGAAAGAGTAAGATTCATAATTTTATATTAAATAATTAAAAAACATAAAAAAATATAATAATTTATAATTAATTAAAGACATAATCACGTGTTATTCCTATACTAAAAAGTTGTTTGGAATGATTTAAATAAATATATTTTTTATCTTTTTATAAAAAGATATACAAAAATGTAAAGAAATAATATGATAAAAAAAATAAAAAAATAAATTATTTTATGTACGTTAAACTTGACCTAAATAATTTTTCGTTTACAATGTAGTGACGGAGTGACACATTGTCCGGCACCTACTACAAACTTTCTGACTCATCAGTCACGAGTTATGACATAAATCTCTCACACAGCCAATAAGGATTGAGTTGCCTCCCATTGTCAGACCAAAACCCATCGTTTGTAGACAACCAATGCAAATAGCATCTGTTCCCATTACCGGCCACGTTACCCACTTGAAATCCTCACCCCTATGTGCATATTTTGTTTTTTAATTATTTATTATAAAGATAATGTTAAAATATCTATACTATACTATATATTAAGCAAAAAGGTATTTTAACCTTCAAGGCCTGTGAAAGTTTTAATATGTTAATTCTAATTTTTTTATTTTTTATTTTTTTTAAAAAAAATTGATTTGGTGATTGATTCAAAGATTATAATAATTACATTGACACCATCATTACATGGGCCTCTTGGGAAAGCAAAAATGGTGGCGTGTAAATTAAGAGCCATAGCCTCTCTCTCTCTCTCTCTCTCTTAAACATTTCATTTATTATTTTATTTCTCCACCCTCTATCTCCTTCATTTATCAATAGTGCAATTATGATTTTTGAATCAATCACCAAACAATCCCAATATTATATTGAAAGAATTTGATAAGTGGCTCTTAATTTTTTTTCCTCTTAATTTTTTGTTTTGTTTTTTGGAAAAAAAATAAACACTTATTAAATTCTTTCAAACTCCTCGGTCAAACCCCAGGTATTTACACGCCATTACTTTTTACATTCTCAAGAGGCCCATATAATTATTGTGTAAATGACTCTTAATTTTTTTCTCTCTTAATTTTTTTGTTTTGTTTTTTGAAAAAAAAAAATAAACACTTATTAAATTCTTTCAAATCTCAATATTTATTGATTTTGTCAAAATCTCTGATCAGCATTTATTAACCTTTTTCAATCCACATGCCTGTATTTATTGATTTGGTCAAAATCCTTGATTAGCATTTAAAATCCCTTTATACAAATAATTATAGATACAGTCCGTGCATAGTTACTGCAGTAATTTTTTTAATTTTTCCTGTATACTATGGTTAGTGATAAGATTGTTAAATTATTTTTATAAAAGATCTTTAAAAACATAATTTATATATTAAAAAAAATTTAAAAAAATATAAATATTTAAAATTATTCCGTACATAGCACGAGTGATACACTAGTTAATATAAATTACAATTAAAAGTGTTCCCGGTTAGTTTATCGGTTCAAATCCCTCACCCCCCTTTCACCACCCTCTATAGTGTGACTACTAGACTATTAGACTAAACCCTAATACCTGTACATACATGCATCAAAGATGAGAAAAAATTGTTATTTAAGTAAATTACAAATAGATTTGTTTGAAATACTAATTAATTTTGATAATTGAAAAAATTACATTCTGTTATTTAAATTTTTAATCTCATAACAAATTTTGATAAAAAATATTTTTTAAAACCACATTAGATAATTTGTAGTGTAGGCAATTTGTATTTTTACCTTTGATAATTTTATACAAAATCATTTATTAAAATAATGTGTTAATAATATATATTTTATTATTTCTATGAATATTTTTCGTAATAAATTTTAAAAAATATATAATACAATTAATCTGTCAAATCAAAACAGTCTTTCAAATTAAAAAGATCCATTTCGAAAAAGCCAAATCCATATGATAACCCCATGTCAACTTTGCGAATATGTGATCTCAGATTATTTATTATGTAGTTTAAAAGTCCACACAAACACTGAATCGGACCATTCGCATCACAACAACACACACTCACCAAAACCAGTGCCCAAACAATGTCCCCTGTTCTCCTCCTCCTATTCCTCTTCTTCCTCCTCCTCACCGGCACAGCCACCTCAAAGCCGGCAGTTCTCCGGCGTGGTTTTTACAGACAGACATGTCCGGAAGCCGAATTCATAGTCCGAAACACAATCAAAGAAGCCATGGTTAGAGAAGCCAGAAACGCAGCCTCTGTCATGCGCTTGCAATTCCACGATTGCTTCGTCAATGTGAAGTTTATGAACCTCCATTTCCATTCCTTTTCTCAAAAAATTGAGATTGGCCTTTGATGATTTTGATGAATATTGTTGTTATGTATTATTGTAGGGGTGTGATGCTTCGTTGTTGCTAGATGACACGCCCAACATGCTCGGAGAAAAGCTAGCTCTGTCAAATATAAATTCGCTAAGATCGTATGAAGTTATTGATGAAGCCAAGCATGGATTGGAGCAAATCTGTCCTGGAATTGTTTCTTGTGCAGATATCATTATCATGGCCTCTAGAGATGCTGTTGCTCTGGTAACTCCATAATCATCCCATCTTCTTTCTTTTTTTTGTGTCAAAGGGTTGGTTTGGTCTGAAGGTTTGAGTTGGGTTAGGGTTATTTTAGTTTTTTAAAAAATAAAACAGATTTTTTAATTAAATAAGATAAAATGTTACATTTAAATTATAATTATTTTTTTTTTTCTTATAAAAGTTAAAAAAAAATCAAAAATTTATTCCAAATAAAACTTTTTAATCTCAAGTTAAAAAAGAAAAAAAACTTACAATCCAAACAAAGGCAAAACCAATGAGAAATACTTGAGCCCCGTTTGTTTTGGGAGATAGAATGGAGGGGATTGATAGTGAGGGGATTAATAGTGAAGGGATTGTTAGTGAGGGGATTGATAATAAGAAATTGTTAAATTATTTTTATATAAAATAATAAAACAAATAAAAAAATATAAAAAATTAAACATTATATTTAAAAAAAAATTTCAATATATAAAAAATAAAAAAATTTCTAATCCCCTCACTATTTTTCTAATACCATCTCTACATTCTCCTTACCAATCCCTTCCTCCAAGGGTATTAGCAATACCAAGGGACTAATAATCCCAAGATTTTCTCTGCAAACAAACAAGGGCATTAGTAATACCTCAATACCCTCCCTATAACTCAAAATAAACGGGCCTCAGAATACTAAGGGTTGTTTTGGAGTGTCCTAAAAAAGTGTGTTTTTTGTCTTTTTACGAAAAGATGTACAGAAAAATAGAGAGGTGATGTAACGAAAAAAAGATAAAAAAATAAAAAAATAAATTATATAGTAGATGCCAAACAAGATTTAAATAAGGAGCTCTAATGAGCTATCCCTCCTAATGATTTGATGGTTGTGCTTTAATGAGTTAACGTTCCCAATGACTTGGCCTTCCCAATGAGTCGATGGTTGTCTCATTTTTTTTCTTTTTTTTTTTTTTTAACAATATTACATATCACTAAATTTTTATCACTAACATCACTATTAATAATGTGAAAAGTAAAAAAAAAAACAAAATAAAACAAAACAAAACAAAGACACAAAATACATGTGGCAATGGGTGGAACCTACTGTCACATAATTAGAGCGACTATTAATTAGTGGTCTGGATCATTTTTTTTCTTTTTTTCCTTTGTAACTCCAACTCATTAGAACTATTAGTGCTCTTGTTTTTAGAACTCTCAATCAGCTCTCAAAACAAATTTACGCATAAACTTGCCCTTGCATACTAATCCCTACCTATTTTCTATGTTTTTCTATTTTTATTATATTATATATAAAGTGTATTCAGTGGTGATGTATAAATATAAAAGTTATACAAAAAAATATACAATAAAGAAGGAGACGATGGATATATGTTTATTTATTTCAAAGTAAAGGGTTTATTGATGCAATTAATAATTTTTGAAATATCACTATTATATTATTTTTGTGAGATTTTTTATATAAAGTTTTTTTATTTAAATTATCCATATATAATTGTATGAGATTTTAATTTTAAATTTTAATGATAATTTCTTCAATTTTTTTCTTTCTATTATTTCCTAGCACGCCTATAACCATGTGTGCACACAACAACCTCGTACATAATTAAATCATACCAAAATAAATTGTAATTGTGGTTCCATTGTACTGACATACTTTTTGAAAAATGCGCTAGATAAGGCATTTCTTACCACTGCCGTTAGGGCGCAAAGAGGATTGTACATGAATTGAATCAAAAAAAGAAAAGAGTATTGTACAAAATATTATGTAGTGCTATTTTAGGAAGTGAATTAAAAGATATTTTTGAGTTTTTAATTTATTTTTCTCTCTCATAAAAAAATTTTAAAAAATTAAAATATAACTTTTAATTATCTTCTCACAACACCTCTTAATTTGTTAAAATCATATTGATTCATATTAATTAGTAATATACGTTTTAAAATTTATAATTCGTGGGAAGAAAATTTAGGATTATTTTTAAAAAATAGTTATAATCAATTTTTTTGTGAAAAGTTACTTATAAATAGCTTATAAATATTTTTTTATAAAAAAAAAAAATTATAATCTAAAAAATAGATTATAAATCACTTCCTAAAATAAGTTTCAGTGTTGGGGTCTTATTCTTCCTTTTTGGTTAGTCAGATATCCTATTTAGGCCTCGTTTGGGAACAGGTTAATTTAGTAATTTTTTGGCTAATTGGCTAAAAAGGTTGGTAAGAAAAACCTGTATGTTTGGTAACTTTTGGCTAATTCTAAACGACGTCAAAAAAGTAGAGAAAAGGGAATCTTTGACTTTTTGGTATGAGTTGTTGGCTTTTTGGCTAAAAAGGTAACTTTTTGACTAATTGACTATTTTAGCCTCTTGCCAAACGAGGCCTTACTATTGGTGTTTGGTTTTATTTTTAGTCTATCAATGAAGGTTTTATTTGACCACAAAAAAAAACACGTGTATTTATCATTATTCTGTCACTATTAGATTGTAATCACCAGATTTTCTGGCTGCAAATCCTTACTTTGCCTTAAGATATTCCTGGAAAGCGGTTTTATCTATTACAATGAAAGCGAAGTAGATATGCACAACTGGTCTACATTATTCGGTGGTCCTTATCTCGGTAAGTCTTTTGGAAAGTTTGTAAAAATTATTTTAGATCACATCATTTTTTATATAATTTATTTATAAAAAAATAAAATAAATTAAAAAAATTAAAAAATTAACTTTTTACTAACTTTTTAAGACACCTATACATTCTTTCTTTATTATGGAGTCATCTAAAATCTGAATGGAAAGGGATTATTTGGATTTGTAAAGCTTATTATGAGTTATGTTTTGATGATTCGAACTATTAATTTTATTGGACACATTATATATTTCGTTCACAAAAAAATTAAGTTAATTCGATAACTGTAACTTATTTAATTTATCATATTTTTTACTAAAAAAAAAATAGACGATAATTATATTTTTAAGAAAAAAATTATATTTTTTTTTATGACAAAAATAATAAATTGAATAAGTTACAATTATTAAATTAATTTAATTTTTTTATAAATAAAATATATGAAATAAACGATTCGAATTATCAAAATGTGACGTGGACCTCCCATCTAAATTAGAGAATCGACAATGCTACGTAATTCAAATTTTGTGACTCAAAAGTGGCTCAAATGGTCAAAACGACGTCGTTTTGAGTACAAAACAACATAAAAATGGCCAAAACGACGTCGTTTTGACCATTTGAGCTACTTTTGAGACACAAAATTTGAGTTACGAGACATTGTCGATTAGAGAATCCCCTTGCTTTATTAAATAGTATATTATATATTTTAGAAAGATGCTATTGTACATGCCTAAAAAGATGTACCTTGAAAATTTTAGCCACAATAATTTATTTAAGGGTTGTTTGAAGTGTCTCAAATAAGTATATTTTTTTGTCTTTTTAGATTAAAAAATTAAGGTTGAAAATATACACGTTTGGATTAACTTTTTGACTTTTTATGGAAAAATGTGTAATAAAAATTTGTAAAAATTGATTTGTAGAGAAAAATTCGAATTAGGAGTTATGCAGTCGTAATTGTTAACTTTTGGTAAATAGTGTTAACTTTTTAATTTTTTAAGTAATTTTTTATCTTTTTATCTTTTTTTGAAAGATCTCAAACTTGCCCTTACTTTCATCATTTGTATCACAATTATCGAATTGGTTGATAATAAAAAGATACTTCCGAAGTCTCATAATCAAAATTATTTAAGCCCATAACCAACCACTAGAAACTTTCTTCACCCGAGTTCATAATATAGTACATATATTTCAAATATGTCATAAATTTAATTATATCACTCATAACTTATATATTTTATTGAAAGGTTATAGATTCGAGTCTCTCCTCTCCAATAATAAATAAATAAAAATAAAAATTTAATATCATGATTTGGTAAGTGTAATTCATTCACAACATATGTAAGGAGTGGGATCGTATGTAATTTACAGGAAAGAGACCCATTTTTGCAAATTTGTCAAGGAGTCGTTTGGTAATGACTTTTTTAATTGATTTTTTAATTTTGTTTGATTATTTTAGCTTGAGACTTTTTTAGTAGTTTGATTTTCTTGTTTGGATTTTTTGACTTTTTGACTTTGGAATGACAATTTTTTTTTTTTATCCTTTTGTGATTTTTTGACTTTTTTTTATCTTTTTGTGATTTTTTAGCCAAAAATGCTAACCAAGCACTAGTTCATTTTGCCATGCATTACGAGTAATGTTCTAGCATATATTTTAGAAAGATGCTATTGTACATGCCTAAAAAGATGTACCTTGAAAATTTTAGCCACAATAATTTATTTAAGGGTTGTTTGAAGTGTCCCAAATAAGTATATTTTTTTATCTTTTTTAGATTAAAAAATTAAGGTTGAAAATATACACGTTTGGGTTAATTTTTTAACTTTTTATGAAAAAATGTGTAATAAAAATTTGTAAAAATTGATTTGTAGAGAAAAATTCGAATTGAGAGTTATGCAGTCGTAATTGTTAACTTTTGGTAAATAGTGTTAACTTTTTAATCTTTTAAGTAATTTTTTATCTTTTTATCTTTTTTAAAAGATCTCAAACTTGCCCTTACTTTCATCATTTTGTATCACAATTATCGAACTGGTTGATAATAAAAAGATACTTCCGAAGTCTCATAATCAAAATTATTTAAGCCCATAACCAACCACTAGAAACTTTCTTCACCCGAGTTCATAATATAGTACATATATTTCAAATATGTCATAAATTTAATTATATCACTCATAACTTATATATTTTATTGAAAGGTTATAGATTCGAGTCTCTCCTCTCCAATAATAAATAAATAAAAATAAAAAATTAATATCATGATTTGATAAGTGTAATTCATTCACAACATATGTAAGGAGTGGGATCGTATGTAATTTACAGGAAAGAGACCAATTTTTGCAAATTTGTCAAGGAGTCGTTTGGTAATGACTTTTTTAATTGATTTTTTAATTTTGTTTGATTATTTTAGCTTGAGACTTTTTTAGTAGTTTGATTTTCTTGTTTGGATTTTTTGACTTTTTGACTTTGGAATGACAATTTTTTTTTTTATCCTTTTGTGATTTTTTGACCTTTTTTTTATCTTTTTGTGATTTTTTAGCCAAAAATGCTAACCAAGCACTAGTTCATTTTGCCATGCATTATGAGTAATGTTCTAGCACTCTAGTATTCCCCCCCCCCCCCCCCCAAGTGATTAGCAATACTAACTACATGCTCTCTCTCTCTCTCTCTCTCTCTCTCTCTCTCTCTCTCTCTCTCTCTCAAATTTGTCTCAATTTAGAGTGGAGGACCCCATTGGGCAGTGAAGTTAGGAAGGAAAGACAGCTTAACAGCAAGCCAAGAAGACTCCAACAACATCATGCCAAGCCCGAGAGCCAACACAACCTCCCTTATTGATCTCTTCAGCAAATTCAACCTCTCCATCAAAGATCTTGTGGCCCTTTCTGGGTCTCATTCCATCGGCAAAGCTCGGTGCTTCTCTGTTGTCTTTCGGCTGTACAACCAATCCGGTACAGGCCATCCTGACCCTACCATTGATCCCAATTTTCGAGAAAAGATGGACAAGCTTTGTCCACTTGGTGGGGACGGAAATGTCACAGGAGGCTTGGATGCAACACCGGAAACATTTGATAACCAATACTTCAAGGACTTGGTCAATGGCCGAGGATTTCTGAATTCTGATCAAACTTTGTCTGTGTTTGCGCAAACTAGAGAATATGTGAGGCAGTTTAGTCTTAATCAAAATGAATTCTTCAAGGCATTTGTTGAAGGAATGATTAAACTGGGTGACTTGCAATCAGGGAGGCCGGGAGAGATTAGAAGGAACTGCAGGGTGGTTAATTGGCGGCCCGTGGAAATATTGTTGGAGGAATGAGGGGAGAGGGAACATTGTGTTGTTAGAGCCATTGGTTGGTTGAATAATAAAAGCAATGATGAGAAAATTGGTGTTAAACTAATATATGAATTTGAATCAGTAATAGTGAGACTGTTACTTATTAGTCCCAAGTTTACCATAATCTGGATGGATTTGTTTGGATTCTAAGAAAGATCAAAGTAGAGGTCAACGTTACAGCACAGTTCTCTGAATTCTGAATTTCATTGATCTGTCTCAAGCTTATTATTTGCGGCTAGTTTGAGAATGTTCTTCTGAGTGAAAACAATAGTTGCAGCTCTGGACAAGAAAGTGATGGTAAACTCTAGAATTCAATTATCTATAGTCCTCTGATTTGTAACCATAATCACAAAATGTAATTTTGTTATTTAGCAGTTAAAATATTGCTGCTTGCGATCTATATGGTTTATGTACTTATCACGTAGAAATGCGAATGCAATGTGTTATGATAAGCATTTGAACCACTCAGCCAAGATAGATTGTAATTTAATATGCAAAAAAATAAAAATAAAAAGACATTGTAATTTTGTTCTGCTAAATTTACTTTAGAGATAAAATGGGAGAAATGATAGCAAACACCAGAAAAGTTAGTTGAACATATAATTTCATCAACAATTCAACTCAAGCACATCTTGGAATTACATGACACGGTGGTATACAATCAACCGATCATGCATATAACAAAGAATATCATTAAATTATATTATTTATCACACTCTGGACAACTTTAAGGACATGGGCAAAAGAAAAGGTAAGCAAGGGAAAAAATTCTAGAAATCTAGATCATAAACAGAACTGAAAAGATATAATTCAGTCAATTGCAGGGTGCTAGAGAAAAAAGGGGAAGAAGATAAAAGAGAAAATGCAGTGAAAACTGATGTAGTAATGATTGTATTTAGTAGTTGTGGTGGCGTTGGGGTATAGCTGGTGGTGGCGGTGGAGATCTTGGCAACAGTGGTGATGATGGTGTGGTGGGGGTGGCATTAGTAAGATCTTAGTCCAGAAAACATTTGCCACCTTTTAAAATGGAAAATATTGCGTCCAAATAGATTCATTTTTTACTGACCATGAAAAATATTTTCTGTTGACTTACTATTTTCTGTTCTACCAAACACAATAAAATGCAGAAAACAACTGAGCTATACAGAAAGCAAATCAGGTGGCCAACAAGATAAGGTTGAGTAATGGAGGAATAGCAAGTAATCTGCACACTGAAGCAAAGACAACTAATTGCCTCCCAAATGCTGCAACCATGGAGCACAAGGTCACTCATGCTACTCGTCCAGAGAGGATTGAATACTCAGGCCTCATAGGTGTGCCCCAGGTACAACACCTTCCACTGCAGATAGTAGGCAGATAGCATATATAGCAAACCTGGTGCACATTTTATATTACATAAGCTTTGTTTAGTCACACATATGCATAAGGTTCGTCAAACTGATTTGAACACACGAAAATCACCTTGGTACTAAGAAGCACGGGCACGGACACGGACTCGGACACGTAACATGACACGAATACGACACGAACACGCTGACATGTTAATTTTCAAAAAATGCAAGACATGACACGTGAAGAACACGCATAAAATATATAATTTTATATATTTATTATATGTTATATATATAAATATATCATTCAAAGATAATAAAAAATACAATATAACACTAATTCCTATAAATTTATATCGTTTTTGTTTTATTATTATATCTTAAGTTGTTTTGTTCAACCTATAATTATTTTCACATATGTCTAATCGATAGACACATGTGTTTAAGCGATTGACATATGTGTCCTCTAAGTGTTCAAAGAGTGTCCGGATCTTTAAATTTTTTTGAAAAATAGGATACGTTTGAAGAGTGTAAGATACGTGTCCAAAGAGTGTCGGTGTCCGATACGGACACGACACGGATATGGATACAGATACGTCGTCTTCTTAGAAGTGTCCACGCTTCTTAGCCTTGGTGCAAACACAATCATTAGGAAGAGGAAGGTTATCAACAGCTAATGCAAATAAATTGCCAAGGGTAAAATATTTTTGCGGTGGAGGTAGAGACAACGAAGCCACAATCACTTCCAATCACAGAAGTATATACATAGAGAGCTTGAGCCATCGAGTGGAGTTGATTCAATGCTAAAGCCTAAAGCTTTGCCATGAAGGGTAGAGGCAATATAAACAAACTGGTGCAATACTTCGGTTAATTGGTGAGAAGTACGAAAAAACAAGAATTAAAGCACATAGTCCCTCAATAAGAACAAGTTGTGCCTTCATTGTTCAATACTAAAGATCCAATGGTTTTCTAGTTCTTCAACTACAAAACTTGACAATAATTAGTAACACCAAATTAGTCTCAAGCCCAAGAATGATTTCAAGAATGCAATGATGAAAGAATAACTCAGAGGGCAACAGGGGAATTGCAAGTAATCTGCAGAGAGACTGAAGCTTCCGAGGGCGAACAGTTTTGGATTTAGCAGCTGCTACTAAAATGAGCGGCACGGTTTGGTTGCCTTCATTTTTGTGCAACAAGATGAAGGTAATCTCTCAAACTCCTAATATCTGCATTTATGAATGTCATATCCTGAAGATGAACTCTCTCTCCTTTACAAAGACAGACAACTTGAGCCATCTAGTGAAGCTTCACTCGAAGCTAAAGCCTAAAGCTTTGCCATGAAGGGCAGAGGCAGCATAAACAAACTTGGTGCAGCCATCTAGAAGAGAGAACATTAGTCTAGTTTGCTAAGTTCCTTTACGATTGCTTATATATATATATATACACACACAAAGGTTTCTTTTTTACTTGAAAACACTGGTGTGTGTCATGCTTCGGTTGATTGGTGAAACGTATGAAAGAACAAGAATTAAAACTCAAGAGTCCCTCAACAAGAAAGTATGCATACATGGTTGAATACTGAGATTCAATGTTTTATGAAGTCCTTTAATTACAACACATCAAATAATTAGCAACACCCACCAAATTATTCTCAAGTCCAAGACTGATTTCATGATCGCATTGACAAAACAATTACTATATTACTGTGTACATGAATCAACTGACATGTTCAAAATCATACGCAGTGATACTAATAAAATCCTCCGATAGACAATCAAATAAACAACTTTTAACAACAGCATTGAAGATAAACAAACAAGTGAATGACCAAAACAATTAATCCTTAGCAGATTTATCATCAAACAGGAGCGAGACTCTCAATGTATTGATAAGTATCAAAACATCCAAATTGCAGTATATGGTTCTTGTCAATTTTCGCAGGCGCAAAATCCAGAAGCTCCTTGAATGAACTATCCTTAAAGTTATAAGATATTACCTTACCGGGTACACTCAACACTAGAAATGACTCATCTTCATTGTCTTCGCGAAGAACACCAAGTATAGAGAATGCAAAATAATTCCCATCATGAGGGTCCAGATAGCTCCGAACCATCTCAGGAAATGCAGCTACAATACCATCAAGATTAACAGAAAACTTCACAAACCATTGAGAGTAGTCTCTTTCCATCTCAAGAACTCGAAATTGCGTAGTCTGTGGCCCGTAAACTTCAATAAGATGCAAATGGCCATTAGACTCGCCGAAAAACCTATACCGCCTTGTATACCAATCCGTGTCAAGTAGCGGAAGCGGAGGCATTGTTCCCAAACACTCCCCATCAACACTGAATCGCAATGAAGCCCCACTGGGACTAATCCAGTGAATCGCACGGTTCCAAAAAACCCCATCAGTAAACGACATATCAAATTGAGGTCTAAAGCTATCACCAGAAAGCCTCCAAGAACGAGTCTCCGATGAATAAATCTCAATCTGTCGACAATAAATCGACAATGGGGTGCTTCGCACAAAAACCACATTGTAGTGAGGTGAAATTGAAGGATCAAAAGCTAAATTAACACCGAAAACAGAGGAAACATCAGCACGAGGCAAGTCAAGAAGCAGACAGTGCTTGGTTGTGGGATTGACAACGTAGTAACGGCGAACATTTCCGATTGAATGTGGAAAGCTACAACAGAGCAACAAACCATTGCAAGATTGAAGAATTTTGGTACCTGAACCAGAAGGGCGGTGGAGAATGGAATTGAGAGATCGGAATGGAGGAGGAGGAGGAGGAGGAGATTTAGAGAGAGAACCCCTGAGAGGAACGAAGTCGAAGTCGGGCGGCGTCAGGTGGAGGAGAAGGGCGGAGGGTTTGGAAGCGGAGTGGCGGAGGGTGTGGAGGAGAGAGAAATGGGGGTTAGAGATGAGAGAGGACCAGTGCTTGGACACGGATTTGAATCGAATCAGAGACTTCACGGGGGTGCGAAGGAGGATCTCGCTCAAGGCATCGTCGTTGCCGGCGATTGCGTGGGCTGATGATGGCGGCGACGCCGTAGGGCCGTCGTGTTCCAAAGCCGATGAAGCGACGGCGGCGATGGATACCATTGTTGGATTGAGGGTGGAGTGGAGAGGTAAACATAAACTGTGATGTGATGTGCAGTGAAGATGGCGCTGCGCACCACAATTGCTCTACGCTTTTTTGTTTGCTGCTCATAAATTTATCATAATGATAGTCAGTCGTTTGGTGCTTTTTTAATAATTTTTTTGATTTTTTCATTAAAATATGATGGAAAAAAATTAGTATGTTTAAGATGATTTTTAAATTTTTTATGAAATGATATGTAAAAAATAAAATAAAAAAATAAAATTTTTGACTTTTTAATATAAATTGTTGATTTTTAAATTTTTTTAAATGACTTTTTAACTAAAAAAACCACTTATCCAATGAGGCTCAATCACAAAACACAACTTTTACAATTTTTAAAATGATCCACATTATTTATATTATTGTGAGATATAATTTTTAAAAAAAATTAAAACACATCAATAATTAAGCTTTGTTTGTCATGTATTAAAAAAGTCAAAAAATTACTATTTTATTTAAGTCACATTATCTTATTTAAGTCACATCACCTCTTTACCATCTCACTTCAAACCTAAACCTAATCCAAATCCAACTCATATTTTATAAAAATTCAAAAAATACACTCAATAATTTTAGCTAGTGGAGGGAGTGTGTTTGTGTTCTTACAAGTTGACCAGTCAACGGCAATTTTATTTTTTATTTTTTTTTACTTGTTGGGATTTTTTTTTTTTTTGGGCTTAAAATTTCATTTTGGACTTAAAATTTTTTATTTATTATATACACACATATATATATATATATATATTTAACACACACCTTAACACATTCATTGCACTCTACTCACTCTCTAAAATTAACAGACTCTTAACACATCTTAACAAATATTTTTAGACTTCACTTTTATCACTTTTTGTCATATAATACAAATTTTAACAAACAATTTTGACTATTCCATTATGGATGTCCTAAGACGTTAGTAAGGTCAAGTTTGGCAACTCAAAAATAATCTATCTTTTTATCTTTTTTTCATCACATCACCTCTTTATTTTTCTTCATACTTTTTTATAAAACAATAAAAAAAACACTTATTTAAATTATTCCAAACTACCTCTAAAAACCTTAAAAGTCTTTTCATCGTAGGGTCGCAAACATTTCCGTAAATTTATTTTGGCTGAGGTTGTGGTTTAAAATGGATAACTGGCTGGCGGTAAGGTGTGTATTAGTTGTATTTATGTAAGATTTTATAAATATATATAGATTATAATTTTTAAAATTTTATGAGTTAACTTATACATATTTATAAAAATTTATATAATTTTATAAAGTAATTTATGTATATTTGTGAGAATTTATACAAATGTATATGGGTTTGTTTGAGATGTGAGTTAATTTTTTGACTTTTTAATTTTTTAACTATTTTAGTTCAGGATTAAAAAAACTTAAATGGGCTTTTCGGCTTTTAAAAAATAAAATAATTATGATTTAGACGTGACATTTTTTAACCTGAAATTAAAAAATTTATTTTGTCTTTTTATAACTATTTTAACCCTCCCAACCCACCCTAACTCATCATGCTAAGCCAATGCATAGTATGCGTATACACTTAAGAATTATCTTTGGCTTCGTTTGGGAAGTGGATTGACTTTTGACTTTTTTGGCTATTTTAGCCTGGGGCTAAAAGGCCTGGTTTGGGAAGGACTTTTGGCTTTTTTGATTTTTTTGATTTTTTTTGTGAGAAAAAGAATGTAATGATTATGGGTTGGATGTGATATTTTATCTCATTGAGTTAAAAAGCCTATTTTATTTTTTGTAACTATTTTAGCCAAAAAAACTCCAAAACCAACTTCCCAAACACATGCTTTATAAATGAAAAAGTTATCAATCAAAAATAATTTGAAAAAGTTATTGTACGGGGGGCAAATATTCGATACCGTTTGTATTCCTTGCGTCTAAACTCCGTTTCGATCCCATTAACCTGCGACCACAACGGCAGTGAGTTACCCGGCGGTGTGTTGCCGGAAAACTCCTCCGACGATCAAGTTAGCACACACTCAGAGATAAAGAGAGAGAGGAAGAGAGTTTCTCTCACCAGATAAAGTTCCATCCCCAGCATGGGAGGCGTAATCACATTTACATACCTTCTGCGTGTGCCTCTGCGTCCATTCGCCTTTCGACGCGTGGATCTGTTTCCCTATCCTACTTTCTCACGTATCAGCGCAAATACAGCTAAATACCACCTAACCAAACTACCAAACAGCGTTGGCGCGAACGGACAACCCGGCGGCTGCCCCATCTTCTTACGACCGTATTACTTCCGAGACATTAGCAGCCCCCCGTAATAACTGAGCACTCGCTCGGTTGGCCGATCTGCGGAGGATCTTGCACGCTGATCTCAACAAGCAAACAATGTGAACCGAGCTAGCAGAGAAGTTATCCCAGCCAAATCAGACCTGGGCTTTAACCGAGTGCACTGTACCTGGATTGTCCCCGCCCAGCTCGGCCCAAACATGCTCGGACCAATTTTAGCGTGGTCATTACCACGGCCCAAAGTCAAATTATGAAATCTCCCTCACAGTTATCATATATGTATGAACAAAAATTATAATTATAAATATTAATAAAGTTGAGAGGGTAATTTGTAAACAAGTTGGGCCGAGCTATGGAACCTAACTACGAGACCGAGCTACAGGACCTAACTACGAGACTGAGCTACAGGACCTAACTACGAGACTGAGCTACAGGACCTAACTACGAGACCGAGCTACAGGACCTAACTACGAGACCGAGCTACAAGACCTAGCTACGGGACCAAGCTATTGGACCTAGCTACGCGGCCTAGCTATGAGACCTAGCCACGGGACCTAGCTACGGGACTTAGCTACTTCCTAGTGGCAGTCAATGCTATGGCCGAGCTACCAAGCAAGGTATTCAAATAGAGAGAAGAGCCGAAGTAACTTGCTTGACCGCAATGTTAGCCGAGGTAAAGATATCAGCCGAGGTAAAAGAGTCGGGAGGTAGAGGTGTCGTGCATGATCCAAGTGTTAGTTTGGTCCAAGTGTGGAGCGGTCACCACGGTCGAGTAGAGTGGTAGCTCGGTCCAAGTGTAAAGACGGTCACCAGTCGGAGTGGAGAGTGGTAGCTCGGTCCAAGTGTGGCGGCCACCACGTCCGAGTGGAGAGTGGTAGCTCGGTCCAAGTGTGAAGACGATCACCAGTCGGAGTGGAGAGTGGTAGTTCGGTCCAAGTGTGGAAGCGGTCACTATGGTCGGAGTGAAGAGTGGTAGCTCGGTCCAAGTGTAAAAGCAGTCTGCAGTCGGAGTGGTCTGGAGCTCGGTCTACTTTGCGGCTTAAGCATGGTCATGTTAGTTAATTTGTATTGACATTCAACCGAGGTAAAACCATCTCACTTGGTTTAGCGGTGAGGGGGTGTTGGAGGATAAGCATTGTCTTCGGGAGTATGAATCAAGGAGGACTCTCGCAGGAGGAGTAATCCTAGAAGGACTCTGCACATGGAGAACTAAGAGTCCTACGAGGATTGTGCCACCTTGAAACCTATATAAGCTCACTAATATCACCTTTGGAGAGGTAACACAACTTTGTTTTTGAATACCAGAGCTTTTGTCTATTGTCAAGCTTCTTGACTTAGGTATCGGAGAGGTTTCCCAAGACACACCACGGCTAGCTTACGTTTGTGTTTTCAGGTGATAAAGCGACGTCGTACGGAGGAGCGCAAACTTGATCAACAGGATTATACGAGAAGGCGTATTTCTTTCCCGTACAATTGGCGCCGTCTATGGGAACTCAGACAAACAACCTCTTGATCAAGCTTTTTCTTTCAAAATTCGATGGCGAACAACGAAGAACTACCTCAGTCCGCCATTGACGGACAAACTCGAACGGAGGTGCAAGGCGAGGCCTACCTTTGGTCCCTCCATGGCGAACTGGAACCACATAGACAAGATTTCGGGAGGGATGCCAGGGTAGAAGAAGGAATAACAGACCCTCATCCCTCGCCGCAGAGCCCGAAAAGACAAAGCGCGGGGTAGATCCTCAAGCTCGGAGGATCGTGTCGAGAACAAGGCAATTATCTGGCGGATGGCGGCGGACATGGAATCCTTAAAGCGCCAGGATGAAGGGTAAAGAAGTGGCGGCAGAGGGCACAACAAGACGCCCCCTCGCCACTCAGAGGGTCGTAGTAGGAATTCTACACCCTCTCAACCAGAGATCAGAAGCCTCAGGACAGGTGACACGCGATCCGTATCTTCCAGGACTCGTCACTCCAGTGCGAGAGGGACGAGTGCGAGAGGTCATACTCGAGGGAAGTACCTATTGGCCCTCACATACGCGCACGAGGTCTAAACAGACGGAATTACCTGTCGTCCAGTCCGACCTACGATCCATGCTAGAAGAAAAGGCACGATGGAAGGAGGACGCCAGAGCGCGCGATCCACACAGGGTTCCTGCCTTGCAGCGGTTGGCTCCTCGGACGCATGGAAGCGTCGAGGTTGGAATGCCAATGTCGCGCCCGGTATATGAACCAGCGGACAAGGCTTTGGCGACGCTGCAGACCTCACCATTCGTCCCAGCAATAGAGAACGCGTCCCTTCCGTCAGGCTTCCTACAGCCTAAATTCACAACATATGAAGGGAAGACGGACCCTTATACGCACTTGAGCCACTTTCGCCAGGTCATGGCTGTATACCGGCAGAATGAGGCCTTGATGTGCATCCTATTTCCTTCAAGCCTTGGGGACCTTGGCTTGACTTGGTTTGAAAAAACTACGGAGGCGGCATAGCCTCTGGCGAATCGCGAAGGCATTTGTAGCGATTCAAAACAAACACAAAAACCCGGTGGAGATCGACCGATTACTCTCTATCGACATGGGCGATAAGGAGACCACGAGGTCGCACAACGATGCATCTTGGGAGACATTCAACAGTTGGTGGCTTGACCAATCTCGCCATCGCGCAATACAAAAGAGGTCTTCGATCGGAAGCAGGTTGAGGACTCAATTACCATGACGCCACCCATCACGATGGAAGCCTTAATGGAGAGAGTACACCAACATATTGGTGGAGGAGGATAGCGCTCGCACTAAAGCAAAATCGCACAACCGCAATACGGATAAAAGACTACGACAAAAGTCAACACGGTAGAACATCCAAGTAGGGGGCGAGGCAGGAAGGATAGCGGTGAGGACCAAGGTGAAAGGAGGTGGAGAGTCCGCCTTGCCATTACCACGGTGTTCAAAAACCGATCTATCGGATCCTCGGCGAGATCATAATGAACCTTCGTCCGATGGCTGCTAAAATTTGGGAGAAGAGCAAAAGACTCTGACGAGAGATCGCGGTGCACCTTCCATGATGAGCAGGGCACCGCCTGAAAATTGTATACCATTGAAGCAACATTTGGAGGAGTTAGTGGCAGCGGGGCACTTGGACCAATACATAAAAGGAAGAACTTAAGAGCAAGGAGGCATTACGAGATGTTAGCGAAGCGGTGAGCAGGCGATGGAAGACTTGGTACATGAGATGATAGATGTAAGAACCCGAGAGAAGGCAAGCTAGGGCCCAATTGGGATGGACCATACAAAGTGGTTGGTTTAGCTGGCAAGGGCCACATCACTTGGAGGATAGAGCCATCTAGGCTATCCCCGGACCATGATGCACTGCCAATCCCGAGCTATTTTTTCGATAGAGTACTTGTAATTTACATTTTCCTCAATAAAACAAGTAGATCCTTTTGACATAGAATATTTTCTTCTAAAAGTTGTTTTTAGTGAGCTAGGGGCATTGAAAGCGAGTTGGTGGAAAAACCAACACTTACCTCTCCTAAGCCGAGATAAGGATCTAGGGCTGAGGAGTTAGCGAGTTTGACCAACAAAAACTTTTTGCACCCTTTGGCGAGGTAAGGACCTAGGCTAAAAGGTGGTTAGCGAGTTTGACCAACAAAAACTTTTTGCACCCTTTGGCCGAGGTAAGGACCTAGGCTAAAGGTGGTTAGCGGTTTGACCAACAAAACTCTTTTGCACCCTTTAGCCGAGGTAAGGACCTAGGCTAAAGGTGGTTAACGAGTTTGACCAACAAAAACTTTTTGCACCCTTTGGCCGAGGTAAGGACCTAGGCTAAAGGTGGTTGGCGAGTTTGACCAACAAAAACTTTTTGCACCCTTTGGCGAGGTAAGGACCTAGGCTAAAGGTGGTTGGCAGGTTTGACCAACAAAAACTTTTTTGCACCCTTTAGCCGAGGTAAGGACCTAGGCTAAAGGTGGTTGGCAGGTTTGACCAACAAAAACTTTTTTGCACCCTTTAGCCGAGGTAAGGACCTAGGCTAAAGGTGGTTGGCAGGTTTACCCAACAAAAACTTTTTTGCACCCTTTAAGCCGAGGTAAGGACCTAGGCTAAAGGTGGTTGGCAGGTTTGACCAACAAAAACTTTTTTGCACCCTTTAACCCGAGGTAAGGACCTAGGCTAAAGGTGGTTGGCAGGTGTGACCAAACAAAAAAGTTTTTTGCACCCTTTAGCCGAGATAAGGATCCAGGCTAAAGGTAGTTGGCTGGAAAAACCAACACTTACTTCTCCTCAGCCGAGATAAGGATCTAGGCTGACGAATGGTTGGCTGGAAAAACCAACACTTGGTACTCTTCAGCCGAGATAAGGATTAAGGCTGAAGAGTGGTTGACAGGTATGACAAGATAGATTGCAAGGTTAAGACCGAGATGAATATCTCGGCCAGAGAATGTCATACTTCATTCAAAACATAAGTGAAAAATAAATGCAAGCATGGAGCAAGCCGAACAAGCAGTTGAGAAGGCGAAGATTTCATTCCAAAAGTGCATTACAAAACGAGGGATTCATAGCCCGGTTGAAGCTTATGGTGCGGTATTCTTAGCTCGGCAGAGTGGGGCGTTCTTAGCTCGGCTGGAGGAAAAATAATCCCAATCATGCTATGCAAATGGAATTAAGGGGCAATTGAGAGGGTAATTTGTAAACAAGTTGGGCCGAGCTATGGAACCTAACTACGAGACCGAGCTACAGGACCTAACTACGAGACTGAGCTACAGGACCTAACTACGAGACCGAGCTACAGGACCTAACTACGAGACCGAGCTACAGGACCTAACTACGAGACCGAGCTATTGGACCTAGCTCTGGCGGCCTAGCTATGAGACCTAGCCACGGGACGTAGCTACGGCACTTAGCTACTTCCTAGTGGCAGTCAATGCTATGGCCGGGCCACCAAGCAAGGTATTCAAACAGAGAGAAGAGCCGAAGTAACTTGGTTGCTCGCAACGTTAGTCGAGGTAAAGATATCAGACGAGGTAACAGAGTCAGGCCCGGTAGAGGTGTCAGCCGCGATCCAAGTGTTAGTTTGGTCCAAGTGTGGAGACGGTCACCACGGTCGGAGTGGAGAGTGGTAGCTCGGTCCAAGTGTAAAGACGGTCACCACGGTCGGAGTGGAGAGTGGTAGCTCGGTCCAAGTGTGAAGACGATCACCACGGTCGGAGTGGAGAGTGGTAGCTCGGTCCAAGTGTGAAGACGATCACCACGGTCGGAGTGGAGAGTGGTAGTTCGGTCCAAGTGTGGAGACGGTCACTATGGTCGGAGTGAAGAGTGGTAGCTCGGTCCAAGTGTAAAGACGGTCACCACGGTCGGAGTGAGGTCTGGAGCTCGGTCTACTTTGCGGCTTAAGCATGGTCATGTTAGTTCGGCTGTATTGACATTCAACCGAGGTAAAACCATCTCACTTGGTTTAAGTAGTGAGGGGGGGTGTTGGAGGATAAGCATTGTCTTCCAGGAGTATGAATCCAATGAGGACTCTCGTGAGGAGGAGTAATCCTAGAAGGACTCTGCACATGGAGAAATAAGAGTCCTACGAGATTGTGCCACATGAAACCTATATAAGCTCACTAATATCACCTTTGGAGAGGTAACACAACTTTGTTTTCGAATACGAGCTTTTGTCTATTGTCAAGCTTACTGACTTAGGCATCGGAGAGGTTTCCGGCACACACCCGCCGGCTAGCTTACGTTTGTGTTTTCAAGTGATAAAGCGACGTCGTACGGAGGAGCGCAAACTTGATCAACAGGATTATACGAGAAGGCGTATTTCTTTCCCGTACAAAAGTTTATCATTATTTTGTAGTTATTTTTTAAGTTTTGAACTGTTCTAACATTTTCCTTTATAAATACCAAATACCATTCCATGAAATTCTAGGGTTTTTAATTTAATTATCTAATTAACAGATTTTACTAGTTTAAGGATAGTTTTTGACATGGGTAAGCCCATAAAGGATATAGCCCACTATCTAAAGTCCAATCCATGATTCAAATACTAAAGCCCAACACTTGTGAAACCCAGCGTTACACCAAACGCCAATGACATCTAAACACTTGGCAAGTAGAGAATCACCCACATCAGCAGACAAAGATCCTACAAAAGCCCTGTTTGGTAGAACTGTGGGAAAGTGCTTATAGCTTATGTCTAAACAGCTTATAGCTTATAACTATGACCATAAGCTGATTTCTGACTTATAAATTAAGCATCTCCTGCCCCACTCAAAGAATAAGCTGATTTCTGACTTCCAAAAAGTTATAAGCTATAAGCTATAAGCTAAACCAAACACATCAAAATAGTTTAAATTAAGCTGAAAGCTGAAATAAGCAGCTTTTAAGCTGCATCAAACAGGCACAAAGTTAATATTGCACCACACATCAGCTATTAATGAGTTTTCCTGCAACATTTATTGCAATAACCCTTTTTCCGTCAGGACAGAACAGCCTCACCATGAACAAGGTAAGCTAGAGTATAGACTTTCGGCCAAGGTGACGGGTCGAAAGGGACAACAAAATGATTAGCAGAGGATATAAGTAGGCATCAAAGACAAGGAAAAGGGTTAAGCTTTTCTATCACTAATCTATCTCTACATTCCATCTCTCTTTCTAACTTGCTCGTCGGAAGGTTCACTGGGGGACTCCCCGTTCCTCGTTGAACTCTTGTGCAGGTCTCTTTGTGGGCTTGGTACCTCGGGCACTGGTTTGGGAAGCGTGGATCAATCCGACTCGTTCAATCTGGAACACGCTGTATCATCAGTTGACACCGTCTATGGGAAACCTTTTACTCCGCGCGCCAGTTGTGCTCATCGTCGCCGGAGACCCCTTCCTAATAACCCCTTCCTGCCACCCACCAAGGTGGATGATCACAACTAGATCCATGGCTTCTCACCACAATGTTGCCGACCATCAAGCCGACCCTCCCAATCCAAACAACCCGCCGCAGTACTTCACAGAACTTACCAACAGCATCAACCGCTTAGCAGAGCAAAACCAAGCCCTGATCAATGCTTTACTTCAAAGAGACCTTCCCATCCCTCCTCCTCCACCTCAAGATATCCCACCCAACCAAGAACGAGCCCCTAGCCATCCTATCCAACAGCCCAACCCACCAAACTTGGAGTTTAGTCAACTGCCAACAGATTCTGTCTCCACTTTCCAGCACCTAAGTGACTCCTTTCTCAGCCATTTCATTGGTGCCCAGCGCCAGCGGCGTTAGGCAACCCAGCTCCTCAACATCCGTCAGACCGAGGGGGAGTCGTTGCGCAGCTTCGTCACCCGCTTCAACACCGAAGCCCTGCAAGTAGCGGAAAACGACGACAACGTCATCCTCACGACTTTCATGGCCGGTCTACAATCATCTGATTTCCTTTTTTCTCTCTCCAAAAACCCCCCAACCTCCATGGCAACCCTTCTTTCCAAAGCCCAAAAATACATGAAAGCCAAAGATTCCCTAGCCGCCCGACAAGATCCTACAGCCAAAAACCCGACCCCTAGAGAGAAGAGAAAGGACTCTGAAACCAGAAACACCCAGTACACTCACCAAACACCTCAGTATACCGACCGACCAGCCCGAGCCGACCGGTCGGAGCCAACCCGACCGCCCGGCCGGTTCAAACGATACACACCCCTCAATTCCCCCATGGAACAAGTCCTGAACCGAGATTATCCTCTAAAATGGCCCCAACCATCACGATCTCCTTCCAATCGGCGACACCAATCCAAATACTGCCGCTTTCATCAAGACCACGGCCATAATACAGAGAAGTGTGTTAACCTCAAAGACCAGGTCGAGGGCTTGATACGTCAGGGACGTCTCAGTCAGTTCACGGCAGCCCGCCCTCAGCAAAGGCAAAGGACTAAACCTATCAGAAATAACCACCGGCGCAACCCTTCTCGACAACTCGCACAACCTAACCAAGGTCATGATAGGCCTCCACAGCAACCCCGGGCACAAGGCAATCCTGTCTCCCTATTGGAGAGATCAGAGTTATTGCTGGTGGGCTTGCTTGTGGAGGACTATCCCGCTCGGCTCAGCGGGCAGAACTCAGAAAAATAAGACAGGGCTTAGATAAAGAAATTGCCACATTGGACCGCCCTTCCAAACAGCCCAAGCAATCGATGGAGCCCATCACCTTTACAGAGGCCGACTGCACAGGCATCCGTTACCCCCATGACGACCCCCTCGTCATCTCTGCCCTCCTCTCTAATTACAAAGTCAGGCGGGTTCTCGTCGACAACGGCAGTTCTTCAGACATCATCTTCCTAAATGCCTTTCGCCAACTCAAGGTCGAGGAAGAAAGTCTGTCCCCTCTCCAAGCCCCATTGATCGGTTTTACTGGAGATCGGGTGACCTCCATAGGCTCCATCGATCTTCCCATCACAATCAGAGAATACCCGCGGCAGACCACAAAGTTGCTCACTTTTCTCGTCGTCGACTGTCCCTCTGCTTACAACATTATCCTCGGCCGCACCGCCTAAATGCTTTCCAAGCTGTCACATCTACTTTCCATCTTGCCGTCAAATTCCCCACCGACCTTAGGGTAGGCATGGTGAGGGGAGAGCAGACCATGGCCAGAGAATGTTACGTCACTTCACTTAAAGAGGTCAAGCTAAAGGAGGCTATGATCATTGAAGGACTCGACATCAGAGACGAAGACGAGCTGGTTAGAGGAGAACCAGTGGAAGAGCTTGTCGAGGTCCTCATCGATCCCACCGACCCAACAAAAACAGCCAAGATCGGCAGCCAACTATCCCCTCAAGCCAAAGCCGATCTTACAAGTTTCCTGACTGAACACAATGATGTGTTTGCCTGGACCCATTCCAACATGCCGGGTATCAATCATTCCTTCATCACTCATCGTTTGAGTATCGAACCCCATTTCCGACCTTTCCACAAAAAATAGCACATCTTCTACCCGGAACGCAACGCTCTTATTGCCTCTGAGGTAGATAAGCTACTGGAGGCACAGTTTGTCAAGAACGTGGACTACTCTAGATGGCTGTCGAATTTAGTCTTGGTCCGTAAAAACAATGGTAAATGGCGACTTTGCGTCGATTACTCCGACCTCAGTCGAGCTTGCCCCAAAGATAGTTATCCCCTTCCTCGCATAGATCTGCTTGTTGACGACACGGCCGATCATCAAATGCTCAGCTTCATGGACGCCTTCTCTAGGTACAACCAAATTCTGATGCACTCGTCTAACCAGGAACACACCTCCTTCATCACCGACCGGGGAACCTACCATTATCGTGTCATGCCATTTGGGTTGCAAAATGCCGGAGCAACTTACCAACGATTGGTCAACGCCGTCTTTCATCATTAGATAGGCCGGAATATAGAAGTATACGTCGATGACATGCTAGTCAAGAGCAAAGTCTCCTCTGATCATCTAGCCGACTTGCAAGAGACCTTCGGTACCCTATGAAAATATCAAATGAAGCTTAATCTGGAGAAATGCGCATTCGGCGTAGGATCTGGGAAGTTCTTGGGTTTCATGGTCAGTTAGCGGGGCATTGAGGCTAGCCCCAAAAAGATCAAGGCCTTGATAGAAATGCAGTCACCCAGAACGGTTAAGGAGGTTCAGAGGCTTACTGGCAGAGTCGGCGCCCTCAACCGCTTCATTTCCCGCGCAACGGACAAGTGCCTCCCCTTCTTCAAAGTTCTTCAGTAGGCTTTCGAGTGGACGACCGAATCCGAAGAAGCTTTCCAACAATTGAAACAGTGCATGGACAACCCCCCCTTACTCTCCCAGGCGCTCACGGGTGAACCCCTTTTTCTCTATTTAGCTGTATCGAGCACCGTAGTTAGTGCGGCCCTCATCAGAGAGCACGGTTCAGTACAGCACCCAGTTTATTACATTAGCCAGGCTCTCAGGGGCACAGAACAGAACTACCCATTACTAGAAAAAATGTACTTGGCCTTGGTCACCGCCTCAAGACGACTCCGTCCTTACTTCCAAGCCCACTCCATAATGGTCCTCACTGACCAACCTTTGAAGAAGATAATGCAACAACCAGAGCTGTCCGGCAGAGTTATGCAATGGTCAGTCGAGCTCAGCCAATATGACATTTCCTACAGACCTCGAACGGTGATAAAAGGGCAGGCTGTTGTCGATTTTATCCTAGAATTCACTAATCCCACTCCAACCACGGCCCCCCTGCCCCCGCAATCCCATACTGAGGCAGAAGACCCCCACTCTCGGACCCTCAACGTCGACGGATCATCCCGCAAAGAAGGCAATGGGGCTGGTCTCATCCTCACCACCCCCGATGGTGGTTATTTCAAGTGTGCACTCCGTTTCTTGTTCGACGCAAGCAATAATGAGGCTGAATATGCGGCATTGATAGCAGGTCTCCGCCTAGCCAGAGACATTGGTGTCAGGCATATCCAGGTGTTCAGCAATTCCCAGCTCATTGTCGAACAAATTACAAGGGAATTCAATGCCAAGGAATACACAATGTCGGTTTACAGGGATATTGCACTCCCCCTTGCTCGCCTCTTCAACACTTTCCACATCAAGCACATCCTCGGACGGAAAACTCCAAGGCAGGTGAAATGGCTTAATTAGCTTCTGCCGACCAGTGAGACCTCAGCCATGGCGTCCGCTTTGAATACCTGGCCCACCCTGTCATTTCCCCACAACAGCAGCAAGTCCACTTCCTCCAAAATGAACCTATTCCATGGGTGGCAGATATCCTACTATTTTTGACAAATGGGGAATTGTCTGCCAACAAACACCTGGCCGATAAAGTCAGGGCCCGGTCGTCTAACTACATTCTTATCAGCGGCATCTTGTACAAACGTGGCTTTTCACGCCCATACCTGAGATGCCTCCATCCTGCTCAAGCGACCTACGTGATGAGGGAAGTCCACGAAGGTGTATGTGGTAATCATTCGGGTGCCAGGTCACTAGCCCACAAAATACTTCGCACCAGTTACTTCTGGCATACTCTCAATCAAGATGCCACTGAATTCGTGTTTAAATGTGATAAGCGCCAACGCTTTGACAACATCCCTCATGCTCTTCTTACAGAACTGATCACACTTTGTAGTCCTTACCCATTCGTCAAATGGGGGATCGACTTAGTTGGCCTATTGCCCATCGGCCGAGGCCAAACCAAATTCGCAATCGTCGCCATTAATTACTTCACTAAATGGGTGGAGACGGAACCCCTCGCCACAATTACCGAGTGGAACACAACCAAATTCATCTGGCAGTCGATCATGTACTGATTTGGCATCCCTCAAGCCATCGTCTCCGATAATGACAAACAATTCGACAATGCCAAGTTTCGGAAATTCTGTGCAGAACTTCAAATCCAGCCATGTTTCTCTTCCCCAGGTCATCCCCAAGCCAATGGCCAAGTTGAGGTTACCAACCATTCTCTTCTGAAGATCATCAAAACTAAGTTGGAAGCTGCTAAGAGACTCTGTGCTGAGGAATTACCAAACGTACTCTGGGCCTACCGCACTACCGCCTGAACCCCCACTGGGGAGACCTCCTTTCGCTTAACATACGGCGCTAAAGCGGTCATCCCAGTGGAAATCGGTCTGCTTACCCCGAGGGTTTTGCACCTGAATCCAGAACTAACTGAAAAAGTGCGTCAAGCAAACTTAGACCTAATTGAAGAGCTCCAAGAGACCACTGCTGTCAGGTGGGCCTCATATCAACAGAAAATGAAAACACATTACAACCGCAAAGTCCGACCGAGGGAGTTCACCATGGGGGACCTTGTTTTGCGCGAAGCAACTCTTGCCACCAAAAATCCGGCTGAGGGCAAGTTGGCAGCCAAGTGTGAAGGACCATATGTTGTTAAGGCCAGAACTCGTCCGAGCACTTACTGACTTCAGGACATGGAAGGTCGAGATCTCCCCCATCCATGGAACGCCGAGCACTTGAAGCTTTATTTTCAATAAAGCCCTATTTTTGTATTGATCAATTGTTGTATGTTCTTTTTGACAATCTACACACTTGGACGTTTTTGTTCTTTTCTCACATGGTGTAAATTTGAGATCAATGGGCCACGCTTTAAATGACAACGATCTTATATCTTAGTTATCTACGTGGTATTTCAATAACACCCTGCTTGCAGCTTCAGCTAGACTGAGTTACTTAAAGCCTCAGTCAGACTGAGCACGACGGGCTTAGCCAGACTGAGTTACTTGAAGCCTCAGCCAGACTGAATTAATTATGGCTCAAGCCAAACTGAGCACGAATGAAGAGTTTGGCCAAGGCCATTCTTGCAACTTTATGATTATAGCATAGTTGTCATACTTAATTAAAATCCAGGTCCATGCTTTTACGTCTCTTACCATTCTTTACATTTTTAACTTCCATTTTTTGTTTCGTTACAATCCACAAGCCTCATCACCCAATCTAATCTTTCATTTCTCAACACTCTTACAACATGATTTAAAACTTCACACTTTAAGACCTTTACATTTCAACGTTTTTATTGTTAACATTCTTTGCGTCATGGTTTTCTCACAAGTTAGACTGGCTCCCTACTTCTCAACTTTTACTATGATTTATACACAAGCCTTATTTAAATGCCCATTCTCATTCTTTTTAGATCTACAAGAAATAAAGACAACAGTACGAAAAAGTACAACTCATTATTTTATTTACAAACTTATACATAAATTCACTATAGAAATTACACACACAAAAAAAAAACACAACAACAACAACAAAAATTTTATTTACAAACAATAACACGCAAAACGCAAAAATTTTACATCAATCATTCATCATCGCTCGAGGTCAGGTCTTCTTCGTCAACCCCCTTATCTAGGGAGGTCTGGGCCACATCGTCTTCATCTATTCTCACATTGTTGAAGTCCAAGTCTGGAAACAACTCTTTTGCTTTACGTTTAAAAGTCTTCCAGCCATTGTCCCAGAACTCAGCCATCTCATGCTTGTCGAAGTTCGACCGCTAGAAGCTCTGGATCACTTCCTCTTCACTCCTACTTCCAGCGGTCGCTCCCAACGGGCCAGCCCTCCTATCCCCCTCTCTCGCCAAGCTACTAGCGATAGCAGCATCAATAGTCATCTGGAAGTTGGTGGACCCCTTGAACTGCTTTACTACTGCAATACATAGGTCGGGGTACGCCGCCCTCTCAGATGCCAACTTGGCCCTTTCCTCTTCCAAGGTCTCCTTCAACCCTGCCTTCTTAGTTACTGACTTGGCCCTCTCGCCGGCCAGGGCCTTCTTCATCTCTGCCCTCTCAACCGCCAGTCTAGCCCGCTCATTCGCCAGTGCCCTCTCCAACTTAGCGATCTTCTAATCTGCTTCTTCCTTTTATTTGATCGACTGAGCGTATAGATCTTCATCACAGACCATGGCCTCATTCCACCTTTCGTTGGCGACGGTAAAGGCTTTCTGGGCCTCTTCCAGCTTCTTCTGCTCGCCAGCCAACTAGAACTCGAGCGACACCACCTTGCAGCATTCCGTCTCCAGCTCTAACTTGATCGCGAGCAGCTCAGTATTAGCACGGTCTGCTAAATAGCCCTGCATCATCGCCAACACCTCCATCTTCTCAGTGTTCTGCGCATACTCTAGCCCCTTTACACACGCACTCCGCGCGGCTTTCCTCCAGCCCCCGGTCTCCCTCCTTAAACTTTCAAGCTGGACCTTTACCTCCTCCAGCTTTGCCTTCAGTGGCTCAACTTAGCCTTTTGTGCGCGCCGCTTTGTTCAGTAAGGCTTTTGCTAAGGCCATCGCCTCCATCTAGGCCGAGCACAGCCCCCTTAGCAGTTCGGCCTCAATGAAACTTGCCATCGAACGTACGGCCGCGTCGTCCACTACTCCCAAGAGCCGATCTGCAACAGTCCTGGCATTACCTCCTTCTCCCTCCAGTCGCCCGAACACTGTTGAAGCGTGGTAAATGGCGGTCTTCAACCTGGCCCTCCCTCCTTCTCCCTCCATGCCTTCACATTTTTCACCATCTCCTCTGCCTCCGCCTCCAACCTTGTTTCAACTGACTTGGTTGGCACCTTCCACACCGTGCGCACTTCTACTTCCCCATTGGCAGACACATAGAACCACCGTGGCCTCCACCCCTTCACGGACGATGGCAACCCTGCCACCAAACCTTTTCCTGCCGCCACTTGTAAAGTGACCCAAGTCTCTTGCTGGCCCAAAGCCTTGTAGTATGCAAAAAACTCATCCACCGTCATTGCAGCCCCCTCGTTTGCCCGTGGCCACGCGCTTGCATAGGCCAATAAAATCTTCCACGCATTGGGCATCAGTTGGCCCGGAGCCACCTCCAACCTATTCAACACGTCCACTACTATCCGGGGATGCGGCAACCTCAACCCCTCCTTTAGCGCCTCTTCGTAGAGGGCAAACTCCTCCGGTCGGGCGTTGGATGGCCTCTTCTTTGACGTCGGCAATTTCAACTCTATCTCCGTGGAAATCTGATACCTCTCGTGCATCTCCTCCAACTCCTCCGCCGTACATGTCAATTTATCGGCCTTCGTGTGCCAGTGGTCCGGCCCCACTTGACTAATAGGCTTCGCGGCCGCAATCATTGTTATAGGACAAGCCCGCACTGCCTGACTAACTACCCTCTCTCCCTTCGCTTCACACGATAGTTTTAACTCCACCGTAAGATGCGTGCCGCTAACGAATCAAGCCTTGCGGTTGCTACTTCCTTTTGGGCCATTTCTCTTGTGTGTCTGTGAATGGCTTCAGACGCGAGCACAAGAAAGTTCACAAAATGTTGCAGAGGTGTATCATTGGAAACAAACGAGTTTATACGGGGCGTCTTTGGTTTTTTGCACAAAGATAGGTAAAACGGATAAAACCAAACGCCCAAGACTTGCCTGTATTCCAAGGGTCAAGGTCAAATTTTGCCAGTTTGAAAATTTTCAAAAAAAAATTCAAAACCGCCTTTTCAAACACCCTATATTGACCTATCCTTTCGTTTCTTGCTCAATGCCTAACCTTCCCTATTACAGGATTCCGCCACGTGTACGACCACGATCCACTGCCCCCTTCCCCTACCCTGTCTTTTCCACTTCAAATCACCACGTGCCCTACCACTCATCGAGCCCCGCACACCGCCACTTCTCCCTCCACTCGGTCACTCTTCGCAGTCGACCATCCTCACAGTTGGTCCCTCCACTTGGTCACCCTTCGCAGTCGGCCCTCCTCACGGTCAGTCCCTCAACTCAGTCACCCTTCGCGGTCAACCCTCTTCACGGTCGGTCCCTCCACTCGGTCACCCTTCGCAGTTGGCCCTCCTCATGGTCAGTTCCTTCGCTCGGTCACCCCTTGCCGTCGACCTACCTCTCGGTCGGTGTTCGCCCCGCCGGTCTCTCACAACCCTCGTTTTCTTCATTATTCCGTTCGTTGGACTAAAGCTGCACTTAGAAATGGGACACTACTAACATGGGTAAGCCCATAAAGGATATGGCCCACCACCTAAGGTCCAATCCATGATTCAAATACTAAAGCCCAACACTCATGAAAGCTAGCGTTACATCAAACACCAATGACTTCTAAACACTTGGCAAGTGGAGAAATACCTACATCAGCAGACAAAGATCCTGCAAAGTTATTGCACCACACATTAGCCGTTAATGAGTTTTCCTGCAGCATTTATTACGATAACCCTTTTCCGTCGGGACAAAACGGCCTCACCATGAACAAGGTAAGCTAGAGCATAGACTTTCGGCCAAGGTGACAGGTCAGAAAGAATAACGAAATGATTAGCAGAGGATATAAGCAAGCATCGAAGACAGGGAAATGGTTAAGCTTTTTTATCACTAATCCATCTCTCTTTCTAACTTGCTCGTCGGAGGATTATTCTGGGGACTTCCGTTCCTCTTGAACTCTTATCGCAATAAATGTTGCAAGAAAACTCATTAATGACTGATGTGTAGTGCAATAACTTTGTAGGATCTTTGTCTGCTGATGTGGGTGATTCTCTACGTACCAAGTGTTTAGATGTCATTGGTGTTTGGTGTAACGCTAGATTTCACGAGTGTTGGGCTTTAGTATTTGAATCATGGATTGTACCTTAGGTGGTGAGCCATATCCTTTATGGGCTTACCCATGTTAGTTTTAAAATTTTAATTATTGACGGACACTAACATTTTTTGAAAAAAATTTACTTTAAGCTTAAACTACCACATTACTTCAACCATAGTAACTGTTACCTCCAATTGTCGTGGATGATGATTTTTCAATGACTCTCATCGATTGCCCTTATTTCTTACGATTTTCTAACTAGGTTTTGTGCAAATATTCAAGTCACTTTTTGGGTAAAAGAAAATTTTGTTTTGAAACAAAAAAAATTTTTCAAAAGTTTCCGTATTTAAAGCCTTCAATTAAAATTTATATAGTTAAATTTACAGTTAGGTACTTTAATTTTGCATTTATTTCCTTTTTACAATTTCTAACCTTTAATTAAAATTTCAATAGGGCTAAAAAGTCAAATTTCATTGCCTTGTGCAGCGAAAGCTTATACAAAACTCTCACGGTGAAATCGCAACTGCACTATGTAATTTTACCAAATATAACATAACCACAAATAACATAAACCTTGTACCAAATATACCATAAGATTATAGGTAAAAATTGTAAGTCTACATCTTTTCTCTCGAAACTTATGCATAGAATTTTGATTTGATATCTTGCAATTTTTTTTACAAAATTTACATAGCACCATTAGAATAACATTGTTAAAATAAAACATTTTAATGCTATTCATTAATAAATTATAGCAACTATCTATTTATCGAAATAGGAAATATTGTTGTCATAAGACACAACAGGTTGTTGTGATATTCTATGGTATCTTGTTCTAAGTTTTTTTAAATGATATGAACTGTTCATATTGTAAGGTTCGTCGAGTAGATGATCCGTGTAAAAATAAAGTAGATTGAACGTGTGTAGCCTTATAATAAGAGCACATTTATTTATTAAAAAAAATGGTTAATATGATTTTAATAATTTTTTTTTTAAATAATTAAGGTCTGATCATGGGGTTATAGATATTTGATTAATTTGATTTTTTTTCATGGATAATTTGTTCTTTGGATCCTACAATATGAACGGTTAAATTATTAAATAGACCTGAGAAGAACTCCAAAAGCAAAGCACAACAGGGTTGATGTCCTCAATCCCTATTTATCTATTTAACTATAAAAGATTTTGTTATGAATGTAAATAGAAATCTTAAAGTATGATCTTAGAACTAAAATGCAAGGAATAGAGATCTTAGGATCAAAGAATCTTTGCTAACCTCTGTAGATGAAAATATATTTGTCGACTCTTAAGGATAGCTAGCAAGGAGCAAGGAAGGGCACCACCATGGATCCTGAATTTTAACAAAATTTAGGGGCTCTTAAATAATTTTAGTTATTAATAGATCAAAAAATAAGGTCCATTTAACTAACTTCACAATCCAAATTTAAAAGTTTAATATATTTTTATTATCAATTGGTAAGAGTTTACAAATATAATATAATTACATTCAACTGGACTCATAATTCAACCATAATACAACAAATATGTAATATCTAATAGCTCAACAACTAACCCAACAAAAAGTGTGAAGAAATTAAAAAACCCAACAACTAACATATAAAAAGAGGGAAATAAGAGCATCTCCAACGGTTAATCAGATTTTTCATCAAATTTGAGTCAAAAATGACTCATTTCACCAAATCTGGTATCACATGCTCCAACGGTTCACCTTTCATCAAATCTGTCCCGGGACAACCAGGTGGTCGACCGGCCGGTTGACCGGTTAGGCAGAAATTTTTTTTTTTTGAATTGTCTGAACTTTTTTTTTGAACTTTCTGAACTTTTTTCGGGACGACCGGGTGGTTGACCGGTTAGGCAAAAAAAATTTTTTTTTTTTTTTTAACGGTTTGAACTTTTTTTCTAAACTGTTTGAATCTTTTACTGGTCGACCGGTTGGTTGACCGGTTGTTATAACCCAACGGTCAGTAACAGTGATTTGGTGAAATGCTTCACCTGTTCTCAGTTTGATGAAATGTTTGGTGAAATATCATTTTGATATCGATTTGGTGCAACTGTTGGAGCAGTGAACAGTAGTTTTTTCATCAAATTTTGAATTTGATACTGGGTTTGATGAACCGTTGGAGATGGTCTAACAGCACAACGTAAGTTTAGAAAAAAAAAATACAAATTAATGATAAATTTTAATAAGTAAAATGCTATACTTTTTCATGATTCTCTCTATATATATATATTTAATGTTGCAACTGAATTTAATTTTTCCTATAAAAAGAGTCCTTATAATAATAAGTCCTTATAATAATAAGAAAAATTATCAATATTTACATATTGACTCTTTAACCTCTTGGTTAAGGGAAAATTATTTAATAATCCCGGAATATCACGTGGCCATACTCCAAATCAATCACCAATTACTTAGCCCCTATATTGTTCTCCTATCCCCAACATAAATCGTGGGTTCCAACCCCTCTCTACCAATTAAAATCTCATGGAGCACCACGTGTCTATACTCCGAGAACACTGAATAATCATCCCTAAGTTAAGAGTGTACATGGGTGACTAACTAAATATTAAAAAGCAAATTAAAATAGTCAATTATTTGAAAAGTAATGGATAATTGTTTTTTAAAAACATATATTTCTATAGAATATTATCAACAAAACTATTTACAGAAGCCAAGAGATAAATTCTTTTTGAAAGTTAAGAGTTAATTTAATCTTATTTCGATCAATCATGTTACAAAAAATATTAAATAAATTAACTATATGACGTGGTTAGGCCCACAAAGGTCATAGCCCACTATGAATAACCCAAGCCCATCACTTAGAGCTCAACACATAACCTAACTGATGAGATCCTGAACAGCTAGAAGCCAACATGGCACGAAGAACCAATGATATTCAGACATGTGGCAGGTAAAGGACAAGCCACATCAGCAGACAAAGATCTGCAAAGTTATTACCACTGCACATCGCCATTAAGGTAGCCCATCACAGCATTTATTACGACAACACCTCTCTGTCGGAACAACACCCCCTCACCCTGAACAAGGTAAGCTACAACATAGACTTTCGGCCAAAGTGGCAGATCGGAAGGGACGGCGAAATGATTACCAAAGGATATAAGCAGACGTTGAAGACAAGAAGAAGGTTAAGCTTTCTATCTCCAATCTCTCTCTACACTCTACTTCTCTTTCTAACTTACTCATCGGAGAGTTCACTAGGGACTCCCTGTTCCCTGTTGAACTTGTCTGCAGGTTCATTGGTGGCTTTGATCACTCGGATATTGGCACGAGAAGCGTGGATCAGTCCGACCCGTTTTGCCAGGTACCCATTGTATATTAACTGTAACATCACTATATTATCTCTTGAAAATGATGTAGTAGATAAGTTAAATTGTGTGAGCTTAATTAGTAATTTCACATCTAAAAATGCAACAAAAAAAGAGTTTGGGTAGATATTAATAAGTGAAAAATACAGCGTTTGATCGAAAAGTCTAATTTTGAATTTGTTTGGTGGAAAACTCCATGCGCTAATTCAGACCACAAGGACATTATTAAGTACATAAGGACACTTCGTTTCTATTTGTACAATGGAGTTCTCTAAACCATTAATGATACTCTCTCTCTCTCTCTCTCTCTCTCTCTCTCTCTCTCTCTCTCTTCGATCGAATCAACCATCTTAGATTCTGTATTGAAAGAAGCTATGGAATCAGCTCACTCCTTCACCACCACACACTTCATTCCCTTCGGTGGACCACGTCTCTCAGTCTGTCAACAGTCCTAATACCTTCAGATTTGGCTTGGATCCGAACCCAGAGTATGCCAAATCGTCATCGTTCACTTCTTCCTTCCCTATATCAAATAGTAATGGCAAAGCGTACGACATCAGTGAGGATGCCAACGGGTTTGCCACTACCTATGGGTCGGTGCTTCTGGCTTCAAGTGAAATGCAGCCTGACAAAAGGTTTGCTCTTCGCAAATAATGGTGACGACGAGCTGGTTGCCGAGGGGTCGAGCCTGACGAAGGGCGTTACAATGACCAGAGACTCTGAAAACCACAACACAATCAACTATGTCGTGATCAGCATCAAGCTCTGTGGATTTTTTATCAACCGACTTCCAAACCCGTCATTGATGAAATCAAAAACCTTGAACTTGGGGAAAACTAAACTAGTGAGGTTTTATGGAGTTTGAACTGTAAAGAGAGAGAGAGAGAGAGAGAGAGAGAGAGAGAGAGGAGAAGAGAGCTTTGCAGATAAATGGCTTTACTGATTGAAAAACACAAGACAAAATTGAATTTATCTGTCAAAATTGAAGAACACAAGACCAAGCTCTCTCTCTCTTCAATTTCTTGAGGCTCCAGAAGAAGAATGGAGTTTAGGTTGAGGATAGTAAGAACTAGCAATATGATCATTTAGGTCGCTTTCAAGTCAACCGTTGGATGACCTATAACTATAACCAAGGTTTTAAAAAGCGGCCGCAACCGTTACGTAACGCTGTTACGTAACGGTTTTGGCGGTTACCGCCACCCATTACGGCCGCTTTTGCAGTGTGAATGAGATTCACAGGTGTGTCGGTCGTAGCGGCTGCCGTAGCGGTCGTAACGGTGCCGTAACAGCCATAACGGCCTGTTACGCACCATTACGTAACAGTTCCAAATTGTTTCTTTAAGAAAAACACAAAAAAAAAAAAAACTAAAAATGGAGGAAGAGGGATGGAGAGAAGAGGGAAGATAAAGAGAGAAAATGGAGAAGCAAGAGATAGAGAGAGAGAAAAGGGAAGATGAAGAACATATTATTGATTTGTTGAATTGAAACTGTAAGACCTATGCTATTTTATTCAGCTGCTATCACTAAACTATTTTGTTTGTGTGTGTCTATCTATATATTGTTTGAAAATAATAATAATAATAAGTGTAGTCATTATCTATTTGGTTTGGTTAAAATATGTATATATATATATATATATATATTTAGGCTCTTATTTATTCTCTTACTTTTGTCATTGTTTATCTTATATATAATAGTTAGTGATTGATTTTTTGTATAATATAAAGTCATTAATTATTAAAATAAAATGTAAAAAACTCAGTTTATAGTGATTTAAAAATATGAAATATATTGAATCATACTTAAAAATTTATAAAAATTGATCAATATTTATTTTTAACCCAATAAATATGATTGTGGAAAAAAAATATGCGTATCGGTAAGTTTTTTTCAAATTGTGCGAAAAATAAAAAAAATTCACGGTTCCTAAGTATGCAGATTACATTACTACCTTTATACCCAAGAATCAAGAATCGCGTCACCGCCACTGTTACATCGACCGCAACCGCTTTTCAGAACCTTGACTATAACAAAATGTAGAACGAGAGAGAGAGAGAGAGAGAGAGAGGGGGAAGAAATATAGAGATAGAATTTCAACAGATAGTGTTTTTGAACACATAATTTCAACAGATAGACTTTTTGAACAGATATGTTATATATAAAAATTTTAATAGATGTGTTAATGTTCTTTTGACCAATAAATGTCCATATCATCAAATAAGATTTTTCCTTAAATCTAATGTTTTACACCCTTTGTAAATTAAATTTATCAATAATTTTTTAAAAATTATAATTATTTAATGATTTTATTCACAATTTTTTTCTTTCCGATTATGCATTAAAAGTTTTTTTTTTTTTTTTTTTTTTTAAGAATTCGCCTAGGATTGAAGAAGTCAATGAAGAAATTTGTTTAGAATGGAAAAGGATTTGAAAATGAAAGTCACGTTTTTTTTTTTGGTGTGCAAAAAATAGAATGTAGTAAAAACAAAGACTTAAATATCACCAATTATTTTTATTTATATATATGATATTTAAGATAAAACAGAAAAATGCAATTTGATAACTAAAAAATTTATGATTCACCATTCAATTATTGAAGTTTAATTATTAATTTTTATTAAAAAAATTAGTTATTTAATAAAAAATTTAATGAGCTGACTAAATATAGAATAGGCCTACAAAATAATAATGGTTCCCTTCATGTTACTATAATTTATAGGGGGAGTTACGGGCCGGTCTTTTGGACCAGACTTAATTCTTAGGAAGTCCTGAGCCAAAATAATTTAGCCCATCTTCCATTTTTAGCCTTAACATTTAGTTGAGTGATTTTGTCATAAACCCAAACACATTCCTATCTCTCTCTCTCTCTATGCCTCTGTCTGTCTGTCTATCTCTCTCTCTCTCTCTCTCTCTCTTATTTCTGTCACTGGCACACCATTTCCTCCGCCTCCTCCATTACCAACCATCATCTCCTTCTCCTTCATTGCCATCATCGTTGCTTCTCTCCCTTCATTCATTTGCTAACTTCAATACCCTAATCCTCCATCATCGATCTACTATCTTCAACATCGTTGTTGCCACCATCTACCTCCATCACCAATCTACCATCTTTGACATCATCGTTGCCACCATCTTCCTCCATCACCGGTTTGGGATGCAAAGTGTCCAATCAATGCATTGAAAGGTATTGTTGATCTTCTATAGATGTGTAACTGATCTGATAATTGTTACTTAATTCAGTGATAAATTTGTTACTTAATTTATGAATAATAAATTTGTGACTTAATAAATTTGTTGTGATGCCCCTCTCTCTCTCTTTCTCTCTCTCTCTCTCAAATTAAGTTTGCTATTTCTAAATTTTTTAACAAATTCATCAATGATAAATTTATCACTGGTTTAAAAAAATTTATCACTGCTTTAAACAATACAAAGCTCCGAACTCGTCAATGTCGACACACGCATCTTCATTCTTGTCGATTTTCTTGATCTCTCTCAGATCTAACATCATCTCTCTCAAATCCAAGGGCCACAGAGACAGTTCTCATGTTCACCAACACCAACGAATTCATCAATAACTCTGGAACTCGTCAACGTCGACACATCCCATCTCCATTCATGTCGATTTTCTTGATCTCTCTCAAATCCAAGGGCCACAGAGGCAGTTCTCATGTTCACCAACACCAACGAATTCAGCAATGGCTCTAGCAATTCTCATGTTCACCAATACCACTAATTCATCAATGGCTCTAGCAGTATAACAGCAGGGGCAAAATCGGGATTAAAAAAATATAACAGGACTTCCTAGTACACGAGATAAAAACTTAGGACCTAATGAGTAATAAATTCAACTATTGGGACCGGCTGGTAAAAAACCCTAATTTATATTCCTCCATACTCTATTTTGTGGGTTTGACTTTGAGCCCACAACGACAATCCCAATAATTCTTCTCATAAACCTTACAGTGAAGATCGATTGTATAGAAAATCAATTTCATCGGATATCAATAAATAGATGAATAAATCGCATTTTATTTTATAAATAAATGATTTAAGTTTAAACTCGTAGTTGCCAAAATAAAATACTATTTGTTCATGTATTCATTGTTCATTTTAAACTCTATTGATGCTTGACAAAATTGATTTGTTGCACAATCATTTTTATTGTTGGACAACTCTGATTACCAGGGTAGA
Organism: Camellia lanceoleosa; assembly: GCA_025200525.1. Lineage (NCBI taxonomy): Eukaryota > Viridiplantae > Streptophyta > Magnoliopsida > Ericales > Theaceae > Camellia > Camellia lanceoleosa. The sequence continues at coordinate 142,190,983 of CM045758.1, read as the reverse complement.
CAGTGACAAGGCCAGAATTTTGGCTTAGAGGGGATACTCGTAACACTTCGTATTCCTTGGACTAGTGGGATTGCTCTTGACATTCTTATTATTGTACTGGGAGCCTCTTTGATTCATTTTAAAATATTGATTGAGGTGGTATCATAATAGTGAAGTAGGATTGAACCAAAAACATTAATTCGAATAATTGTCCTATAAGCAGTTTTCACTCTTTTATCTTTTCTTTTTCCACACTTTGAATTTGGATGTGAGGCTAGAACCATTGGAAACTTGTTTCCAGGACTTCGATTTAGACACAAGAACGACCTAAAATAGAGTCCGGACGAGGGAGTTATACCCGTTTGAAATTTGAGTACCTATGTTGGAAGAAAATTTGTTCAAGCAAACTGTGACAACCCTCACCACTGTTTACTGATAATACCACTGATTAGTACTAATCTATGATTAAGCAGGTTAAGTGACTGATTGACTGAAATTCTGACTGATTGATTGAAGTATATTAGTTTAAACGCATTTTTATCTGTTTGACTGTTAATTGATCTGTTCATGTTTTAAGTTTGAACTGTAAATTGAAGGCCTTATCGGCGGCCGAATCTGAAATCGGTTAATGTTTTATACTAATTAGAATTTATGTGATTTTATGGTAGATTTGATTGAAATTTGATTTGGTATGATTAAATTGGATTAATTATTGCTGAATTACATTAGTTAGATGTAATTACCAATTTGCCATTTAGTGGGCCACTTGTTAAGACACCTTTGAGGCTTGATTCACACACTTTTCCTCAGCCATTTTGAGACCAAAATCGTAGAAGAGAGTGAGGGAGGAGAAGTTTGGTTTCATTTAGAGAATTACTTGGAAAATTGAAAGGATTTTGCAAAAATTGAGCTTGTGGACTTTGAATTCAAGACCTAGGTAAGGAATCCATCTTCTTGATTGTGCATTTAAGTCATTTCTGGCATGATTCATGGAAGAATAGGAGCTTAAGGTCAAGAATTAAATTAAAGTGTTGAATTGAATAGGAATTCATGCATGCATGTGCACATTCTTGAGTTTTGAGGTCCTTTCCATGAAATTTGCTACATGCATGCTCATATTTTGATTATAGTTCATGAATTCATCATGTTTTTGGAATGATTGAGTTATTTGGCCATGTATTGGAAGCTTTGAATTTAATTGAATACATGCATGTTATGTTTGAGCTTTGTTCTTGAAGTTTTCTTGAAAATGGTGTTCAATTGACTCACCTTTGGGCTTTGGTTTTGCAAATTGATCTTTGAAACATGTCATATTATGAGTTTTAAAGTGTTTTCCAGAAAATTAGCCCAAAAGGATCGGATTTGATGTTTTAAAAGTTGAATTTGAGCTTGGAGGTTCAATCTGGACCCACGCTCGAGCGTAAGACTTCACGCTCGAGCGTACACTCTAAATACATGCATCTCGCTCGAGTGGGGAAAGTAACGCTTGAGCGTGAAATTCGTGTATCCAGTGCTTTTCATATGTTTACAGTCCGCTCGAGCGAGAGAGTTTACGCTCGAGCGAGGACTTGTGTCTCACGCTCGAGCGTGGATCGAGCGCCCATCGAGCGTGATTTTTGTGCATCCAGTACTCTTACTGTAGTTTGCAGTCCACTCGAGCGGAGGAAGTCATGCTCGAGCGGAGATCCTTTGTCAACATGTTCACTCGAGCGTAGAAAGCCACGCTCGAGCGAGACCCCTGTTTTCTGAAAATTTTGAAAAGTGTTTTTAAGTACATCTTTCCATCCTCATTTCATCCTAGGCATTCCTAGGCCTAATTTAAGGCATCTTAATAAGGATATTGACGTAGAACCACACCGAGTCAAGATAGGGACTAAGACATTGATTCCCAAGTGTGTAACTTAGTGTGTGTTCATTCTGTAACTGTAGGGTTGGCATCTGAGGACGCTCTAGCCTATCTGTAGCCCAGTGCTCTGTGAGTAACAATGTTGTAAAGATACATTCAATCGTGAATATTTTCTGAATGATCAACTGTACTGCTTTCTGAAATGATATTTCTTACTGAATGAATGCTTGTCCTATTTACAAACTGTATTCGTGGTATCCATAGCAATTTACTGTTACTGTACTGTACTGCTACTGTCACATAAATCTCTGTCGGTTCCCATGTAGGAACCACTACTGTTTACTGATATGATAGCCATCAACTGACTGTTCAGTCTGTTAAGACCTACTGTACTATTTTGCTATGGGATGTATCACATATGACTGCTATGACTGAACGACTGATATACTGTTATGACTGACTGCTTTAAATACTGAAAGGACATTCATTCTTAACCTCTTTACGCATATGTTATTCACTGGGTTTTAGCTCACTGTTTATATATATATATGTAGGTGTCCAGGCACCGGACCGGAGCTAGGAGCGTTGGGTTAAACTCCCTTTTTGGTCAAGCCAACCACTGTGCCTCACTGCGAGGTTCCAAGTGCTGCCAAGTTAAGGCTGCTTTGGGGTGTTTTAGATTCCCCATTTCTATTTCTATTTTGTATAGACTGTTCGGGACTGGCACTGTACTGTTATGGTAGGGATTTGGTCCCTAACCTGAATGCCTGTATATGATATATGTACTTACTGCTTTTGTTCCGAATGTGAATGTGTTATGAAAAGTCTTTTTGCATACAGACTATTACAACTCATTGGACATCTTTCATTTACTGTTTTGGCTTCCACCAGCCCCTGTACTCTGTATTACTGTTAGTACTGTTAAGAAGGCCTTCGGTAATCACGGATTACTGGTCAGTTACGATGCTAAACCCATAGGAGCGGATTTGGGTCATGACACAAACTTTTAACCGCTCGAGCAGTCTGCACAAATTTTAGAGATTTTGGGAGCTTTCTTTCACCACTTGAGCGGTCTGTTCAAAATCTGGCGCTTTAAAGCCATTTTTTGGCCCAAACTCTTCATTCTTTCTTCCTTTTTCCCATACCTGAAACCCCAGACCTCAAAACCTTGATTCCATCTATTTTTCAACAAGAATCCACTATAGATCCTGTATTACAGGTGAAGGACAAGAGAAGATCAACATTTTGACCAATTGGATTTTGATTTCGTGAAGATTTCTTCTTGAATCTTGCTTCTTCTCATCTTCTTGTTTTAAAGTAGAGATTTTCTTTGAGTTATATATATATATATATATATTTGCAAGTCCATAGTTATTTTGATATTGTTTAGAGTGTGTTGAATTAGGATTTGATTTTTATGAGATTGTATTTTGGTTAAAGAGGGGTTTTCTCAAATCTTTCTTTAAATCTTTTAATTTATGAACTATGAGAATGTTTTGAGATTTCATGAGCAAAAACTTTGTTTAAATAAGGAAGCCCTAATTTTGTGAAAACCCTAGGCTTGAGGAATTTTGAGAAAAAGTTGTATCGATGAAAAATATGAGTTGTGTAATAGTTGAAATTTATAATAGCATAGAATTTTTCAAAAAAAACAAAAAAAAAAAAAGAAGAAGAGAAAATCTATTTTTCTTTTGTAAAAACTTAGCTTTTGTGAAATCATGATTATTGAGATCCATTTTTGAGAAATGATGAGGAAATCATTATATTTACCCCTATTGTTGAAATTCCCTGTAAGAGAGAAGTTGATATTGAGAAAATAGTGAATATTATGTTGTTGTACTTATCTTAGAAAGATAAAGATTGGAAATGATGATTTTCATGTTGAAATTTATTTAGTTTAAAGAGAAAAAAATATATTTGATGATGTGCATTTTTTTTTTTAATATCTCTTGGAATATATATTGTATATATATATATACATTGGGTAGAGATGTGAAACTTGATCACAATAGAAGATTGTATGGATGAAATGAGAAAGTATTGAAAAATTTTGAGAAAGTCTAAGGCATTGATATAGACGTATATTGCATTGGCATTTCATTTCATGTTCATTGTTTTTCTTTTGAACTAGCATTGTTGAGATTACTTTTGAAATGAAAATGGTTTTTGTGGAACAAATGTTGTTGATGAACCGTTTTGAGGTACATACAGTGGGAAGTCCTATTAAGGGGTGTAATTTGATAATTAAGTTAGCTTAAGTGTCCTTGGTGCAAGACCAAAAACACACGCGTGCGGGTGCCTAAACCCTTCGGTTAGAATTCGGTAAGGTAGGATTTGGTAGTATCTGATAAGCCTACTTGCAGACACTAGCCCTGGGGATTTGTCTGAGTCGTATTTACCACTCTTTGTTGTTACATGGATATTATTGGATTAATTATATTTTTGACATGCATTATACATAAGACTTTCAAAAGAAAAAAATTGTCTTTTTGAGCAGAGCATGGCATGGCAGGTGCATCTATCTCATGAGACTGTATAAAATGTATATACTTTGTTAAAAATTTTCTACTGGGTTTTGTGCTCACCCCTGGTGGATTTTGTTGCAGCAAAAGCTATTGTGACCATACTAAAGTAGAGGTGTGGAGAATAGTTTTAGGAGCACGAGGCTCTTATCTTTTGTTATTTATTTTTAAAAAACCAAGGGCTATGTTTGTGTGAGTTAAAAAATCATTTATCTGTAATCCAGGCAAGACCTTGGAAATTTGTAGCATCTAAGGCATTGTCTTGGGTAAAACTGAAGGATTATTGACTCGATAATGTCAATTGGTTTCAAGTTGTAAAATTAAAAAATGTAATGAAACAAGTAGTTAAATTCTGTTTAAGTAAAAAGAATCGCATGTGTGCATGTCAAATAATTACACAAGATGTTATGATTCTACATGTTTAAAGGATATTGTGATGGAGTAGCATGTCTATTTTTTGGGGGCGTTACAGTACCATTGAGTTGAAATCTTAACAAAAATCACAATCAAACTTAACCTAATTTTTACTTGATGGTAGGAATAAAAAACACTGTAATCTAAATTTTATATTTAAATATAAACTCGAATTAGCTGATCTTAATCATTTTTTGTTTTTAATTTGATTTTATGTATGATGATTACATGGTTTGAAAAATAATCACATGCCTTCTAAAATATGAAAATGAAATTATATTAAGTTGCACACACAAAAAAGATGTAGATAGGAATTAAAATAATAATAATAAAAAGAAGAAATGAGAGAAAAGGTGAATAAATAATACAAAGACACTGCTATATATAACCTTTTTTTATTGTATTTTTTTTACAGTTTTGAATCATTGAATTACATAGTAACATTATATTAGTTGTTGTTAATTGTGTAATAAGTATCTCTAAACAAAGGAACTATTTATGAGTATTCATATAAGAGGTGATATAACAAAAAACATATAAATGTCTCTAATATAAAAAAATTGATGACACATAATAATATATTAAACAAGTTTTTTTGAAAAGAAAATGTAAAGAAAATAATAATTTAAAATTTTAATATCATATTTGAATAAATTAAATTGAATTTTTTTTTTTTTTTTACTAGAGGCAAAAGTATAATTTTTCAACGTTGAGAAGGGTACATACCCCCTATCCTTACTTGCCTCTCTCACTAATGGTAGGCGAAAATAAAATTCACAAAATATAAATGATACTAATATGGAGAATAGTCATTTTCGAAAGGTTAGCCTATCTATATATCCATTTTCTTAATAATAATAATAAACACTTTGATTAAAACATTATATTGATACATTTGAGTGACTGCTGACTGTATTTTATTTTTGCATGACCAAATCTTATCCCTTTTAAAAATGACTATAAATGCTATATCACTACAAGAATCTGCACTTTTAGCAACCACTTTCCGCGACCAATATAAAAGTTGGTAGCTAAAGTTACCTTTTAGCGACCAAATATTAATTGGTCGTGAATGATCATTATTTTTGGCGACCAAATATGAGTTGGTCGCAGAAAGTGGTATGCTTTTGGCGACCAACTACAAATTTGATCGCGGAATGTCACATTTTGGCGACCAAAAAATAAGTTGGTCGCAGAAGATAAAAAATAAGTTAGTTGTGGAATTGGCGACCAAAATTTTAGTTGCCAAAAACTTATTTTCCCCGACCAAAAATATTTTAGTTGCCATATATTAAGTTTTGGCTACTAAAACAATTTAATCGCCAAATAGAAAATAAAATTTTTTTTTTTCTTTGGCGACCAAAAAATTGGTTGCCAAAAACTTACTTTTAGCAACCTAAAAAAATTAGTCGCCAAATTAGTACTTTTAACGACTAATATTTTAGTCGCCGTTGATTGAGATTTGGCAACTAAAAAAGTTTGTTAGCAAAGGTACTTTTTCTGCGACTAATCTGGTCTTTTGGTCGCCAAAAGTTTGGGTGTGAAATTTGAAACGTGGAGGTGGGAATTGAAAGCCCTGGCTCCCAAGATCAAAAAAAAAAAAATCAAAAGCCCTGACTCTCAAGATCAATCTATAGCCAATGGTTCTAATCATAAAGGAAGAACAAAGAACGCCATTAGTGGCATGGGTTAGTGAGAGAAGCTCTTCCATTCTCTGGAATTCCTAAAATTCTACGGTTTCAATAGCTCATTGATGTCGATAAAGTCTCCACAGTTTACCAAAGGGGTTTCGTCTAGGGCTAAGGATGTAGTTAGGGATTCGAAATCACCAGCGTTATTTGGTTTGGGGCAAACTGAATCGGGGTTTGAGCTTAGAGTAAGGGGAATCGAAAATTTCCTCTGAAGAGGTTCCTTCGATTAGTGTTAACAGATTGACGATGGGGGGTGAAGAGAGTCTTAGCCCTAGTTTGAGGTCGTTCGCTGCTTCTATGGAGGGCCTTCGATCAGAAATTGTTGCGATTGATGATCTTGGTCCTAATGAGAGAGGTTCAACTAAAGGTAGGGTTTTAAATCGGGGTTCGGATGTGGTAATTTCTCAGTCTCAGGCTATTGAGGACCTACGGGCTAGGCTCAACACCATTTGTTTGCAAATATGTTGGGGGTTTCGAGGGAGGATTTGGTACCCATTGAACTTGCTCAAGAGGAAATATCCACTCCTGCACTTCAGCATTCAACCTGCTTCAGACTAAGTGGTCGGACATTGTTGAAATGGAAGGGGAAGAGGAGGCTGTTATTGATCAATTCAAGGACCAATCTGATAGCCTGGTTGTGGCTAGGGCTAAAAATTTGGTGTCAAAGCTTGAGTGATGTGAGTCCACCCATTATATTGTGTGAGAGGGTGAGTTTGTGGGTCGAGTGACTGCAGCACTTCTACTGTTTTCTCTTACAGTTTGCTCTTGCAGGTTCCTAGCTGGCCTAGTTCTTTAGGGATTGTATATTTCAAATGGTGCGCGTTCCTAACCTGAAATTTATTTAAATCAGAGCTTAACTCTAGTTTCTCCAAAATATACACTAATAGATCTTGTTTTATGGTTTTTCTTGTTGTGGTTAGTTGAATTGTGCATGAACATGTAAAATACCACAAAATGCTTCTACACCAAACATTTTCCCATTGAACATCAGTGGGCACAGTGATTGGAATTCATGCTAATTTTACTCTGTTTTCAGATTTCAAGTTAAAATCGCTGTTAATTATTATTATTATTATTATTATTATTATTATTATTATTATTATTATTATTATTATTATTATTTTAAAATCAAACCTTTAGCTAAGATTCTAGATCTCACAAAATTGCATCATGTTACCTAGGCTTGCACTGTTCAATATCAGAAAATTTAGGACCCCATGTTAATGCAATTGCATTTTGACCTATGAAACACTCATGACATTCATTGATTTGAGGCAGCATGCTAGGTCAATTTTAAAACACATCCCAACACTCCACTTATGCAATATACTCAGGAAAAATATAGTTGTGTGAGTACAGAGCAATGATTGCACTGATGATGTCAATTTTTAATCAGCAACACTCCACTTATGTTGTGCTTGAGTCATGAATTTGGATAGAGATTTGAGGAGGAAAAAGAAAAGTAGTGGACAATGTGAAATAAAATTAGCTTATAATTCATTAATATTTTCCTTCCCATTTCCTTTGCCTACCCAAATCCAAGATCTAAGCACGGTCTTAATCTATCCTAGGAACCAATTAACCAAGGCTATGCTCTGTAGACTAAATCCCCAAGTTTTTTCTTTGGAAATTGCCGGGCATAATAAACCTCTAACAATCAAAATAAAAAAAATAAAAAGTAGTTAAAAGAAAACAAGAAAGAAAAGAACAAAAAGTTCTTGCTCCATCACTAGTTCATTAAGAGTATTTGCTCAGTTATGACCTTTTAAGATAAGTAAATTACATTGTTGTTTCTGTCATCAGTGTCCTGATTCATATGTGATTAACTTCCCTGTTTCATTAGCAGGGTTTGGTGGAAAATTTGAAGAAACATGCTTATAAAAATGTGAATGACTTGGTTCCACTTGATGAGGCATCAGCATTTGGTTCCACTTGAATTTTTCCATATTTGCTTTTGCTTAGTCTTACTTCTTGCATTAATCAAAATGGCTAAGGAAACTATTACTCTTTCTTTTCTTTCTCTTGTGGTTTAAAATCAAGTTTGCCTTTATAGTTAAACTATAGGAAAAAAAGGAAAGAAATAAAAAGCACTGGAATCTAGTGTCATATTTCCCAAATTTCTAAGAGTATTGAGGTTCTATTTACTCTTTAAAACATTAGTTTCATCCATTTGTTTCAATAACCCATGCTTTGCTATGTCATAAGCATGAGACACTATACTACATAAATTGTTTGTAGAGAGTGCTAAGTTGAAGTTGCTGCAAAGCGATAAATATTAAGCTGAAAATATGATATATGGGTTAGTAATGTATTTTCACTAAGTTGAAGTTTTGATCTTGTAGATTGGTCGATTGGTTATCTCGAATTAGTTTGGTTAATTGAAAATTGGGTTTAAGAGATAGCCTCAGTTTTTATCTTTTACATTGTTCGATCGATTAGGTTAATTAAAAATAGGGTTTAAGATGGTTTTTTTTAATCTCGTTTGAAATAATGTTGCTCTGTTTTTATCTTTTAGATTAGTCTATCGATTCTCACGGATTGGTTTGTTTAATTTAAAACAGAGGTTAAGACATAGCTTTTTCAATTTTTTGGTGTTTGGTTAAGTTCGATTTTAATAAGGAAAAGGCTTAAATTCTAGTGAAACTAGTATTTTTATTCTTTTTTTAAAAAATTAGTGTTTAATGTATACCTTTTTGGGTTTTCTTCTGTTTGATCTGGGATATACACATAGGTTTTTATATTATAAGTGGGATTATGGAGGTGGGGTGAAGATCTAGGAGATAGGGTTTGTTGCATAGTTCAGTTTGTCCAATCACACTGAGCATATATGCGTAAGTTTGAATTTTTTTTATTGAATTTCAAGACTTATTTTCATTTTGTATTGATTTCCTTTTTTTGTTTCTCTTCCCGGTTAGCAATTTCGTCAAAACTCAACTTTCCCCAATTTTTATATTATGTATGTATATGCACATCTGTGTACCATAATTTCTACTTGTATTTCCTTAATCTTACATTGTATCAATAATAATTTGTATCTTTATGTTTTTCTTGTTTTTAAGAGTGAAGTGAATAGTGATGTGAGGAAAAACACAGAATCTGCAAGAAAAATAGAGCAGAAAGATTAGAATTTTATTTTCATCTTTCATCTCCAAAAAAAAATTCAGAGTTTTAATGATGGAAATAATACATGCTTGTGATAAATCCTTTGTGGTCTTTGATGATGCCAGTCTTCACAATTCCTGGATGTACTGCATTTATGGTTACTCTTTCATTTCTTGACTGTAACAACAAAAACACTTTTCACTGAGACAGAATCAAAAGATAGAAAACATTATCCTTTTTTTTGTTTTTGTCTCACATAAATGATGTTTGGTCGTCAAAAATGCCACAGCATTTAAAAAAATTTAAATATGTATATATATATATATTTACCTTAAGCTGTCTTGCGATTTCCTTGGTATGCAATATGTTGGCTAGTTTGGATTGAGCGTATGCATCAGTGCCATTATAGCTGCATTCATGAAACCCAAAAGGAAAAAAAGTTAATATGATGTGAATCGCACTAAAAATAAATATGATCTAAGCATTCAATTTTTAGGATCTGATTTTTTTCAAAATAAATTTTCTTCGTACATAGTATTATTTAGTATTATTGTTCCACATTTCCATTGATTACTTAACATAATTAATGCCATGTTTATTTGATGGAATGGGATTAAGGGGTTAAGGCAATAATAAATAATGTTGTGGGGCTCACATATTGGATGTGTTTATATATGGTATGGGATTATTGTATTGTTTTTTGTTTAGAGTAAAATAAGATTTAAAAAAAAAATGTTTGATTAGAGAAGACAATTGTAAATAATTGCCTTGTGCATGTTTGATAATGTCGCTAACAATAGTAAATAGGTCCTCTCCTATTAGCAAACATAGTTTCCTCCAAAACAGTGTCACCCAGATTATATGAAGCTTACAAGATTTAGTTTGGTTGCTTACAGTTATGGTTCTTTATGATGTTGACAAAGCTTCCAAGAACATTCAGCACTTGATAAAATGGATCGTGGACTGTTACACAGATTCATATAAACTCATACTCTGTTGTGAAGATAATGTGGACATTCTTGAACAAGTTAAAAATTACTGCAAAGTTATTGAGGTTGATGCTTCTGTGACTCATGAAGTAAGTATGCTCATTGATATTGAATATTAGTTGTTTCTTGGTTGCATTGTATGACACTCCTTACATTATACTATTATCCACTTCTTTCTTGATGGTGTGCATGGTTGATGGCCATAGGAACACTTCATATCACTTTGAAAGAAAATGGATAATCGACAATTCAATGTTTCCTATGTAATAAAAAAATGGGAATTAAATGAATCCAACACCTAGACACCGACCTGCAATCAGCACACATATTATAAACATAGCTGATAATCTCTAGAAAAATGATTCCAGGGAAAAATTTTGGTGAGTTAATTTGGGAAGCCATGAAGAGTCAATTGATGTTTTCAAAAAATTTTAATCTCATTTCTTATGGGTTCCTAACATGGTTGGGATTGGTATCTTGATTCTTTTAATAAAAAATATTTCATAGAATTGTTAACAGGAATCCAAATACTACAAATATATAGAAATATAGAAATATTGATGGATTTTGTTGGTCTATAGGTCCATTCACTATGTGCAGTGTATGCAGTCTGCTGGGGAATCTTCTGGGGCTAAAATCTCATATTGTACCCTGAATTTTCTTTGACTCTTCTCCCCCACAATTTTGCAGATCATGGAGGTTCTTATTCAAATAGCAAGGAAGGAAAGACTTTGATCTACCAATGACTTTTGCTGCTAAGATTGCTACAAAGTCAAAACAAAACCCTAGGAAAGCAATTATGGCTCTTGAAGCATGCAAAGCACACAAGTAGGATATTGAACAATAGATTTGCTGCCTTTGGCTTGTGTGAACAAAAGGTTTGGGCTTGTTATGCAGGGTTTTTGGGATTTTTTTTAAACCATAAATTTGGACATGAGAAATTCACTTGGGGAAAAAAAAAAAAAAAAACAGAAGAAGAATTTTATTTATTACAATTTGACATTCTTGAAATGCTTGTAATGAAATGAGGATTAACAGCACACATTTATGCTTCTTCAGATTATTTTATATACGGGGAAAGTTTCAAAAGCTTATCGTGGATTTTGTTCACCCCAAGCTGATTCTTCAGGTACTGTGTTTGACACTTTGGTTAAAATGACTTCATCCAAGATGATAAACCTCTTTGCTGACATGCCATCTATAATATCAATAGGCCATTCAAACCTCTTTGGTAAAGTGTTTCACCTTTCTAGTGCATCATATGACTTCGTACATGAGTATTGGTAGAAAAGGTAAGATTATTCTAAGCTAAGAGGTTTTTAATTTCTTCTTTTAGTTTCTCTTGTGTATATTATTATTATTATTTCTTTTTTTTTCTGCATTGTAGATTGATGTTTATTATTATTTCTTGTGAAATTCAAGGACGTAGGTAAGTAAGTGTGAATGGAACTAATGATATTCTCACTAGTTGTGCAAGAAATGAGGGGCGTACATATGTCCCAAGGCGTATTCTTCGTCGAGCTGTACGTTATGGAACTGTAGTCCTAAAAGCTCAACCTGGATTCTTCAATGGGTAGGAATGAAAAACTAGCCTGCAATGTTTGTTAATTATTGTTCCTAATTGCTGCAATGTATTGTAATTCTACTTTATATGGTGCCATGTTTAACTTTACATTTATTATCCCTAATTGCTGTATTTTTAAGATTACCTATGCTATTCTAATTCATATATATCATCTCTTCTAGAGGTTGCTTAATAATTGTGTGGAAATCAGGCTTGTAAAGGCGGTGGTGCAAGTGATGGGTGACATATTTCCAAAGCTAAGACACCATGAAGTGCATAACAGGGACACAATTGCAGCAGAGGAAACAACTTTTGGCAAGACACTATGTGCAGTGTTTAGTGTAGTGTCTATGTGCAGTGTTTATATCAGGTCCATTCACTATGTGCAGTGTTTATGTTTTGCGCAATTTATACATTAACTTTGTTAAATCATTAAAAAAGGTGAAAGGCTTCAAGTTTTGTGTCATGTTGGACTTCAAAGAGGATATAACTTTTGAGATATATGCTTACTAAATTCAATTTGACTTGAATATGCCTTGTGCTGTACTACGGTTACATATTTTCATCTTTATGTTAAATGAAATTCAATTATTGTTTGATGATTTAGTGAAATTACAAGAAAGGAAATTTGTTAATTATTGTTCCTAAGCTTTTTTTTTTTTTTTTAAATGTTATTGTTCCTTAATTGTGGTTGGGTTGAATGAATTTTGTTCGATATTGGATTGAATGTTTATAAACAAAAGTTGATTGTTCTCAAAAAAAAAAAAAAAAAAAAGATTTGGCGACTAAAAAATTGGTCGGCAAATTTTACACTTTTGCGACTAAAATCATTGGTCGGCAATTCCTTACCTTTTGGCGACTAAATTGTTAGTCAGCGATTCTTTTACATTTGGCAACTAACTTGTTTGGTCGTAGAATGTGACAATTGGTGACTAAGATATTTGGTCGCAAAATTATCACTTTTTGCGACCAAAGTGTTTTAGCGACAAAATAGATTAGTTGCAATAATGATATATTTAGCGACCAAATATTTAGTCGGCAAATCTAACTTTTCCTGACCAACAAAAAATTTGGTCGCGAATTACTTTTGCCGACCCTCAATTGGCGACCAAAGTAGCGACCAAAAAAATTGGTCGCGGATAACTTTTGGCAACTAAAAATGGGCATTTAGTGACCTATTTTTTGGTCGGCAAATGTGTTATTTCTTGTAGTGTATTACAAATATAAAAAAGAATAATACTATCTAACATCAATTAGTGTATTAACTAATGTAATAATTGACGATGTGACATAATTTAAGGGATTTTTGATATATGTAATGTCATTAATGAGTGGGTCAATAATAATGTTATAACTAGTGTTGGTACACTAGTTGGTACATTAGTTAGTATACTAATTGGTGTATGTAACACCATCGAATAAAAAACAATATGCTTGACTTTAATTTTTAAAATTCTCCATATATGTTATTATCAACAACTAGATTAACAATTTTAAATTTATATCACACGTACATTTTTATGATAAAATTTAAAATAAAAATTCATCCAACTTCTTTTTTTTTCTGAAATTTCCTATCAAGGGAGAGGTAGACGGCAATAGTTCCCCACCTTTTCGATCTCTCTTTCCTCTTCCTCTCCATCTCCTTTCAATCCTCCTGCAGATCTAGTCCTTAAACTCAGATTTGATGTTTACCTCACCAGTACCATCGCTGCCTTACCTTATCCACCCTCAAGCCCAAAACCTTGATATTTGACTTTAGATCTTCTTATAGTCCGACAACTTAAATTTCTATGTTTTATACTAGGCGACAACTTAAATTTCTATGTTTTATTCTTGACGAGCTAAAGTGGAGTCTTTAGATTTCAAATTGAAGGTTATGGATGGGGAAAAAAAAAAAAAAAACAGATTGAACCGGACCAAATCGGTCATATTTTGTCTATTTTTTAACAATAATTGGTCTATGCGGTTTTTTAATTTGATTTTTTTCAATTTTGGTTGATGTCGGTTTAAATCCTTGTGCTTGAACTAAATCGAAACCAACCACTTCAATATATTTTGTGTATATAATTTATATAATATAATAATATAATGATGCTAATAAGTATAATAGATTACTAATCTCAGTTAATTAATCTTATCATCTGTATAACCTAAGAGAGTAAACTTTTATCATATATAATCTTGAGTCTAACTTATTATTTTTAAAGCCTTGGTATTTATTATTATATTTTTGTTTGTATTTTTATTAATCTAAGAATTGAAAAATATTTAGTAAATGGATGGATTGGATATATTTCAAATAGTGGACAAATAAGTAATTCAATATTTTTACATAAATTAGCGGCTATATTAAAAATGACTAAAGTTTGAAAGGTCCTTGACCAATTAAACCATACGAAACCAAACCGTTTCAATCAGTTCGGTTCGATTTTGTTTGATAGGAGAAGTATCGGTATTCAAAATAATAAAATTGATATTATTGGTTTGGTAAAAAAATTTACCTAAATACCGACCATACCGAACCGATTATATGCCTATTTACGAAGTAATGGAGTTTTGAATGAGTTTGGTGGCAATTTGGACCTGGTGTTTTTTTTCTGTTTGATTTTCTTATTTTTTTTAAGTTTGTTAATGTAATAAGCTTTCCTGAGTGGCGACTTGTTTTCCGCTCGTGTCTTTTCTTCTCCACTATGAAAGTTTGAATGTTTCATTTTATAGAAGTTGTTTATTTCTTTTTGAGATTTTGTGATACTATTATACTGGATTTATTCAATTTTTTATCAATTTTGTAATGAAAATTTTCTTCTCAATCAAAAAAGAAGAAAATTGTTTGTATTCGATTTATTCGATTTTTTAAGTTTGTATTAAAATTGTTATACACACTATCAAAATTGTGTGTAGTATATGCAAGTTATAATATTTATAAGATTGATTACTACAATTGTTATAACTAAAAAAAATAATGATCAAAGACCTTTTGGATCAAAATTAAAATAATAATCTTAATAGGTCATAACTAATATCTCAATGAGTTATAACTAATATTATAATATGTTATAATCAAATTTTAACTAATACAATAATGAATCAAAAAAAAAAAAAAAAAAGAACCCACAAAATATCACATATGATTGAGACTCCCAAAATAGAGTGTGTATGGAAATTCCCATAAGTTTCACATTCACTTTTAAATATGTGAATAAAAGAGAAAGATCAGCCCTGGTAATTAAAGAAAAAAAATTACGTAATTTTATACTTTTTGAATTATAATTATATATAAAATTTTAAAAAATTCATAATCAAATACCACATAAATTATAATTCAAAATTTTATGAGTCATAATTAAAATATTATTATAATTAAAAATATATATGATATACCTACTTTAAGGAGGGTGTATAATAAAATTTCCGTAAATAAAATTGCTAGTAACTTTAATATTTTCCTATCAAGTATGGTCGTGGTCTTTGTCTGATAGGCAGATGACCTTGTTTGGAGAGTTTGATATTTTAATTAGTTATTTAATTATTTTAATTTAATTAAAATAATTATATTTAAAAAATTAGTTATTTTTTGTAATTAATTTAATAATTATGAAAATAAAATAAAATAATTATAAATTTAATTTAATATATTATTTTATTAATTATTTTAATTTATTTTATTTTTTAATGAGTTATTTTAACCTACCTTTCACTCTAGAGATAGATTCAAGTCATTGTCAAATATTTAAAGCAAAACTACCCGTTAGGCAAAGCTACCCACCCACCCAACCACCTACCCACCCACATGTAGTGCACTAGTGTACTCCCACAAACTCCAATCATAGGAGGCTGCCGTGGATCACTTGACCCCCAGTTTTATATATATTTTTTAAAAAATGAGTTGGACTCCTTTTTTTACTCTCTTTTTTTTTGATTGGTCAATTTTTTGTTTTGTTTTGTTTTTTTTTTTTTTCTTTTTCTTCCAATCACCATCCGCCATGTGTATGGAGGTAGTGAAAATGGTGATTGGAAGGGGTCTTAATCACTTCCCTATTTTTTTAATAAAATATAAAGTAAAAAAATTAATAAATTTAAAAAGAATTTTTTAATATTTTGCAAAATATATACAAAAAGTGAATGAGAATAATCATTTACTTTGTAGAATGAATGAAAAAGAATTTCTAACCTTTTTGTATAAGTTAAAAAATTGAAATTTTTTTTGTACTTTTTTTAGTATTTTAAATTTTTTTAGCTAAAATATTAATTCTCAAATGAACCCTAAATTTTTGGATAATTTATACCTACATCCTTGAAATTTATGTTTAATATAAATACATCCTTAAATTCTTAAAATTACGTTCCCCTCCTAAAGTCTATAATTACATTACAAATCTTTTTGTTAAATAATTGTTACGTAAACCAATAACTTTTGGAAAAATACTTCGTAGTTTGAAATAGATGGCTCGAATAGTGGCTCGAATATCCAAAACTACGTCGTTTTGGGCTTTTTTTTCTTTTTTTTTTTTCTTTCATTTCCGAGTTGAAACGCAGAAGAGGGAGAGGGAGAAGGAGAGAAAGAGAGAAGAAGAGGGGAAGAGAGAAAGAGAGAGAAAAGAGAGAGGAGGAGCACCACTGCCGTCGCCTCGCCGCCGCCGAGGATCGTCACTGCTCGTCGCCGGCCGTCGCTGCTCGTCGACTCTACCTTGCCTCCGCCCCCGCCCCCCGCTTCCAACCCCATTTGTTAGGCCCCCTCCAGTCCCTCCTCCTCCTCCTCCTTCTCTTCCTCCTTCTTCTTCTTTTTTCTTCTGATCTGCAAACCCACTCTCGAGCCACTCTCCAGCCACAACATTCGAGCTACCTAGCGGGGTCGTAACTTTTGATGTCACCATAAAAAATTTTAAATATCAAATTGTAACAGTCTAATTGCTCAAAAAAAATTGTAACAATTTAGTGTTGATACACTATGATAAATAAACCACCAAAAAAAACTTTTTTCAGATTCAATCCTTTACAATTCGAAATTGAATCAAATTTTGAACCATTAAGTCCCATTTATTTTTCCAATTGAGGCTTGGGATTAACATTAATAGTGAAGTGAGATTTAAAAATATCACGCTTGTTTGCAAAATAGCCAGGGGAGTGATAGTCCTTTCGGACTCTAAATCCCCCCCAATGAGGGAATTAGCATAGGCCTAGAAGGCTTGGCATTAGAAATAAAACCATTGGTATTAGTGTGAAAGGCAATTTTGCCTACAGGAAGTTCAGCAACATTATTATTTATTCCTTCCATCTTCAGAAAATATCCACAAATCCAAAAATTTACAAAAAAATGGGCTCAACTGTGGACATAAAATTTGCAAATTTTTTTAAAAAAAACACTATATATATACAAACATCCACAAACCCAGAAATCTGCAAGAAAAAATATATATATACCCAAATGAGGCAACGTCGTTGTTCTTGTTAAAGTTGATGATCTCAATCTCATTCTCCGTCTGCCTTAGATGAATGAAGTGAAAGCTGTTGGGTTTATGAATGAGGCAACATCTCTATTCAATTGTGTTAATGGGATGAAACACAATGGGGTGTTTGGAAATAGGTTTTTTTGGTTTTTTTTTTGACTAAAATAACACTAAAAGATAAATAGCATAAAATAGTCAATAATATAAAATGTTACATAAAACCTATAATTATTTCATTTTTCTCTTACAAATATCAGATCTAACTATAAATATAAAAATAAAATAAAATCCAACATTCTTCCCAAACACAACTATAATTTAACCTCCTAAAATAGCTAAATAGTCTATTAAAATAGTTAACTTCCCAACTAGTCTATTATAAAATATAATTTTTAATATTAAAATACATCAAAAACAGTATAGGATATTTATGGCATTTAATATGTTAATTCACTTACTAAAGTATATCACAGACAAACATAATTTTTCGTAGTTCACTTATTAACAATTCTTATACTAACAATCCTCCCACTAACTATTGTCACACTAACAGTCAAATCCATCTTACTTTTGAAAACAAATGAGACTTGAAATTCTTCAATTGGAGTACTGGATATGGGTGTATAAAAAATATGTGTGGATATATTGAGAGAGAAGGGATGAAGGGAAACATGAGAAAAATGAAGAGAGAGAAAATGGTAAATCGGATAACAAATAAATGATAAAAGGGGAAAAATATCATTTAACCATTTTTGTTAATCTCATTAATCAATAAACTCCGATGGGAAGGTAAATATAATTTTCTGAACCTCACGGAGAATTTGTATAGCGGAAGTGGGTGTAATTTATCGAAATTTTATATTAAATTTAAAATTACTATCTTTTTATTTTTTTTATTTATTATAAATTTATCAGAAAGTACAAAACTTAATACATTGCACACCCAAGAAATGAGTGGAATGCAAAACAAATTTCAGAAAGGATAAAGAGAGCCTCACATGAGGAGGATACCAATGTCCATGCATGGAGAAAAATAAACCTCCACACGCAAGAAGTCGCTTTATTAAATAAAAAAAATTCATTTTGCTAAAAAAAATTAACTCATTTAGCAATTCATTTCTTGTTAAAAAGCTTATTTTATCCTTTTTAATAAAACCATTAGAAAAGTTTTAAAAAGTAAGAATATACTAAACCAAAACTAATTTTTTTAGAATTAGCTTCGCTTTTTTTTTTTTTTTTTTTGTAGGCTTAGGGTTGGTTTGGCAATGGTATTTTTAGTATTTTATTATTATTATTTTTTAGAATAAAGTTGTTAAAAAAAATTATGCATTTAGTGAGTGATAAAAATAAATATTTCTTCGTGGAAAAATTGAGTGGTTTAGGATTAGGGAGGTAAAAAAAACCGAAAAAATCGATCAAATTGATTGAATCGGACCAAATCAGCTATATTTGGTCTGTCTTTTAACAACAATCGGTCTGTACGGTTTTTAAATTTGATTTTTTTGGGTTTTCGGTTCGGTATTGGTTTAAGCACTATGTGCACCGATCTAAACCGAAACCGACCGTTTAAACATATATTGTATTTAATATATATATATATATAAAATCTAATAGTATAATGATATTAATAAGTATAATTAATTATTAACCTTAATTAATTAAACTTATCATCTTTATAATGTAAGTTTGTAAACTCTTATTATATATAATTTTTAACTCTAACTCAATATTCTTGAAACCTTAATATTTTTAATCTTTTTTTGTTTTTATTTTTGTTAATTTAGGAATTGAAAATTGTATATTAAATGGATGGATTGAATATGTTTGAAATGGTAAACAAATAATTAATTTAATTTTTTTTTATAGATTAATGATTATATTTAAAAATGACTCAAATTTAAAAAATCCTAAAACGATTAAACCGCATGAAATTGAACAGTTTCAATCAGTTCGGTTTTGTATGGTTCGATAGGAAAAGCGGTCTGTATCGGTGTTCAAAATAATAAAACCAACATTATCAATTAGATGTAATTTTTTACCTAAACACCACCGTACCGAACCAATTACATCTTTAATTAGGATGGTTCAAAATGTATTATGCTTAAAAATAACCTAACTCAAAACTCATTAATTTAATAAACGGGATAAGTTAAAAGGGGGATTTGGTCAAAACTCCCTCATACTAAAATTTTAATGCATTAAAGACAAGCATAAAAAGTTTTTCTTAAAAAATCCAACAAATATCACTATTATTAAAATATTAAACTTTAAAATAATATAACTTTTGATGCAGATGTTGGTTTTTAATAAATAAGATACATGTTGACTATGATATTCTTTATTTTTAAAAAATTATTACCGTTGAAATTGATATAAACAGTAACAGTAACATGTTACTCTATTTGACAATTATTCTATTCTATTTGATAGTAACATGTTACTCTGGTAATATTATTCAAGAGAAGAAAAAAAAGATATTTTAATTTGTCCTTACTCAATTATGTGTTTTCTCCTTAAAAAATTTATGAAAAAAAATAAATTAAGTTGTTCTTTTTATCAAATAATGGTCCAATGAAAAAATTTTGACTAAATTTTCTTAAAAGGTAATAAGAGTTGGGCATATAAACTCGACCAACTCATTTGTTTTATTTTTTCTAGTGGTGGGAAAGGATGTGATAGTGGTACGGTAGAAGTGATACCCATTTAAGTCGGTTTAAACAAATATTTCTCTCTAACTTATTTAAATTAACGGGTAATTTGGGATGATTTAAATAAGTGTATTTTTTTATTTTTTTTATAAAATATAAATTAGTTATGAATTGAGTTTGAAGTGATGTGACTTAAATAAAATAGTGATTTTTTTAATTTTTTTGAGTTATGACAAAAAAAAAAAACCCTAAATTTTCATGCAATTCATTTAAACTTGTTTACAGGTTTGACCGGAGTTAAACATGTTATAAATTAATATAATTGGAATTTACAGTTTTAGATAGAATTTTCCATCGAAAAGTTAATGTATTCGAAATAAATAAGTAATTGATTAAAAAAGAACTGCGGGTCAGCATTGACTATTTTGTAATGTGATATTTTAAAAATATAATATTCTATTTGATTCATTTGAATTAGAGATCTCCAATGAGTAATATTAGACATATTATAATTTCTACCAAATATTTTATTAAATATCACATATGAGGTGGATTTTACATAAGTGCGAAGCCATATCTATATAAAATATTTGATAAAAATTTTAAAATTTTTACCATCTTCCATCTCCAACCGCTTAAGCCAAAATGAGCTTGTCATATCATAAATTGAGAGGGTAATTCATGTGAAAAATTGGGTCGAGCTGGGCAATGGACCGATATGGGGCATAATACGAAAGGCTGAATAAAAAAGGCTTTGAAGTTAGTCCGGTCCCAAAGCCGTAATGATTAGTCCGGTCCCAAAAGGCTTTATGTTTTAGTCCGATTCAAAAGAATACTACGTATGGTTCGGTCGCCAGAGTTAGTTCGGTTATGGCATATGGAACCGAGGTATGCTGAGCCCTCTTCAGGACTTGGTTTTTGGGTTAGTTCGGCTTAACTCTTCTATGGATAGCTCGGTCTTGGCATGTGAAGCCGAGGTAGGAGAAAGGCAAGGAAGAGCCGAACTAACAGTTAGGTCGGTCACTCCAGTTCTAGCATGGCAATGTTATTTCGGTCGTATGGTAGTCCGACCATGGTAAAACCATCTCACTTGGTTAAAGTAGTGAGGGGGGTGTTGAAGGATAAGCATTATCTTTCAGGAGTATGAATCCTAGGAGGACTCTGCATAGAGAAGTAAAAGTCTTATTAAGATTGTGCCACATGGAACTTATAAAAGCTCACAAACATCACCTATGGAGAGGTAACGCAACTTTGATTTCCAAATACACAGAGCTTTTGTCTATTTGTCTAGTTTGCTGACTTAGGCATCGGAGAGGTTTTCGGCACACACCCGCCGACTAGCTCACGTTTGTGTTTTCAGGGGAGAAAGCGGCGACGTATGGAGGAGCGCAGACTTGATCAATAGGATTATACGAGAAGGTTTATTTATTTCCCGTACAATTCAAATAATGACTTGCTATTTTGACACTACCTAGTGTCAAATCTAATTAACTTTTAATTTTTTTAATTGTTGAAGTGATAAATGCAATGAATTAAAGTTAATTAGTAGCTATGAATAAAAAAAAAAAGTTAATTAGTAGCAAGAGGTGCAGTGAATGCTGCTCTCAAGAAATTGTAGGTCTTGAGATAATAAAATTGTGGGTAATTAATTCATGTAATTCTAATTCTAATTTTTAATATTATTAAGTTTATGTAATTTGTAGACTTAGTAGTTGTTTGGTATGTATTAAAATAGCATATATTATTTTAACACATTATCCTATTTTGGTCACAATCACCTTATTTAAGTTATATCACGTCTCCACCACATCATTTTAAATCAAAATTATATTTTACGTTTTTTCATAAAAAGTCAAAAATTATAATATAGCATTTCCCAAACAATCCATTAGTACTTGTTTAGTATCATCTGTACGGGGAGCAAATATTCCGGCGAGCCCGTACTCCTTTCTTCCAAGCTCCGTTTCTGTCCGATCACCTGAAAGCACAACGGCGGTGAGCTACCCGGCGGTGTGTGGCCGGAAAACCTCTCCGATAATCAAGTTAGCACACATCTTGGGATAGAGAGAGAGGGAGAAGAGTGTTTGAGTGTAAGAATGTCTTACAAAATGTTTATCTGTCCTGTATGGGGGGCGCAGACATGCTCATATACCTTTCTGCGTCCCAAACCTGCTCCCAATGGTCTCTCAACACGTGGCTTTGCTATCTCATCTGTCAGCGCAAATCCTGCTAAGCATTACCTAATCTCAACTGCCCGCTCACTCTACTGGGAGTTCGGCAGCCGAACTGCACCATCTCGTCCACCAACGGCCGTGATGTGCTTCATGTCCAAATACTCCAATGGCTAAGCTCAATGAGGACCGGGCTAGGCAACATCTCGGCAAAGCCGAGCTCAGCACAGCTCGTGCTTAACTGTGGTCGGTCTTCCTGCCGAGCAAACAGGTACCTCGACTGACCACGCTTTTTCGGGCGCCGGTCACTTAACTTGACTGGCTTCGCCTCCACCAAACATGTAGCTTGGTCCAACCGAACGTTGCCTTAACCGAGCAACTTCTTTCCAAACTGGGCCACACATCCTTGACCCAAAAACTCTGTCCGGCCCAGTACCAGATCATTAATCTCCCTCTCAATTGCCCCTTAATTCCGTCCGCGCGAGCGTGATTGGGATTACCTATACTGACCGGGATAATCTTTTCCTCGGTCCGCGGTTTGCAGAATGGCATCAGGCCGGTTATCGTTCCTGACTTCAGAACCAGCCCAGTTGACTCATCGGTCGTCGCCTCGTCTGACCTTCCGACACCGACATCAGGGACACGTGTCACTCTTGTATTGGTCCTCGGGCAGCCAACCCCGCCGTCCCCTCAAATTTGAATTTGGGTGGCCTCACCACCTCTATAAACATCCCTCCCTCATCTTCTTTTCACTCTTATTGACTCACTGCCATTCCAAGCAATCCAGAGCTCTTGCCTCTCCTTTGCCGTTCCTGAACTCGCGCTCGAAGAAGAAGAATACACTGCCCTACATTGGCAAGTCCTTCAACTCCTCTTTTATTGTCATTTTCTTTGATATTTCACACATTAGGGCATGAAAACGTAGCTTTTAGGACTTGGGCACCTAAAACCATCCCAAACCCTCCATTGTTAATGGTGTTCTTCATTTTTCCTGAAGAACACTGAAGAATTGGGGCGGACCGGGCTCCTGGTCTTCATTTGATCCAAAAAACCAATCTAACCGAGCAAATAACATGTTTGCCTCAACCCCAGCGAAAACCGAGATAGCAAAAGGAATTGGTCGCTCAACCAGGCTAACATCTGGCCCGCTTGGGCGACCGACCTCCTTAGTTAGCTTAAACGACCGAGGTGGTTTGGCACTCTTAATGACCGAGCTAAAGTCAAGCTCACTTCGCGCGACCGCGTTCACACTTACACTTGCCGTCCTTTTTTTGCAGAGTCCAAGGGGACTACTGTCCATTCCTGAGGCTCTCAAGACCGAGCAACAACCAATTACCACAGTGCCAAACCCCTCAGCCAAGCTATCCTAGACCGGCCACAAATGGGGAAATTTCGCTTCCTAGTGGACACTCCGGCCAAGCATCTGACGTCCATCTTGAACTAGCAGAAGAAAAGACAACACCTTGGGGCAGACTAGACCAATGCCCCTTCACCGTGCTGTCAATCGTAGAATGAGGCCTCCGCTTCCCGGTCAATCCTCTAATGACCGAGTTTCTGCACCGGACCGGGCTAGCACCCACCCAAGTGTCCACCAACACCTACCGAATAATAAACGGCATGCACGAACTAAACAACCGGCTAGGCATAAGCTTAGGTTTAGCCAAGATACTGCGGCAGTACACCCTTGGGCATACCGGGGACGGCCTCGCCTACTATCTCAAGATTAGGCCGGGTAGAGAAAAAATTGTGACCGGCACACCAGACAAGGACTTGCATGATGATGATTTCTTCTAGGTGTCTGGCAATTATGAAACAGCCGCGGTACCGGGCTGGATCATAAGCAAGAACTTCGGTTCCACATGTAAGCCGCGCAAACTTGCTCGGTTAGCCTACTTGCTTCATCATTCTGTACTTAACCATTTTTCTTGTTTCTTTTGCAGCAATTCAAGCCTTGCAAGCCAACTACCACTTCCCCAACGTAGAAGCAATCAGGACCGCGCTCCGTTACCGCGACTGAGATTGCAATCAGTTGCTCGGCTACACTCCAACATACAGGTACTCTGCACCCCGCTGGAGTAAAGTTACAGACTTCCTCCGCGCTCCTTCACCTCCTCCAGATCCAAATCTACCTGATATTCCGCTGATCCGGTTGACAGAAAAGCAAAAGATGGCCAAACGAAGCCGAATCAAAAACCTGTTCACCGCCACGTCAGCCAAGATACCGAGCATAGTCATTCGCTCACCAGTTGCCGGTCAATCAAGCGGCACCGTGGTCGCTCTGGCTTCTCCAGCATCCGGGCAATCTAGCAAGGAACCTACTCCACGCTGGGCTGGTAAAAGAGCTCGCGCGGATCCGTCTGCCGAGCTGGTGGCCGAGCTTACCACCGAGCAACCTACTGCCACGGTTGACCCAGTGCCGATCTGGCGACCACATTTGAAACACCGATGACAAGACATCCCGGCGACGGCTTCGATCAAGGGCGATAAAGAGCACTTGCTCGCCTACGATCTCTCCAAAGCACTTCTTCTACCGAGCGACGTGGTCGGCAGCAACCACATCCCTGACACTCGGTTGGTAAAGTCATCAGTCAAGTCCATGGCCAGAGTAAGTCTCAATTTGCCTCTGAAATTTTCACAAGTGTTAGTCCGGTTGCTCATCTGATTCAACTTGTTCTTTGCAGGCTATCCAAAAACAACACCTGGTAATGGAGCGTATCCACCGACTTCGGCAGAAGGCGGCCAACACAGCCAGCCAAGTACAAAGCCTCCAAACCAAGCTCGGCCGAGCAAAGTCCTCGCTCGAAATAGCCAACACTGACAACAACCGGTTGCTCGGCCAACTCGACGCAACCGAGAAAAAGCGGGACGAGCTCTAGGCCGAGTTGGACGCGCTGAAGAAGTCGCGGAAGAGAGACTGCCGAGATGCTAACAACGCCGGTTTCAACGAAACCAAAGAGAGCTACAAGAAGTAGGTCTTTGCAACTCAAGACATTTACTTCAAAGATGGCTGGAAAACTGCCTGCGAGCATCTCGGTCAGGGCTCTAACACCGACATATTTGCCACTCCGCCTCGTGCTTTCTTACCGGCCTACCTTGTGCCATACGCCAACGACGTTTTCAGCGCGTTGTAGGCTAAGGCCAAGGAAGGGCTTGAAGAAGGAGAGGCCGACGACAACCGAGGCGACAGTGAGCAGCCCGCTTATGACGAGCTTGCACAAGACAAAAGTCCAACCATCAACATAGAGGCCACCGAGGACGAGTTCACCAACCTCTCCCCCTTGGCTTAGTTTTTTTTTTTTGCTTTTCTGATGTAACCGGGCTAAGTCCCCACCTTTTGTATTGACTTTTTATCAAAGAAAAGCTTGAATTTCATCAAAGTGTTTGCACGATTTTCTTCAACTTCAATCTTCAGCAGAACATCTCGGTTTAAATCAAAAAATTGAACATATCATCGACCGGAATACCTATCCCGGTTGAGACAACAAAGTGGAACAACTCACCAACTTCTTCAACCGGAATACCCATCTTGGTTGGAACAGCAAAGTTGAACAAATCACCAACTTCTTCAACCGGAACAAATCATCTCGGTTGGAACAGCAAAGTTGAACAAATCACCAACTTCTTCAACCAGAAAAAATCATCTTGGTTGGGAATCCTAAGTTGGACTAAACACCAACTCTTTAAACCGGAGTAAAGCATCTCAGTTGGGATCGCCTAAATTGGACAAAACACCAACTCTTCCAACCGGAGTGAATCATCTCAGTTGGGAATTCCAAGTTGAGCAAGACATCAACTTCGTCAACCGGAATACCCGTTACGGCAATAAATCCTAAGTTGAACAAATCACCAACTCTTCATCAAACCGGATAAATTATCTCGGTTGAGATTGCCTAAGTTGGACAAAACACCAACTCTTCCAACCGGAGTATATCATCTCGATTTTTACATTAAAACAACAATTTGAAATGCCAAAACAAAGTCACTTCTATATATTGACAAAAAGAATTACATTCTGAAGTGCAAGCCAAAAAATTCCTTTGCACAAAAAAGAAAGCTAAAGCTAGAAATAATACAGTTTGAGGTTGGCCGCATTCCATGGCCGAGGTATTGCTCTTCCCTCCAGATCCTCCAAGTGGTAAGCCCCCTTGCTCGCCAGACCAGTGATCTTGTAGGGTCCTTCCCAATTTGCCCCTAGTTTGTCTTTACCTGGCACCAGGGTATTGCCCATAATTTTCCTCAAAACCCAATCACCAACTTTGATTGGTCTAGGGTGCACCGTTTTGTTGTATTTCTTTGAGAGCTCTTGTTGGTAGGCGGCCACGTGGATGAGGGCCTTCTCCCGACGCTCTTCCACTAGGTCCAGTTCCAGGGCAATAGCCTCGGCGTTCAGCTCGGGTTCAAAACTCTCGCTTCTTAGGGTGGGCATGTCAACTTCCAAAGGTATGACCGCCTTCATGCCATAAGCCAAAGCAAATGGAGTTTCCCCGGTAGATCGCCGCGGGGTTGTTTGGTATGCCTAGAGGACGCTGGGTAATTCCTTAGCCCATTTTCCCTTTGCCTTCTCTAGCCGTTTCTTCAACCCATCCAGAATAGTCTTGTTTGATGCCTCGGCTTGACCATTGGACTGTGGGTAAGCCGGAGTGGAGTTGTAGAATTCAATCTTCAGATCTTCACAAAATCCTCTGAACAGGCGACCATCAAACCGGGTGCCGTTATCAGAGATCAAAATCTTGGGGACGCCAAACCGCGTGACCACATTCTGCCAGACAAACCGCTTCACGTCTTTCTCTTTGATTGTTGCCAAGGGCTCAACTTCAACCCATTTCGTGAAGTAATTTGTGGCCGTAATGAAGAATTTTCGGTTGCCCGGTGCCGTTGGGAGTGGCCCCACTATATCTAGCCCCCACATGGCAAGGACTGGTAAGAGGAAGAAGTTCCCTGGCCGGCTGATGAATCTGATGGGTGAATTTCTGGCATTTCTCGCACCTGCGGACATACTTTTGTGCGTCGGCCTGCATGCACGGCCACCAGTAGCCCTGCGATATAGCTCGGTAGGCCAATGACCGGCCTCCTATATAACTGCCACAGATGCCTTCGTGAATTTCGTACAAGAAAGTCTCTACCCTACTCGGGTGCACGCACTTCAGATAAGGACCGGTGAAGGACTTTTTATACAACGCTCCAGATGGAGAGAGCCAAAACCGCTTTGACTTTACCCGGACTTTGTGCGCTTCCTTCTTGTCAGTTGGCAGAGTTTGGTCTCTGAGAAACAGGATTATGGGGTCCATCCAAGAAGGACCTAGCGCGGTGCAGAGTACATCCGTCTGCTCGGCATCCTCAATACTCGGCCGTGGAAGGAATTCAATTAACAGGGGGTTAGGAGACATACAATCTACCATTGAAGCAAGGCCGGCCAGCTCATCTGCTCGGCCGTTTTCTTCACGGCCGGTCTGTTGAACTTTGATTGCCTGAAACTGCTTGATGTGTTCTCTGACCAGAGCTTGGTACTTTGCCATTCTGTCATCCTTTGCTTCATAAATCCCAGAGACTTGGTTAACCACAAGCTGGGAATCACTGTACACCATTAGCTCGGAAGCCTTCATCTGAAGAGCGCTCTTGAGTCCGGCCAAAAGTGCTTCGTACTCAGCCTCGTTGTTAGATGCTGGGAAGCCAAGGGTGATAGAATGTTCAATGGTGAGGCCATCCGGTGTGATAAGAACAATACCTAGCCCGGCACCGTGACGATTCGACGCTCCATCAACGAAAAGTTTCCACATCTCCCCTATAAAGAGTTTCCAACAGTCTGAAGGGTCCTGAGAATTTCGAAGGGTGATTGGACCATGGTTGCTTGGCTGTCCGGTTTCAAGTTCTGCGCTGATTGGTTCCACTTCAGCCCCCCTTGGCGATTCGACACCGGACTCAGCAAGTTGATCTATAATGCCCAAGTCCGTAGGCGAATCACCAGGTTGCGGTATTATGTCGGCCGCAGGCTCTGTGCTGGGTGGGTCCATTTCTTTCCCCCGTGGTGATGCGGTACTGAACAGAGTGGATTGGGTAATAATACTCGATTCTGTCATCATATCACCGGTCGGTGGAATTGTAAAAACTGAGGGCACTTCAGTGGAGCGCACAAATTCCGCGACGCCAACTCTACCAAGTTGTATCTCGGGCAGGCTTGCATTCTTTTCATCTGCCGCGGCAATATCGACCGGGCATACCGGATGAGTTCCAGGTGAGAATTCTGCAACAAAATCGGCAAAAGCCTGGGCCTTGATGGCTATGTGCGGCTGAAACTTCACATCAAATTGTCTCAATTCGATCGCCCACTTGAGAATTCGTCCAGAGAAGTCCGCCCGTTCAAACAAGGCCTTAAGAGGAAACTCAGTCAGTACAATGATGGTATGGGCGTGGAAATAGTGCGCCAACTTCCTTGAAGCCATCATCAATGCCAACGCAAGCTTCTCCAACGGCAAGTACCTCGCCTCTGCCGGTAGCAAGGTTTTACTGACGTAGAAGATTGGGAGGTGCTTAATTTCTTCAGCACGGACTAGCACTGCACTGACTGCATGTTGCGAGACGGCAAGGTAGAGGTAGAGTTCCTCGCCTGTCTTAGGTGTAACCAATAGTGGCGGAGAAAACAGATATTCCTTGAGCTCGACCAAAGCCCGGTCACACTCTTCGTCCCACGAGAACTTCGATTTCAATGCCTGAAAGAATAGATGGCAGCGATCTGATGACCGACTTATGAATCGATTAAGCGTGGCCGCCATTCCGGCCAGATGCTGCACGTCCTTTGCCGAGCTGGGCTGCTTCAACTCTTGCACGGCTCTTATCTGAGTAGGGTCTACTTCGATGCCTCAGTTTGTGACTAGGAATCCCAAAAAATTTTCGGATCCCACGCCAAAGGCACACTTAGACGCATTCAGGCGTAGGTTGTGCTTCTTGAGAATGGCAAACATCTTGGCCAAGTCGGACAAGTGATCTGCTTCATGTCGGCTTTTTACCACCATATCGTCGATGTAAGCCTCCATTGTCCGGCCAAGCAAAGGAGCAAATATCTTGGTGACCATTCTCTGAAAGGTTGCCCCGGCGTTCTTCAAACTAAAAGGCATGACTCGGTAGCAGAAGAGTCCCCTTGGAGTTGTGAAGGAGGTAATCTCTCGGTCAGGCCCATGTATGGCAATTTGATGGTAGCCACGATAGGCGTCCAGGAAACTGAGCCTGTTGTGTCCAGCCGTCAAGTCCACAGGCTGGTCAATTCACGGCAAGGGGAAGCTATCTTTCGGACACGCTCGGTTGACTGTCTTGTAATCGACACAAACTCGCCACTTCCCATTCTTCTTAGGTACCACAACTGTGTTGGAAATCCACCGGGGGTAGTGCACTTCCTGAATTGATCGCGCCTCAAGCAAGTTCTTCACTTCCTCTGCAACTACCTCGGCGTGATGCAGCGCCGATCTCCTTGTTCGTTGAATAACTGGCTTTGCTCCGGGGAAGACATTGAGGTGATGGCAGATGAAACTTGGATCGAGGTCGGGCATGTCGTAAGGCGACTATGCGAAGACTTCGATGTTGGCCATCAAAAACTCAACCATCTCGGTCCTCTCTTAGGCAGTAAGGCTGGAACCGAGCAGGAAGAACTTATCTGGCCGCTCCATATCAATTCGCACCTCAACCAAGTCCTCCACAGCTTTGTCCTCTGCCTTAGTGCCCACATCCTCCAGAACTCCTCGGTCTTCTGGTCCTTCTACCATTTGCACGAAGCCTTTGGCAGCCCTGCTGCCGTTCACCACCACGAAGCACTGTTTGGACATGACTTGATCTCCCTAGATCTCCTCGATTGTCCCCATAACCGAGGGGAATCTCATCACCTGATGGTAGGTCGACGCTACTGCTTGCATAGTGTGAAGCCATCTCCTTCCAAGGATTAGATTGTAAGTAGAAGGAACTTGTAGCACCTAGAACTCCACTTGCTTGACCACGGATCCCGCTTTGACCGGCAGGATAATCTTTCCCAAAGGCCACTCCGGTTCTGAGTTGAAACCAACCAGTGACGAAGTCGCCGGAGCCAAGTCTGTCTCCTGGAGTTTGAGCTGTTTGAATGCGTCATAATACATGATCTCGACCGAGCTTCCCTGATCGATCAAGATCCGTTTGACATCAAATTCTTTGACGCAGAGTGTCACTACTAGGGCATCGTTATGCGGCGTCTGGATACGCTCTAGATCCCTTAAGGTGAAACTAATCACATCTTTCTCTTCGATCTTCCCCCTCTTGATGGCAGGCTGTACCGACAAAACCTCCCTCATATGTTCTGCCTTCTTGATCATACCCTGGAGTTCGCAAACTCGTTCCGGCTTTACTATGCCGTGGATGACATTGATAACTCCTTGTGGTGGCGCATCTCGGTCATCCTGTCCCTTGGGATCAACCGGAGCCTGATTCGCCTTTACGCCCCCATCAATGTAAAGGTCTAGGTGCCTGGCTGCGACCAGCTCTTCGAGATGTTGCCTCAAAGGCAAACAATCCTCAGTCCGGTGGCCTCTCTCCCAGTGGAATGTGCAACGATACCGCGGATTGTAGCCCTTCTGTCCATCGCCCAACTTAGCAGGAAACCGGACATACTCCTCGTCTCGGATTTCACTAAGTATGCGATAGATTGGAATCTTAAAGACCGTGGTTATGCCAGTCCTTGCTTTCAACCTCCTGTTTGCATCCGCTACATCATCTCGGGGGTAGTCATCCCGGTCATTCCGACGTCCTCTACCCTGATTCTTACGATTCGAGCCACGGTCTGATTCCTCTGCTCGGTCACTTCAGCGACTGGACTCTTGCCCAACTGCGTGCACTTTGCCTGCTGTCTTCTTGTCTGTTACTATTGGAGTTGCCTTCATGGTAAAAGTTGACGCATCATCCTCAACTCGGATGTGCTCATTGATGCGCTGCATGAGCTGTCCCATGGACGTTGGCTGATGCATGGTGAGCGAGTCCCGCAGTCTATGTCCGACCGGGAGACCACGCTTGTACTGAGTGATTGCAAGGTTGACCGGGCAATCCAGGATCTCGTTAAAGGTCTCCCAATATCTGGAGTTGTACGCCTTCAATGTGTCGCACGGTTCCATCTTGACACTCAGTAAGTGATCCACTTCCTTTGGTGTCTTGGTGTTGGTTTTGAAGTGCGTCACAAAGGCTTCGGCCAACTGATGCCACCTCTCTATACTCCCCTCCGGCAGCCTCTCAAACCACTTCAAGCCCAGTTCGCCCAAACTTGACGGAAAAATGAGGCACATAAGAGCACCATTCCGTCTATGTCCAGCCATGACCTGTCGGAAATGACTTACATGCATGTAAGGATCGGTCTTCCCGTCGTACAATGTGAACTTTGGCTGGTGGAAGCCCGACGGCAGAGGTGTTGTTTCTATTTCCAAGGAGAAAGGGGTGGCGCTCAACCTTGCCAAGTCGGAATCCACCAGAAGTGGCGCTGCTTGGTGAGGTGGAGGCATTCCGACCTCTTCGCTGGCGTGAACCCCGTAGGATAATCCCTGGAACGCCGGTATCCTCTGAGACTCCCGCCGACAAGCCCATTCCTTCAAGACTGTCCGCAAATCTTCTGATCGAGCGGAATAGGTGTACCTCGACGTCGTCGCCGGACGCGAGGGCTGGTAAGTACTATCTTGTGTGCTGGACTTCTCTGCGCGTACGTCGGAATCACCAACCTGGTAACTTCTGGTAATGGAGATGGACGGAATGTGTCGCTGACTCTGACTACCTGAACGGCGGGGTTGGGTGCTCTCACCGTGGTCGCCCACTCCAGCTACACCCTTCCCTTTGACATGCCGCTTCAACTCCTCCATCTCTACCGCCATTCGCCGAATAACGGCATCCTGGTCCTTCAACTTACTTTCCAGATGTCTAGAGTGTGAGTCTCTCCGCCGCCGATGACCTTCTGGACTCCGTGAATGACCATAACTCCTCCCGCGCTTATCCCGCACGTCTCCTGACTGTCCTCCTGGGAATGTCTCCAGGTCCCCCATCGGAGAGATGGTAGGAGGTCCTTCTCTATGTCTGCCCGACTCCGGAGTGACTCCGTCGATGGCGGACACTTGAATCTCCTCGTTGTTCGCCATAAAAGGCGATCAGATGAGCTTCGGAAGACAAGGTTTTATCTACACATTCCCACAGATAGCGCCAATTGTATGGGGAGCAAATATTTCGACGAGCTCGTACTCCTTTCTTCCAAGCTCCGTTTCTGTCCGATCACCTGAAAGCACAACGGCGGTGAGCTACCCGGTGGTGTGTGGCCGGAAAACCCCTCCGACGATCAAGTTAGCACACACCTTGGGATAGCAAGAGAGGAAGGAGAGTGTTTGAGTGTAAGAATGTCTTACAAAATGTTTATCTGTCCCGTATGGGGGGGCAGACATGCGCATATACCTTTCTGCGTCCCAAACCTGCTCCCAATGGTCTCTCAACACGTGGCTCTGCTATCCCATCCGTCAGCACAAATCCTGCTGAGCATCACTTAATCTCAACTGCTTGCTCACTCTACTGGGAGCTCGGCAGCCGAGCTGCACCATCTCGTCCGCCAACGGCCGTGCTGTGCTTCATGTCCAAGCACTCCAATGGCTAAGCTCAATGAGGACCGGGCTAGGCAACATCTCGGCAAAGCCGAGCTCAGGACAGCTCGTGCTTAACTGTGGTTGGCCTTCTGTGAAAGCAAGCAGTACCTCGGTGACCACGCCTTTCCGGCGCCATTACTTAACTTTGATCAAGCCGCCTCCGCCAAACATGTAGCTTGGTCCAACCGAACGTTGCCTTAACCGAGCAACTTCTTCCCAAACTGGGCCACACATCCTTAGCCCAAAAACTCTGTCCGGCCCAAATCTGTCCGGCCCAGTACCAGATTATTAATCTCCCTCTCAAATGCAGTGAATTAAAGTTAATTAGTAGCTATGAATCAAAAAAAAAAAAAGTTAATTAGTAGCAAGAGGTGCAGTGAATGCTGCTCTCAAGAAATTGTAGGTCTTGAGATAATAAAATTGTGGGTAATTAATTCATGTAATTCTAATTCTAATTTTTAATATTATTGAGTTTATGTAATTTGTAGACTTAGTAGTTGTTTGGTATGTATTAAAATAGCATATATTATTTTAGCATATTATCCTATTTTGGTCACAATCACCTTATTTAAGTTATATCACGTCTCTACCACATCATTTTAAATCAAAATTATATTTTACGTTTTTTCATAAAAAGTAAAAAATTATAATATAGCATTTCCCAAACAATCCATTAGTACTTGTTTTGTATCATCTAAAAAAGATTAAAAAAAATCAAAAAGTTGATAAAAAATCAAAAAATCACTAAAAAAGTAAAAAAAATTTTACTATTCACAATGTTTGGACGGAAAATGGGACTAAGTTCTCAGAGGGCAAAAAACATGCACAGTTCACAGTTGTTTAAGAAAAAAAAGTCAAACAATGCACCAGTACAGCTCAGTGCATTGTAAGAGGGGAAGTGACAAGTGCTTAGTACATTGTCAGAAGGGTAAGAAGGTAATTTTGATATTTCATACAATATTTTAATATATATTTTTTTTATAAAAAATCAAAAAATTATTCTAAATAATTATATTTTTTTCTCTACTTTTTTAATTAAAAAATATACTTATCTAATTCATCCTAAAAAACTTCATACTAGAGTTTTGACGTGTAGAAGTTGTTAACAGACCATGGAAAAACGACAATGTTACGTAGTTCAAATTTTGTGACTTAAAAATAGTTCAAAAGTGGCTCAAAAGTGACTCAAATGGCCAAAACGACGTCGTTTTGAGTACAAAACAACATAAAAATAGCCAAAACTACGTCGTTTTGGTCATTTAAACTACTTTTGAGCCACAAAATTTGAGTTACGAGACATTTTTCATGAAAAAATAACTGTTCAATAATATAATAAAAAAATTATAAAATTATGAAAAAGTATAATATTTTAATTATTAAACTACTAGCCTATCACCCGTGCTATGCACGGGATAATTATAAATATTTATATTTGTTTTAAATTTTTTTTAATATATAAATTATGTTTTTTAAGATGTTTTATAAAAATAATTTCACAATCTAAGGTTTAAAGAATTTTTTTTATACTTATTCTTAATGCATTAAAGTGTTATTATAAGGGTAAGGCTTGGGGGTTGTGAGAAATTAATAAATGTTAAAGTTTTTTTTTTTAAAAATCAAAAAATCAAAAAATTTAGATTGGGATATTGGAACTCTCACAAAACTTGTGGGTTAGAGATAGATATAAATAAATAGATAGATATAGATATAGATATTTATATTTGCTTTAAATTTTTTTTAATATACAAATTATTTGTTTTGGAAAAGGTACTACAGTAATTATGAGAGAAGTCAAAAAGTTTAGTGGATTGAGAGAAATTAATAAATGATAAGGTTAATTTTTTTTAAAAAAAAACAAAAAATTAGAAAATTAGGATTGACATATTGGAACTCCCACAGGCCTTGGGAGTTAGAAACCCCCTTTTGCTTAATATATAGTATAGATATAAATTTTTCAATTCCCCCTCCCCCCATCCTGTTATTCTTCCAAGACAATTTACTAAAAATTTGATGTGACAACAAATGATTTTGTCAAAAATCAAAGTCAAATTTGACTTAAAAGTTTGATTTGCCATTTTATTTTATTTTTTATTTTTTAATGGTTTTAGTTCATTATCATGAGTCGGGGTCCTCTCTAGCTTCTCTCTCCGACTCATCTTGCGGGCAACGAATTAAATTGAGCCACGTCACCTGCAAATATATAAACGGCTTAAATTGATTACTAAAAAAAAAAAAAAAAAAAAAAAAAAGGGAAAGTACTCTCACTAACACACACACTCTCAATCTATCCCTTTCTCTCTCTCAATCCTTTTTTACTGACCCATCACAGCGCGTGCGCACTCACTTCTCTCTCTCTGTCTCTATCTCTCTCTCTCTCTCTCTCTCTATCACATTTACCAAAAAAAATTAAAATCACACTCTCTCTCCATATCACGTTTTTAATAAAAAATAAAACAAAATTATTTTAATCTTTTTGATTTTATTTTCATAATATATATATATATATATAATTTTTAATATAAAATTTTAATTTTTATAAAATTAATATCATTGTAACTATACTTTTAAAATAAGATTAATATTAAATATATTTGATAAAATTTTAAAATAAATAAAAAGTAATTACTATGTTTAGTTATACTTTCAAAGTATTATTTTTAAAATATAAAAATTATTTTGATGAAATAAAACACACAAAAAACATATATTTTTTAAATTGTCAAAAATAATCTTCATTCCAAAAAAAATATATGAAAATTAAACTCGTTTGGTGAACAAAATTAAATTAAAAGTCATTATTTTCATATTTTTTCTAAAAAATTTAATATTAGTCTTATTTTAAAAATATATTTTCATTAAATAAGTCATTATTTTCATATATAAAAAATTTAAAAATAATAATTTAAAAGCATAACTAGGCGTAGTAATTCTTTTTATTTATTTTAAATTTTTATTAAATATATTTAATATTAGTCTTATTTTAAAAGTATATTTTCAATGATATTAATTTTATAAAAATTAAAATCTTATATTAAAAATTATATATATATATTATGAAAATAAAATCAAAAAGATTAAAATAGTTTTTTGATTTTTTATTAAAAATGTGATATAGAGAGAGTGTGATTTTAATTTTTTTTGGTTAGAAATGTTATAGAGAGAGAGAGAGAGAGAGTGCTGTAATGTGTCAGTGAGAAAGGACGGAGAGAGAGAAAGGGACAGATTGAGGAGTCCGGATCCTCTCCAGCGTGAATCCCCGTCTGGTCCTCCGGGTGATGGCTCAGATGAAGCCACGTTACCCTACAAGAAATGCATGATTCAGATTTGTTTCTTTAAACAAAAAAAATTCAAAACATACCACACTGAATCATTTCCTTTTTCTCTGACCCTTCTCTCTCTCCCTCACTGCACGCACACATCCCACCACTCTCTCTCTCTCTCTCTTCTAATAAAAAATTAAAAAAATTATTTTAATCTTTTTTATTTTATTTTCATAATATATAATTTTTAATATAAAATTTTAATTTTATAACATTAATATCATTAAAAATATACCTTTAAAATGAGATTAATATTAAATATATTTAATAAAAATTTAAAATAAATAAAAACTAATTACGATGTTTAGTTATGTTTTCAAATTATTATTTTTTAAATATAAAAATTAATTTGATGAAATCAACACACAAAAATCATATATTTTTGAAATTCTCAAAAACAATCTTTATTCTAAAAAAAAACATATAAAAATAATGACTTTTAATTTAATTTTATTAACCAAACGGATTTATAATTTTTTGTAAACGAAATAAAAAAATTCTATATTTGATTTACACCTATGGATAGATTGAATGAAGATTATTTTCATATATGTAAAATAAAAAAATTTACATCTATGCACAAAAGTCATTATTTTTATATTTTTTTTTTTGGAATGAAGATTATTATTGAGAATTTTAAAAATATATGATTTTTGTGTGTTTATTTTTATCAAAATAATTTTTATATTTTAAAAATAATACTTTGAGCATAACTAATATAGTAATTACTTTTTATTTATTTTAAATTTTTATTAAATATATTTAATATTAGTCTTATTTTAAAAGTATATTTTTAATGATATTAATTTTATAAAAAAGAAAATTTTATATTAAAAATTATATATTATGAAAATAAAATGAAAAAGATTAAAATAATTTTTTATTTTTATTAAAAATGTGATAGAGAGAGAGTATGTGTGATTTTAACTTTTTGTTAGAAATGAGAGAGAGAGAGAGAGAGAGAGAGTGTGTGTGTGTGTGTGTGTGTGAGTGAGTGTGTGTGTCAGTGAGGAAGGGACGAAGTGAGCGTGTGTGCTGTGAGTGTAGTGTATTTCTTCTTCTTTTTTTAAATAAACAAATCTAAGCCGTGTGTTTATTTATAGGTAACGTGGCTTTTTCTGAACCGTCGCCCGGAGCACCGGACGGGAATTCACGCTGGAGAGGATTTGGACTCCAGATTGAGAGTGAGAGTGTGTGTGTGTGTGTGCAGTGAGTGTTTGTGTTAGTGAGAGTATGTATTTTATTTTATTTTTTAAAGTAATCAATCTAAGCCGTTTATTTATTTTCAAGTGACTGGCTCTATCTGAGCCGTTGCTCGGAAGATGAGCCGGAGAGAGAAGTTGGAGAGGTTCCGGACTCCATTATCATAGGAGTGTTTTATAAGGTCTCAAGTCAAGTTATTTAATTCACTTTTGAAGATACTTTTAGGCTCTTTATGAAATAAATATTTTTTTATAATATTGAATGATAATTTTATTTTAAATATATTTTATTATATTTTTAATTAATCAAATATAAAAATTAATATTTTAAGAGAATAATAGTTTAATTCCATTTCATTCAAGTGCGCACTATTTTAAGAAAAAAAATACAAAAATTAACATAAAGTCTACATGGATTAGTATTGAATTAAATTAGATTAGATTAGATGAGGAGATTGATTGATTCTCCCAGTTAAGAAGCAAGAATATAATTCACCTAGTTGTTGATAAGACACACATCATTGTCAAATATTAGGATGCGACAACTACCAATGAGCAAGGATCCTCGGCCGCCCTTTTCGGCAGCCGTCCCAACAGCTCCCCAAAAGGACGTCGTTTTGGGAGTTTTTTCCTTTTTTTTTTTTTCTTTTCTTCTTCCTTGTTCGAACAGAACCAGAGAGGAGGGAGGGGAAGAAGAGGAAGGGAAGGAGGAAGAGAGGAAGGAAAAGAGTCGGGTGGGGGGTGGAGGGGGCCATAACCCGGTGGGAGGAGGAAGAGGAGGAGGAGGCGGAGGAGGCGGTCTTGGCGGCGGCTGCTGCTGACGATGCACAGGCTGACGATCGGACGGCTTGACGGCGGCAATGACGACGATGAGCTACGGCTCGCTCCTCCCCTCCTCCTCCTCTTCTCCCTCCCTCCCTTTGGTTTCGAAGAAAGAGAAAGCAAGAACGAAAAAAAAAAAAATCACCCCAAAACGACGTCGTTTTGGGGGGGCTGCTGGGTAGGACGGCCGATGATCCAAATTCAACTACCAATTGCCCAAAAGCTACCCCTATTCGTCCCTCAATGATAAAATGAACTTGTACACACTTTACTCGAAAAATAATTAGTTTATTGGATTTGAATTTGTCTAAATTATTTAAATTATGGAAGTTAGAGGACCGATTGAGCGATTTTTTGAAAAATTGTCTAGATAACTGACGTAACTTTATTCACTATGATTGTTACTTTTATCAATTATGACTTTTACTTTTGTCAATCAACGTGTGACTGGTATTCTTTCGGATGACCGTTGTGTCAATCGATATGCACAAATTTAAATAATTCAAGCGAGTTCAAATTCGATGAATGTAATATTATTATTTTACTAAATATTTTTTTCCTTTTGTGTGTAATCTATGGTCCTATTTGTGAAGAGTTTTTTTGGCTAAAATAATTAATAAAGATAAAAAATAAAATAAAATAAAATATTTAATAAGATAAAATTTCACATCATTCGCATCAATCGATCACTTTTTCTATTACATTTATCTAATTTAAATACAATAAATTTCATAAATAATCTCACACAACTTTTTTTTATCTCATAAAATAGTTAAAAAACTAATTAAAATAGTTAAGTTTCCAAGACCAACATAACATGATTTGTTTAAATATGTGCATTTCATATTCAGAAAATATAATAACTCTATTTAAAGTGATAAATTTTATTATTTTACATCAATAAAAATATAATGTATGAACAAAATTAAACACAACAATGTCAAACCCTGAATGTATGACTCATTCTCCTATCAAATAAATTTTAGGATAAATTACTATCTTTTGTTTTTATTCAGATTTTTTTTTTATTATTTAAATTTCTCATCTTTTAATTATATTAAGTTCGTTCTTAGACTTACATATTTGTTTCATTGTAATCTGAACCTCACTCACTTTTATAAAATGAATGTGAGCACATTTAAGGGTATTAATGAAAAAAAAAACAAAATTATATTTGAACCCCTTGATTTTTACTCAAATTCATATTTTGTCTTTCATGTTTTACTTTTTATTTCAATTTTAAACAGGCAAGTGAAGAGAGGATTACATTGATAAACTATTAATAGATTCTAATAGTTGGATTTAATTCTGATTAAGTCCTATTGAAAATAAGTCATAATAAAATCGTCGCTAAAAATAATTTTTTATGATAATTTTTTGTATATATTGTTAAAAATTGACAATTAGTGACTTTTTTTGTCACAATTTTTATAAATTATCACTAAAACTTATAATTAGTGACATTTTTTATGACAATTTTTGAATTGTCACTAAAAATTAACAATTAGTGATGCTTTTTTGATAATGTTTAACGAAAAACACTATTAAGTCTCACATGGCCTATTAGATAATAAGCCTGTATATTAGAACTTATACGTAAATTCTCCTAAAACTTAAACTGAAATCTAAGGACTAGATATTGAAATTAAACGGAAAAGAATCGAAATAAAAATTACAGAGTGAAAAGTACAATTTAATTTTGAAGAATATTATATGGGTTGAGCTTATCTCAAGTTTAAATTTAAACTTGAGATAACTATTCAGACTTGTAAGGTCCACTATAAATTTCGTTTCAATTATCTAAACAATTCATTTTGTAGAACCCTCCGTGTATATCATCTATAAAAAAAAAACAAAGAAATTAAGGCCTTGTTTGGAAAGACTAAATAAGTGCACTTTTTGTCTTTTTTGACTAAAAAAGTGAAGTTGAAAATATGGATGTTTGGGTTAACTTTTTGACTTTTTATGAAAAAATGTGTAATAAAAAATTGTAAAAATTAGTTTTTAGAGAAAAATTTGAATTGGGAGTTGTGCAGCCGTAATTGTTGACTTTTGGTGAATAGTGTTAACTTTTTAACTTTTTGAGTAACTTTTTGACTTTTTGGATTATTCTCGTCTTCCCAAACAAGGCCTAAATCAATCAAATA
This sequence comes from Camellia lanceoleosa, assembly GCA_025200525.1. Classification (NCBI taxonomy): domain Eukaryota; kingdom Viridiplantae; phylum Streptophyta; class Magnoliopsida; order Ericales; family Theaceae; genus Camellia; species Camellia lanceoleosa. The sequence continues at coordinate 142,150,497 of CM045758.1, read as the reverse complement.
ATTATAGCCTTTTCATTTCATTGTGTTTATATTCAATATATATATATATATATAAACCATCTACTTTTTTGTTAGACAAATGCGATAAAATGCAATTATATATATATTTGATCGACTTACTTTTTCTCATAAATGATACATAAAAAAATCTTACAAAATAAAAAATTTAAATAATTATAAATAAATAAATAACATGATAAAACATATGAACCAAACAATTCTCTCAAGTTTGAAAGCCCAACCATGTTATGGTCAACTACCACACTTCGGTGGTTGTTGAGTTTTGAAATCAAATTATTTGGTAGAACTATCAGAATTGGGTACCTTAGATCATATCATCCACAGCTACCACAGTTTCACTGGTTGTTGTGTTGCGTTGAGTTATGAAATCAAATTATTTGGTAGAAGTGTCAGAATTGGGGTCTTAAATAGATATTTTTATGCTGTATTTGATTTTGGATTTGTGAAAGGAAAGAGAGAGAATTACTTATACATACTCATTTTTTAATATGTAACTAAAAGATCATCGGCAATTTTATTAATACCTTCTGCAGCTCTATTTCCACTCAAGACATTGGCAATGACTATTCTGACACATGTCAAGGAATAAATCTCAATAATTTATATCAAAAAATAAAAACAGATTCTCCACAGGACAAAAGTTATGTGACATTGATAAAAAAACAGATTACCAACATCTCAAGCAAACCTTATCGTTCCAGCTCAAAAGCAAACCTTATCGTTCCAACCCAAAAGTTACAAAGGCAAATTACACCTTATCTCTTCAGACTTCAAATTATTTCAAATTCGTCTTCCCAACTCTATACTAGCAGACCCTTTCTCCATGAAGAGGCACGCTTCCAATATCGCAAGTTTTTCTTGCTATTAGAAATGTGAGTGTGAAAAGTGTAAGTGTGAGCAGTAGTAATTTTAAGGGTCGTGTATGATTTGTCCAATTTGTTTCTACGCCTGTGATCCTATAAGTTAAATAAGTGTACTTTTTATCTTTTTAGATTAAAAAATTGAGAAAAAAAAATATAAATGTTTGGGTTAATTTTTTGACTTTTTATGAAAAAATGTGTATTAAAAAATTATATAAAGAAGTGTGTAGGAGAAAATTAGAAATGTGGGTTGGCAGACGTACAATCTGTGCAATTGAATTGATGGTAATAAATTATTGCCCAATGTTTGGGCATTACACTGAACGGTTTTGTTCGGCCCGTGGGGGCCATTACGGGTCCCATTTTGATAATCTGAACCGTCAATGTGTAAAACTCATCGAGTACTATATGCTTACAAGAAATCACGTTGATCAGATATTGATAGTTTTCTGATCAGATTTGTTTTTTTTTTAATCGTTAATTATAACACCATCTATTTTTTTTTTATACAAAATTGATTTAATCATATAGTTATCGATATCCAATCAACGTGATTTTTAACAAGCATATAGTATTCGATGAGTTCTACACATTGACTGTTCAGATTATCAAAATGGTACCCGTGATGGGCCCCCACGAACCGAACAACAGTTTGTTCAATTGCACCCAATCTGATCAGATTTACAGAGCAGTGATTGCTTACATCACTGAGTTGTACTTGGCTTGGAAAATTAATTTTTTATTTTTTTGTCAATAGTGATAATTTTTTAATTTTTTAAATAACTTTTTGACTTTTTAACTTTTTTGAGAGTTGCCAATATAAATATAAGTATGATGTTTATTTAATATGTTTTTAATTTTTTATATTCATACTGAAATCAATGATAGAGGAAGAACCAAATCAGTTAAGAGTACTATTATCAATTGCTTACAGTCAGTCTATTATTATTATAGTCAAAGAACTTCTACCTTTAAAAACTAATCAAGACTGAACAAATTTCTGTAAAACATCTCCAATAACAATTACAATCTTTAATCTTGATCTTTTCCTAACCCAATAAAAAGAGAAAAAGAAAATTAACTTATACTTCTTTTTATTTTCCAATTTTTTTTCTCATTTTTTTTTTTTATTCACGAATTCCTATAAAAATTTAATATTCAAATATTACCTTGAAATGGTTTTGACATCAAGAAGACATTTGTTGGTGTCACGGTATTTACTTTACATCCTTTGTTTAGTGTGACACTAACGAATCCAGATCATTTATAGTGAATTGTCTACAATGTATCTTATAGTGTTTCAAAATGTCTAAAATGTCAATTTTAAATATTACAAGATATACTACCGACAATAAACTATAAAAGTTTCATGCTCTACACCTCAAATTGAGTTTCTTTTTTTTTTTCCTTTTTTTTTTTTTTTTTTTTATATTCACAAATTGAGTTTTGGTGTTATCATCCACTTAACTTTTTTTTTTTTTACGGACTC
>CM045758.1:141302121-141548027 GCA_025200525.1 Camellia lanceoleosa | reverse complement strand
CGCAATGTCTCAACCCCGCCTACCAGCAACCTATGTAATGCAAGAGATCCATGAAGGAATTGTGGCAATTCATTCATTCGGGGTGGCAGGTCTTCAGACAATAGTACCAGACAAAGCTTACCGCCGACCTCAGCAAAGATGTCACCGATTTCCGCTTAAATGCATAATGTCATTGCTACCAACATCCCCATGCTCCTCCCCATTTAATCAATCGATCACCGCACTCTCACTGCTCGGGCCAACGGGATCGACCGTTGGTCCACTTCCCACCGGGTCGAGGCCAAACCAAGTTCGCGATTGTTGCCATTGATTATTCACCAAGGCGATCGAGGCAAAACCTCGCCATAATCAACGAGCGAACACTACCAAGTTTATCCGCAATCGATTGTCCGCCGACGAGATCCTCGTGCCATCATCTCCGAGCAATGCAAACAGCTCGACAACGCTAAATACAGAAATTTTAGCAGATTCCGATTCAACTCGCTTTTCTCCCTGGCCATCCCCAAGCAACCACTGCTGAAGTTACCAACCGCCTTCCTCAAGATCATCAAAACTAAGCTCGGCTTATTAAAGGCCTTCGGGCCAATGGAACTACCTATGTACTGGCTTATCAACCACCGGACTTATCCGGGAAACCCTTTCGCTTAACATATGGTGCCGAGGCGGTTATTCCGAGAAGTCGGTCCCGCACCCCTGGTCTACATCCGACCTCGCGGCCAACCGAAGAACTCACGAAAGTAGACCAACCTCATCAAGAGCTTAGAGAGATTATCATTGCACAAATTGGCTTGCATCAATAAAATGAGAGCACACTACAACCGCCGAGTCCGACCATGGGAGTTCTCATCACACCTTGTCCCGAGAGAAACAACTCTTGCCACAAAGAACCCAACCGAGGGCAACCGGGCCGCCAAATGGAGGGGCCCTACGTGGTGAAGTTCGACCACTAACTCGTGCACCCACTATCGACTTCAAGACATGGACGCATGACCTCCCCATCCTCGAATGTCAACATCCAAGGCGCTACTATCAATGAATTCTTACTTTTGTATTATCAAACTTGTTGTATTTGTCTATTTCAATACCTAATACAAATATCACTGGATTCCTAACCGCTATAATTCAACTCTTCGAATGTCGCCCATGAAAGTTTCATATGCAAAGACTCCAAGCCTCACCAGACACGAAGACTTACAAAGCCTCGGCCCGGGAAAGACTTTCAAAAGCCTCACCAGACCGAAAGCACTCTCAAAAGCCTCACCAGACTGAAAGACCTACAAAGCCTCGACCGAAAGCACTTTAAAGCCTCGGCCCGAAAGACTTTCAAAAGCCCCACCAGGACTCGAACACTTACAAAAGCCTCGGCCAGACCGAAAGACTTTCAAAAGCCCCACCGACCGAAAGACTTTCAAAGCCTCACCAGACTGAAAGACCACAAAGCCCTACGGACCGAAAGCACTTTCAAAAGCCCCACCGGACACGAGACTTGCAAAAGCCTCGACTGAAAGACTTCCACAGCCTCAACCGACTGAAAGACTTTCAAAGCCTCCCGACCGAGACTCAAAGTTCTCACCAGACTGAAAGACTTACAAAGCCTCGGCTAGACTGAAAGCACTTTCAATCACCAGACTGAAAGCACTTGCAAAGCCCCCTGCACCGAGCACTTCCACAGCCCTCATCCGACCGAGCACTTTCAACACTTAGTCACAAGTTAAGGTCACCAAATTTTACAACATCTCTACTTAGTCAAATTCCAACAGTGTTCCCAGCCTCTCTACAGTTTACTATATTGCCCCATTTTAGTTACAATTTAAAACCTACTTTCCTACCCACATTCATTGAATTTTTACACAAGTCCAATCTCACTCTGCATCAAGAATTTTATCGATTTCACTCTTACTCGGGCGTGATAGATTTTTAATTTGACAAGTTCGAATTCACAAGTTCAAATTCAAATTCAAATTCACAAGTTCATCATCTTCAATTTATCAGTCCAATTTTATCAGTCCAATCTCATAAGTTCAAATTCACTTGGCTCACTTAGCTCAAGTTCACTCTGTCATGAAATTAAATTTTTTCATAAGTTCCTTACTCGTTTTTATTACAAGCATTTCTAAATTTCAAACCCACCAAACACATAACCACAGTTAATTACAAAACATAAATGTAGTTTTATTCATATGCAAAGTGTGTACATTAGTTTGATATAATACTTCAAAAACAAAAAATGTGTATGCAAGGATCTAAAACAAAAATTCTTCAAGTAAACCCATTCTTCGTATCACCCTCCTCCTCATCGGAGATAAGATTCGCTTTTCTATCCTCGCCTAGGGGGTCTGGGCCACATCATCCTCTTCAATGACCACACTACTAAAATCGAGACTCGAACTCTTCAAATTTTGCACTTGAACATTTTCACCATTGTCCCCAAAGATTTCTGTTATCTCATGTTTATAGAAGTCCGATCACGGAAGCTTGTAATCACTTCAGACTCACCCTCCCAAATAGCTGCCTTCGATGGGCCAGCTCCTCCTCTCTCGCTAAGTTATCACACCGAAAGATCAATACACTGAAAATCATGACGCCTTTGAACTGCTCCACACCGCGATGCATGGATCGTGTAGGTAACCCTCCGAGGCCGCCGCCTCTCGCCTAACTCCTTCATCAAGGCCTTTTTCGCAGCCTCTCCTCTCATGAACCCTTTCCAAGGCCTCGCAGCACATCAACCTCTCACTAAACTCAAGCTTCGCAGTCTCCTCCACAAGCAATTCTACTTAGCTCGCCTCAACTCTTCATAGACTCTCCCTCTGCCCCGCCGCTCTGACACGCTCATCTTCCATCTCCTTGCGTAGCCTCAACTTAGCATCTGCCTTCGCCTCAGCTCGATAAGATCCTCATTATTCATGGCCTCCTCATGCCGCCAACCGCCACAACACAAGCCTTTGGCCTCACTTCCTCTGCTGAAGAAGTTGAACTCGAGCGACACGACTTGGCGGGCGTGGCACCCTCCCTCCAACTTGATCAGCTTGCCAGTGAAGCGGTCTTCCAATCAGACTCTCCTTCAAATTGGCCAACTGGTCTTAGTCTCTCACTTTTAGCTTATGCCCTCGCTTCTTAGAAGAGCCCCCGCCAAGGTGGTCACCTCCATTTGAGCGGAGTATAACCCCCTCAGCAGGTCGGCCTCATTAAATCCACATGCCGAACGCAGGGCTGTTTCATCCACCATCTTCACTAGGCGGTCTGCTATCGACCTAGCTGGACCTCCATCTCCCTCCAGTTTCCCAGCCATAGCACGAGCGTGGTAAGTCGTGGCACCCAGACCAGCTCCTCTTTCCTGCGGCGCAGAGCCCCTTTGAGTCTGCTCCCTCCCACTTGGCTCAACCCCAGCCAACCCAACTTCTGTTTGCACCACTGGGGTCCTCTCCAACATCCCACTTGGCACCTACCAACCCAACTTCTACTTGGCTGGGCCTTCTCACAAGGTCTACTGGTGGCCATCACCATCCCTGGGGTATCTTCTGTCACAGGGACCTCTCCCTGGGGGACGTTTCACCTTTCAGGACTGCCCCACCTCCCCACCTCCACTTGCTTGGCCAGCCGGCCTCTTCCATCCTTACCTTTTCTTCTTTTCTAAGTGGCTCCTCCCCACCCGCCTCAACCTCTTCTTTTTCTTCCCTACCCCATACCCATCTTCTTCAACGACCTTTCCTTCAGAGGATCTTTTGGGAGCAGTCGCGGAACGAACTCGCCCAAACTCTTCTCTCCCAAGGGTTTGGGACGAGGTCGAATCCTCTCGCCATCGGGTCGAGGTCGGTCGGCTTGGGCCTCCTTGAACTTCTGGGCTTTCACCAACATAGCTTGATCTTCCGCCTCTTGTGCCTTTCTTCTTACCTCCAGCTCTGATCAGTCGAGGTCTCCACTGATCGGTTTTGGGCCCAACCCAGCTTCAAACAGTGCCGACGGCTGAACTAGCTCGTCCCACTTGATTTTTTCCCTCTCCTTCCACTCCTTCACCTTCTTTATCCTCTCCTCCGCCGCCGCCCCCAACTTTAGCTCCACAGACTTGGTTGGCACCTTCCACACGGTGCGTATACCGGCCCCTTCAGCGGCAGACACATAAAACCATCGCGGCCTCCAACCTTTGATGGACGTTGGTAAACCAGCCACTAAACCCTTCCCCGCCGCCGCCTGAAGGGTAATCCAGGTCTCCTGCTGCCCTGATGCCTTGTAGCAGCCAAAGAACTCCTCCACCGTCATGGCTGCTCCTCCGTTCGGGCCGCCAAGCACAGCGCGAGGATTTTCCATACATTGGGCATCATTGCTCGTGCTACCTCCAGGTGGTTGAGCACATCTACCACGATTCGCGGCAGAGGCAACCTCAGTCCACCCTTTAGAGCTTCCTCGTAGAGGGAAAACTCTCCTCCCCTGACGTCGGACGGTCTCTTCGTCGATTTTGGCACCACCAACTCCACCTCCTCCGGAATCTGGTACTTCTTGCGGATAGCCTCCAACTCCGCCGCTGTAATAATAGATCTGTCCGCCCTCGAATGCCAGTGGTCTGGTTCCACTCCGATTGGTGATTGGTTTGTCATTACGGCGGAGCTATGGAATTGCGCCATTGACTTCAATTCGCCGACCTATACCGAATCGCTAATTCCTCTGCATCATCGTCCCCCAGTGGATCTACCTTGACAATTGCAATCTCTTCCTGGGCCATTTCTAAGCTGTGTTTGCGAATCGCCTCTGATGCAGGTGCTAACAAATCGAAGAAGTGTTTCAGTGGGGTATCCTGAGCAACGAAGGAGCTAACACCAGAAATATCTTGCGTCTTTGTAAAGAAGTAGGTGAATCGTATGATACCAAAAGCCCACGGTTTGCCTGTATTCCAAGGATCCAAATTAATGTTCGCCAGTTTGAAAACCTTTCAAATCAACCGCCAAAACCGTGTCATCAATGCCCATAATAATCCCCTGACGTTTCACTCCTGATCTAACGCTTTCCTTCTCGAATTTCGCCACGGATGGCCCGGATGCCTGCACCGCCTCACCTTGTCTTTTCCACTTCAAATCAATGTGACACGCCACTCTTGAGCCCGCCATTCCACTCGGCCTCCGCCGCCACCTTTCGGCCTCTCTGCTGGCCTCACTCGCTCACGCCTTTGCTCAACTTCCGCCTCGGCCTGCCCGTCTTCACCTTCCCTCGCTACGCCTTTCATTTCAGCACTTTCAGCGGCCTGGCTCGGCCTCACGCTTCACGCCTTTCGCTTCCGGTTCGGCTCACGCCGGCCTTTCGCTCGGCCTTTCAGATTCCGGGCCAGCCGCCGCCGCTGCCTCCCTCATACTCGACCCCTCCCACTTGGTCGCCTCTAATCTGTTGGTCTTCCCACCGGTCGGATTCATCTTCCTTATTATTATTCCCGTTGGACTAAAGTTGCACTCAGAATGGGGACTCGACATGGATAGGCCCACAAGGACTACAACCCACCATGAGTAAACCCAGCCCACTATTTAAACCCCATTGTATAACCCTTAGTAAAAACCCAAAGATCACTGAAGCCAACTCGACAGAAGGCCAATGGTATCCGGACACATAGGCACGCAGATAGCCACATCGCCAGACAAAGATCTGCAAGTTATTGCCACAAAGACATCACCATTAATGCACATCACAAAGATTTATTGCGACAACACCTCTCAAATGGAATGGCACCCTCACTAACGAGATGGATGACGGCACTAGTTTTCGACAGAGAACGAAATGATGACAAAAGGATAAAAGCAAAGATTGGAAGAGGAGGAAGGTTAAGCTTATCTATCTTACTCTCTCTCTACATTTTTGTCTACCACCTTTTCTAATTCACATATGGAGGGTTCGGGGCACTACCCGCTCCCCGCTGAACTTATTTGTGTAACCCAAAGGACTGAGGAGCTTGGATCGGTCTAACCCATCCACTGGTCGAATCAGATCATCACTTGACAATGATTATTTTGTTTTCCTCTTTGCCCATACTTCTCCACAACTTCCTATATGGTGATTATATTTTTTCATCATTTTCACGCAAAATTTTCCATCTATTCTAATGATGCAAGGAAATAATTTTTTTTCTTTTATTTCACTCCACTTTCTATTATCCCGCTTTCTTTCTAAACAAACTGAGCCTAATAAACCTTTCAAAAATTATGTCCGAGGGACTTGGGCCAAATTTCTAATAATTTTTTGAGCTTGGGGTGTTAAGAGTTTATTTTAATTATTGTTATTTCTTTGAATAAGTCTATGTTGTCCCGTTTCTTCCGGGAGTCGCTTATAGTGTCCTAAGTTTTAGGAGTATTCTATTATCTTGGAAGTCGTTAGTCATGGATCAAGATTAGTTCCATATTATCTGCTAAGTTTGTTTTGTATATTCTATTTAAAGTTGTTTTCCAATGAATAAATAAAGAAGTTCACCAACATTCTTCTTTCAATTGCTTTCTGTTTTTCTCACATTTTGGTATTAGAGCTACCAAGAAATTCTCCTTAGAAGCAGCAGTCTTCTTACTATCAGTAGGAATCATTTATGGCTGACAAGGTAGTCGATAACTAGATCCAGCTAGCTATTCCTCGCTTCGATGGTCACTATGATCACTGGAGCATGTTGATGGAGAATTTTCTAAGATCCAAAGAATATTGGACTCTTGTGGCAATCGGCTTTGTGGAACCGAAAACTGGAGCAATTTTGGCAGAAGCATAGCAGAAGAGACTTGATGAACAAAGGCTGAAGGATCTCAAGGTGAAAAATTACTTATTTCAGGCAATTGATCGTACAATTTTGGAGACCATTCTCCTGAAAGAAACTTCCAAGATATGGGACTCAATGAAGAAGAAATATCAAGGTACATCGAAGGTCAAGCGCCCTAACTCCAAGCACTTCATTGAATTCGAGACCCTTCAAATGAAATCGTGAGAGTGTTTCAGATTATTTTTGAAGCACAATGGTGATTGCAAATAAGATGCGGATCCGTGGTGACCAGATGCAAGATGTTATCATTGTGAAAAAGATTCTTCACTCAATGACTACGAAATTTGATTACATAGTTTGTTCAATTGAGGAGTCCAAGGACATTGATGAACTATCGGTTAATGAGTTTTTAGAGGTCATTGCGTGTCCATGAGCAAAAACTCAACCGTCATCACGAGGAGCAAGCCTTAAAGGTCTAAACCAATGGTGAATCTTCAGCAGCAAGAGGATTCGGTCGAGGTAGAGGATGAGGCCACGATCGAGGTAGGGGAAGAGAAAGTCGTGGTGGCAGACCCATAAATAACAAAGTGGACAACCACACTCCAAATTCAAGAAGCAGAGGTAGGAAGCATTACAATCAACAGTCAACTAATCATGAAGCAAAATAGGACAAATCAAATATTGAGTGCTACCGTTGCCACAAGAATGGACATTATAAGTCTGAATGCCGTACTAATTTACACAAAGAAAAAGGGAAAAAGTCCAATTTTGTAGAGAGGAAAGAAGAAGCCACTCTTCTAATGGCGTGTCATACCATGGAAAGGAATCAGCAGAATTTATGGTATCTAGACACAGGTTACAGTAATCATATGTATGGAAATAAGTCAATTTTTGCAAACTTGGATGAATCTTTTCGAACCTCTGTAAAGTTTGGTGACAATTTTATAATTTCGGTTATGGGAAAAGGTGATATTCACATTCAAACTAGAGATAATTCTACTCAGATTATTTCTAGTGTTTTTTATGTGCCAAAATTGAGAAGCAACTTGCTTAGTGTGGGTCAACTTCAAGAGAAGGATTACACAATCACAATCAAAGATGGTGTCTGTTTAATTAATGATCCCAAAAGAGGTGCAATTGCTTATGTCAAGATGATTGCAAATCGAATGTTTCCACTACATATCAAGTATGATACTCAGTCCTGCTTCTCTGCCAACATGAAAGACTCAACATGGCTATGGCATCTTCGCTATGGTCATCTGAATTTTAATGGGTTAAAGACCCTATATGAGAAAAAGATGGTAACAGGCCTTCCAAAAATTGATCCTCCTAAGCAAATCTGTGAAAAGTGTGTTGTTGGTAAGCAGCATTGTGATCACTTTCCAAAATTGAATGCATGGAGAGCTACAAAACCGAGCCGGGTCCATTCGATATTTGCAGTCCATAAATCCGACATCCAATGGTAAGAAGAGATATTTTATTATATTCATTGACGATTATAGTCGAAAACATGGGTATATTTTTTCCAAAGAAATCAAGCTTTCTCAACATTTAAAAGTTACAAGGCCCCGTTGAGAAAGAAGTTAGAGAGTTATTCAAATTCTTCAACCAATCGTGGTGGAGAATACAATTCACGAGAATTTGCAAATTTTTGTGAGGAACATAGAATCAAAAGACAACTTACAGAAATTTATACACCACAAAGAAAATGGTGTGTCCGAGAGGAAAAATCGCACAATCTTAAACATGGTGTGAAGTATATTGGCAAAGAGAAGCGTTGCCCAAAGAGTTTTTGGCTGAAGCAGCTAATTGGGAGTTCACATATTGAATAGAAGTCCCATACTAGTCAGTCCAAACATGACACTTGAAGAAGCATGGGCCGGTGCACTATTCGCTGATCGATTCAGAATTTTTGATGCGTAGCATATGCTCACATTCCTGATGAAAAGAGGAAGAAGCTTGATAACAAAGCAGAAAAATGTATTTTTCTTGGTGTTACTGAGCATTCAAAGGCTTATAAGTTGTATAATCCCATCACCAAGAAGGTTGTTGTCAGTCGGGATATAGTGTTTGACGAAGAAAGGTCATGGATGTGGGTTGTTGATGACTCAGAACAGCAGCAGATTCCAACAATTTTTGATGGAAATAATGAAGAAAGTAATCAGCCTTCAGATGATCATAGGCAGCAGCAATCAGACTGCATCCCCACCAATCCACAAAGTCCAGAAATAGCAATATTTGGTGATATGCTCTCATCAAATTCAGCAGGAGAACATCCTGATGATGCTCCAACCGGATCGCGATCTCAACGCACTAAAAGGAGGCCAGCATGGATGCAAGATTATGAGGTAAGTGGATTTGATCAAACAATTGATCCACTCACGCACTTTGCTCTATTTATAGATTGTGATCCTGTAATATTTCAAGATGCTGTCAAAGAAACAAAGTGGCAGAAAGCCATGGATGTGGAAATCAATGCCATAGAGAAGAATGACACATGGGAGTTGATAGATCTTCCAAAAGGGAAGAAGACAATAGATGTCAAGTGGGTCTACAAAACTAAGTTAAATAAGAAAGGAGAAGTAGACAAGCACAAAGCACGTTTAGTGGAAAAAGGGTATAAGCAAGAGTTTGGGGTGGATTACAAAGAGGTGTTTGCTCCAGTTGCAAGATTAGATACTATCAGGTTGGTGCTTTCCATTGCTGCACAAAATTCATGGCCTATCTTGCAGTTAGATGTGAAGTCAGCTTTTCTACATGGCGAATTATAAGAAGAAGTGTATGTAAATCAATCTCCCGGGTATGTGAAGCAATGAAATGAGCAAAAAGTTTATAAGTTAAAGAAGGCATTATATGGACTGAAACAAGCACCCAGAGCTTGGTATAGTCGTATAAATGCTTATTTTGTCGAGAAGGCTTTCATAAATGTCCATATGAGCATATACTTTTACAAAGCTTGGAGAAGGTGGAAAAATTCTTATTATATGCTTATATGTGGATGACCTGATTTACACAGATAATGATATTGCCATGTTTGATAGTTTTAAACAATCTATGATGACCGAGTTTGATATGACAGATTTAGTTGATGCACTACTTTCTGAGATCAAGTAGTACAATCATCAGCTGGGATTTTTGTTTCTTAGAAGAAATATGTCCAAGAAGTCTTGAACAGGTTTCATATGAAGGATTGCAATTCAGTTGGAACCCTAACAGCACCTAATTTGAAGCTAGAAAAGAAGTCAGATGGAAATAAGGTAAATGCCACTCTTTATAAGCAAATTGTGGGAAGTCTAATGTATTTGACTTCAACTAGGCCTGATATAATGCATGCTGTCAGCCTAATCAGTCGCTATATGGAGAATCCAACAGAGCTTCACCTCTTAGCAGCAAAAAGAATATTTCGTTACTTGCAAGGTACAAAGGATTTTGGTATTTTCTATAAAATGGGAGCACAATCTGGTCTATTTGGTACACTGATAGTGATTATGCGGGGAATCCTGATGATAGAAGAAGCACTTCAGGTCACGTGTTTATGATGGGGACAGGGGCTATTTCATGGTCATCCAAAAAACAGCAAATTGTAACTTTATCAATAACTCGTTGAATTTGTTACAAAGAGATCATGTTCATGTCAAACTATTTGGCTAAGAAGGTTAATTGAAGCACTCCATTACCAGCAGCAAGGTCCAACATAGATTTATTGTGATAATGTTTCTATAATCAAGCTTTCCAAAAATCTAGTTTTACATGGGAGGAGCAAGCATATAGATGTGAGATATCATTTCTTGTGATCTTTGTAAGGATGCTATCATTGATTTAATTTTCTGTAGAAGTAAAGATCAAGTTGCAGATATTTTCACCAAGCCTCTCAAGCTACTTGTGTTTGTGAAGTTGAGGCAAATGTTGGGAATTTGTTCGTTGAAGGATGTTGTTTGAGGGAAGAGGAGACCGCTGTCATGCAGAAGCTGGAGCTTATTTTTTCTAAACTGATGTCTAAAAGATACTCAGTTTAAGGGAAGGTGTTAAGAGTTTATTTTAATTATTGTTATTTCTTTGAATAAGTCTATGTTGTCCTGTTCTTCTAGGAGTCAGTTGTAGTGTCCTAAGTTTTAGGAGTATTCTATTATCTTGGAAGTTTGTTAGTCATGGATCAAGATTTGTTCCATATTATCTGCTAAATTTGTTTTGTATATTCTATTTAAAGTTGCTTTTAGTCAATGAATAGACAGAGAAGTTCAGCAACATTCTTCTTTCAATTGCTTTATGTTTTTCTCACAAGGGGCTGTTCTCCCACTGGGCCTAGTTACTATAGCCCAGACCAAATTAAACACAAATCATCATTAATCATTAAGATCAGTTTGATGTAAGTCTAGACCATAGAACTAAAACAAAGACCTATTCTAATGAATTATCTCAAAGCCTTGCAATGACCTCTAAGCTTTCACATTTTGCCAATATAATTTTATTAAATTTAAATATTTTTTCCTGCATGCATAAATCATCTTTATAATGGTATCATTTGATTTACTTTATTTATGATCCACTTTACTCCGACTTACAATTGGGAAGATGGGAATAAAGGAATGAGTAAAAGTATGATGCATGCAAACTCGTACTCACATACGGTAAAGAAAGGTCACAACAACAACCTAAATTTCAATTGGTCCTATTGTAACATTTTTGGAGAAAAAAAAAAAACTATACAAACTAATAAATCTCTCTTTTTTTTTTTTTTTTTTTACTAAACTAATGTGCAATGCAATAAATTTTGAAATCTAGAATAAGACTAACTTCAATAATACAATCAGTATCACATGAATGGATAAGAAAAAATTATAAAATTTATTAATTTGTATAAAATTATTCTTTGTAGAGCAAATGAGATTAAAATAATAGTCTCTCAAGATACCTCAATGGGTTGATCTAGTGGTTTAAAGTATGGGATCTAGGGGTGTGCTCCTTTTAAAGTTTCAAATTTAAAATTTCTTGGGTGTAAGTAGTTTCTTGAGCCTAGTCCATACAAAGCCCTGACTTTAATTAGGACCCTCATAAATGGATGGTGGGATCGTCTCCCAGTAAAATGGGCCGGATACAAAATTATCAAAAAAAAAAAAAAAAGAAAGAAAAAAAGAAGAAAAAAGAAGAAGAAGCTATATATATAGAAGAAAACAAGAACATATACTTCCTACTGTGCCTGTGCTCTAAAGCACAACAGGTTCTGTCTTTTGGGTCAACGCGATGCCGTTGGATGGGCCAATTTCCATCTTTGTGGCGTTTTGAACATTTTAGTCCCACTTTATAGTGTGTTTTTAACTTTATTCCCATTATAGGGTAAAACGGCATTAGCAAAACCGCTTAGAAAACGGCTTTTCAAAAACCGTATTTAACGATTAAAATAATAATAAATTTTGGATTCCGAAACGGCTTTACAAAAGCCGGTTTTACTTAATTTTTAATTAATTCTGAATTAATTAAAAACGGTTTTGGCAAAACCGTTTTTACATTAATTTTTTTTTATTTTATATTTTCAACATAAATATTTTTTGTTCAAATTTTTTTAAAAATAAAAACCGGCTTTAGAAAAGCGGTTTTTGAACAGTAATTTTTTAATAAAAACCGGCTTTAGAAAAGCCGTTTTTCAACAGTAATTTTTTTTAATAAATATTTTATGACCAAAAAATATTTTATATATATTTTTAATTTATATTTTCAACTTAAATATGAAAACTACCAAAAAATATTTTTCATAAAAAGCGGTTTTAAAATATAAAGTTTTTACATTAATTTTTTTAAATTTATATTTTCAACATAAATATTTTTTGACCACAAATATTTTTAATAAAAAATGGTTTTTAAAGTTTTATTGAATTTTTTTGTTTTTGTTTTTGTTGAATTTTTTTAATATTTTAAGTTTTAAACATACCTAGCATAAATATACTAAATACCAAAAATACAAAAAAAAAAAAAAAAACGAAAATTCATTACATTTTCATTTTTTGTGTATTTATTAATTTTTGAAAATATTTTTTACAAATATTTTACCTTTTGAACATATCTAAGTAAAATGCATCTACAAAAGTATAAAAAAAATGTTTAAAATTTTAAAAATATTCACTAAAAACAAAAAACACAGTTTTCAAAAACTTAATTATGAAACTAAACTTAGGGCTTGTTTGGTTTGCATATTTATAATTTTTGAGAAATTTTTTAAGAATTTTTTGTAGTTCAAATATTTTGAAAAACAGATGCCAAAGTATGTCATTGAAAAGTATGACTATTTGAAAACCGAAGTTTTAATTAAGTTTTAGAAAACTCAAAGCAAGCATTACGTTTAAATTTTTATTTTTATTTGTGCTGTAATTTTCTAAAGAAACCCATCTTTGAATGCATTGAAATTTTTGCTCTCTTACTCATCTTTTCTTTCTCAAGTCCAACCTTCCCACATGAGAAAACATAATTAAAAAAAAAATTTCTAAAACCATTTTTTATTAAAAATATTTGTGGTCAAAAAATATTTATGTTGAAAATATAAATTTAAAAAATTAATGTAAAAACTTTATATTTTAAAACCGCTTTTTATGAAAAATATTTTTTTGGTAGTTTTCATATTTAAGTTGAAAATATTTTTTGGTCATAAAATATTTATTAAAAAAAAATTACTGTTGAAAAACGGCTTTTCTAAAGCCGGTTTTTATTAAAAAAAAATTACTGTTCAAAAACGGCTTTTCTAAAGCCGGTTTTTATTTTTAAAAAAATTTGAACAAAAAATATTTATGTTGAAAATATAAATTAAAAAAAAATTAATTTAAAAACGATTTTGCCAAAACCGTTTTTAATTAATTCAGAATTAATTAAAAATTAAGTAAAATCGGCTTTTGTAAAGCCATTTTCTGGGTCCAAAATTTATTATTATTTTAATCGTTAAATACGGTTTTTGAAAAGCCGTTTTCTATAAAACGGTTTTGCTAATGCCGTTTTACCCTATAATGGGAATAAAGTTAAAAACATACCATAAAGTAGAACTAAAATGTTCAAAACGCCACAAAGATGGAAATTGGCCCTGTTGGATGCTCTAAGAAGTGTATGATATTAGATTCAATGCTTATTTTGTTTGGATTATGAATTAATGAAATTGTTCAGTCAAAAATATAAATTATTATTTTGAAGAATAATATATTTTTATCTATGTTGCTAGATCATCGATCATTGAAAAAGTCACTTGAAAAGTCATTAGAAAAGTCACCTGATGTGGCTGGCGGCGGGTGATAATGGTCGTGATATGTATAGATAGATAATACATAAACAAATAAGTGATATTTGACAAATAGTGGACATATAGGTGATACATAAATAAATAGGTTGTTGAGATTCAACACAATCTCTAGAGTTTTCCACATCATTGGAAAATCTAGAAGATTTTGGAAAATTCTAAAAAAATTTAGAAAATTTTAGAATATCGTAGAAGAATCTGAAATATTAGATCAAATTTAGATAAATGTAGAACATTCTGGATGGTTCTAAAGTATTCTAAAGAAGTATAGAAAAAATTTCCACTAACGTATTAGAATGATTTAGAAAATTCTAAAATATATTTGAAGGATGAGAGTTTCTTAGAATATTTTAGAAGCCTAATAATAACCCTTAGATCAAATTAATCCTAGCCATTTATTTAGGAGGTGGATGGCTACAATAAAAAATAAATAGAAAAAAAATTCTCATTTGGGAGGCATGACAAGTGAAGTAAAAAAGAGAGTGATTCTAAATGAAGTGTCCTAAGTCCTTTTGTTGTATAATTTCTTTTGAGTGTGAGTAAAAGTCAAAAATTCTATTTACACAATACATTTGCTCTTTAATATCTTTCATTTGAGATTCCCCCCTCCCCTAATTTTAACAAAAGATTTAAAAAAAAAAAAAGATTTGGTCATCTCTTTAGGCCCATTACACTTCAATCCTCACTTCTTTTTTTCCTTTCTTATTTCTTCTTCTCTATTATATATGTATATATATATATATATCTTTAAAAAGTAAGCATCATAATGTTTTGATTATAAAAGAAATGAGTGGACAAACATATGGTGATGAGGATAGACAAAAAAGTAAAATGGTGAGGTTTTTTCTCTTTATTTTTTATGTTTTCGTTTTGTTTTTGAACAAGACTATTCGACTTTTGTCCGGTGAACTAGAACCGAACAAAATCAAATAGTTTGGAATTACACTACCGAACAAAAGATACATATTCAGTAATCCACTACCAAACAAAAAGTACATGTCTGGTAATTCACTACTAAACATTTTCAATTTCATTTCTCTGATTTTTTTTTTTTTATTGTTGGTTTGCATGATTATGCTTCTATTTATTGCAGTAAGGTTAGTAGTATATTGTTAATGGTTTGTTAGATTTATCTGCTTTTTGGTCATTCAGTATCTCCAAAAACAAGTAATTTGATTCGTTTTCATTACCTATGTGCTAATAGATGGGAGAAAGTATATACCATCTCTATTGATCAATTTTCAATTTTATACGCTTGCCAACCCTAATATAGCAACTACCAAAACTATCAAAATAGATGAATTGTGATAACATCTCAATGTGTTTTTATAGATGTTTGTATTGATAAATTTGAAGATATTTATATTGACAAATTTTATGCATGTTTTTATAGATGTTTGTATGTTTCATATTTTTGTGAATGCTTGATGTTTTAAAGAAAGTGAATTTATAAACATACGGCAACAAATGGCTGAACAAATCTAGTTTGTTCAACATAACACTGGAATAATCCAAATTGTTTGGCAATGTATAATTGAACAGGCTCATCATAAATTTAGGGGGGAAAAAAATGATGTTTTAAGAAAAGCGAATCTATAAACGTGAGGTAGCAGATGGCTCGACAAATATAATTTATTCGGTAACATAACACCAGAGTAATTCAAAAAGAATATGTGTAATGAAAAAAATCTATGAGGGTATTATAAAGGGTGTGATGAGACTTTTAATTATTTTTTAATGGTATATTGAGACTTTTAATTATTTTTTAATGGTGTAATGAGAAAATAAGTGTAACAAGGTAAAATTATGGTGTAAGTAAAATTTCCCATAAAAGTCTCATATATTTGTGTGCACTATTATTGTGTACATGTATGCAACATAGGTGGCACATGGACGAAATAGTCGACATATAAATAAACAGATAACAATAATATAATTTTTCAAATTATTATCATTCTTATTAGAGTTAAAGCCACTGCCTTAAAAGTTTCAAAATTAAATTTATGATTTGAATGAAAAAAAAAAAACTTAACATAATTAATGTGATTTGCTCTAAAATAAAATAAAATATTCTACGTACATTACTATGCATCACTTATGTATTATATGCATTTACTTTTGGGAAATAAAAAATAATAATATTATAATAAATATTAATATAAAAATATAATTAATCTCATTTGAGTTTTCTAAAATTGACAAAAAATACACTTTTCTTACATTACATTTCAAATTTTTACGGGATAAAAATTGATTAAGTAAGGTACATTTGAATGGGGCTGAATCATTTTTTTAAAAGGTAAATTATATAAATAGTTTCTGTGATTTACACTATGTGTTAATTTGGTCCCTATTGTTTTAATTTGTTCGATTTTGCCCTTTAATTTAATGGATTATGTTATTTTAGTCCAATAAATAACGATTGTTAAGTTTGGTGGACGAAAAATCTAACTATGTGTCAATTTGATCTCTGTAGTTTACACAATGTGTCAATTTAGTCTTGTCAAAATCGATCAAATTAAAACAACATGGACTAAATTGACACATTGTGTAAACTATAGAGACCAAATTGATATATTGTGTAAACTACAAGGATCAAATTGACACATTGTGTAGACTTTTCGTCCACAAAACTTAACAACCGTTATTTATTGGACTAAAATGACACAATCTGTTAAATTAAAGGGTAAAATCGATTAAATTGAAATAATATGGATCAAATTAACACATTGTGTAAACTATATTGACCATTTGTATAATTTATTCCTTTTTTTAATGATATTTTTATTTATTTATTAATAATGTGTAAATACCACACAAAATTAAAATGTAACGCAAGAGAAATCATTTAATGGCACATTTTTTAATTTGATTTTAAAATTCACATGAGTTAGATAGATGTGGTACACTAAATATGATATAAAAAGATAATAAATTTAAGGGTTGTTTGAGGTGTTCTAAATAAATGTACTTTTTGTCTTTTTGGACTAAAAAGTTGAGGAAAAAAATATAAATGTTTAGATTAACTTTTTTACTTTTTATGAAAAAATATGTATTAAAAAATTATATAAAGAAGTATGTAGGAGAAGATTAGAGATATGTGTTGTACAGCCGTACAATCTGCACAGCTGAATTTATGGTAAGAAATTATTGGCTAATTTTCGGGTATTGCACTGGACGGTTTTGTTCGGCCTGTGGGGGCCATCACGAGTCCCATTTTGATAATCTGAACCATTGATTGTGTAGAATTCGTTGAGTACTATATGCCTATAAAAAATCACGTTGATCGGATATCGATAGCTATCTGATCAGATTTTTTTTTCAATCGTTAATTATAACACCATCCATTTTTTTTATATAAAATTGATTTGATCATGTAGTTATCGATATCCGATCAATGTGATTTTTTGCAGACATATAGTACTCGACGAGTTCTGCACATTAAACAATTCAGATTATCAAAACGAGACCCGTGATGGGCCCCACGTTCCGAATAGCAGTGTGTGAAAATTACACCCAAACTGTGTAATTTTCCTGAATAAACGCTGCACAGTGCCAACCATACATGATTGCTGAGTTGTATGGATGTGTGGAAAATTAATTTTTTAATATTCTTTTTTGATTAATAGTGATAACTTTTTAACTTTTTGAATTTTTGTCTTTTTGGAGAGATGCAAAACTTAGCCTTAGTATTATTATTTAACTAAAACTATTAAAACTGGGGCTCTCGATCCATAAATCTAAATCTCAATTTTGTTGGGTTAAAAGTCCAAGGATTGAAATACTTTATCCAAAAAGATAAACTTAAATAAAATGACCAAAATATCCATATATATATATAAATATACCATATACCCGACAACATCCCAAACACACACACATGTGCGCTCTCTCTCTCTCTCTCTTCAAACCCTATATCTAGGGTTTCAAATAATCGCTTGAGCAGACCTTTTCCGTCACCGCCGCCATTATTCTCCTACCCTTTCCCTTACTGCAAAAACATGGAGGTCTTGAAGTTGCAGACTCTGTCAAGGCACAGAGATTGCCGACTCTACAATTACTATTTGATGAAAACCACACTAAGATCACAGACGAAACTACTATGGCCTCGAAGCAGCTCATTGCCACCACTCTTCACTATACCTCCCTTCTTCTATGACAATCCTGATCCGTAATTAGCTAATAATCTGTGATTAAGAATGCCTAATAAGTAATTAAGATGAAATCATGTGTTCATTGTGCATTTCATGTATTATTTGTGATTATATCTGTCTGACGTAGAATATATGTTTGAATTTCCATTTTGATATGCAAATTGAAGGTCTTATCGGCATCTGAACACGAAATTGCCTAGGTTTACGTGCTATTTCGGATTTTTAAAATTTTATGACAAGTTAAATTAGAAATTAATTCAGAATTAGATAATGATAATAAATTAATGAAGCTAATGGCAACTAATTAGCCTAAAGCTTGATCGAGCCTATATAAGGCTAAGATAATTCTTGCAAACACTCATATATACACTCCTTCATCCTTGAGTCTCCAAAAACGTGCGAGAGAGAGAAATAGAGTGAAAGGAGGATGAATCCAAGCTTAGAGGGAAAAAATTGCAAGGCAATTAAAGGAAATTGGTGGAATTAGACAAGAATTGCTAGAACTCAAGGGAATTACGGTTTCTAGGTAAGAGTTCAATCCTCATTTTATGACATTAGGCTCATTTACATGCAACTAAATACGCTTTTGTTGGCACCATAAATAAATAATTTTTATTAGTTATTATTTATATAATTGGGACATGTAACACTCTCTTACTCATTTGGAGGTTATGAGAAGTTATAAAGTACTAAACACATGTAGAAAGATGATGAAGGACAAAGTGGAGAATATGAAGCATGAATTGGAGGTTAAAAGAAATTATGGAGACATGGAGATAAAGTGGAAGCTTATGGAGTGTGAAGTGTTGAAGATGGAATAATATGATAGTTATTAAGTAGTTTTTTCCTACAAATGTTTGCCTATAAATAGCCATTCATGACTACATTGTAAAAGGGCCAGAACTCAAATAAGAGATAATTGATTTATATTTTTTTTGTCATTTATATTTCCTGCATTTAATTCTCCGCACTTTATTTTATGCACTTAATCATCTTTCTCCGTCTCCCTCCTCTTTTTAATTTTTTTTTTCCTCTACACTTGACAATTTTGAAGTCCTCTTCATTAAAGCAAAAGAACCGTCAACACAATCATTTGATAATTGGCTTAAATTTAATCTGTAAGGATTTTTAAATCTTTGCTGCACACTCGTATTTATAGTATTTTCCTTCACAGGAAAAATAAGCCAACAGCTTTTCTGTTAATTTTGTTTAACTGAAATAGAGGGAAGCTTGAGATTGATATTAAAATATTATAATTTAAATTGATACAATTAAAAGTTTGAGATTTAATTTGTTATAAGGATTAAACTTTTGGTTTTTTTTTTTTTTTCCTCGAAAATAAAAAAGAACACAAGCTAAGCAGTACCAAATAGCACTGCATTAACCCACAGCAGAACATAAAGTTAGACCTTTGTTATGTAAGTAATAATAATAATTTTTAATATTTTATTTTATTGAAAAATTACTCTTTTTCTTTTTATAGTGTAAAATTTCTAATTAAACTTTTGTAATTGACTTTTCCCAGTATGATTTTATTAATTTTAATTTTTTTTTTCCCTGCAAAAGTAACTATTACCAATATTGTTAATATTAGTACATTTAGAGAGCATGCCTACAATATATCCTTTCATTTATTACCAATGTGGAATTCTATAGATTTTTACCAAAAATCTCAATATCTCTGGTGAATCTCTCATTTATACTAAATAAAAAAATGAACAAAATTAAACCGAATTATATGATCAGTTGTGATTTCTCAACTACAAAATCACAAGGTTCGATCTAATGCCAAATTTCTCATAAACTCGTACCGAGCCAAACCGAATCACTTGACAGCGAGACACCCTAGTGCAGTAGGGGAAAAAGGAAAAGAAAAAAAAAAAAAAAATCAGAATAAAAACGAAGAAGACAAACAAACTAACTGGCTGAAGCCAGAAAACAAAGAGTAAAGAGAGTTGGCCAGGGACCAACTAGAGCAAGAACACAAAGAACAGATAACAATATGAACAAGAAAATCCCTTGGGAGAAGAACACCCAGTTACAATTTCAGTCTCCATAACTTAGCCGCCTGACATTGTCGATTGAAAACATGAAATGGTTAAGTGTAAAGCACCCATCTTCCACCCTAGCCTTGACCCAAGATGCGACACTAAAAATTGAGGCATTTCTCACAAAATCCATAAATTCCACATAATAGCAAAAAACAAGGGATTCCCAAATCTGTTTTATTAGCTTCATATAACCAGAACTAAACCACCATTCGATTAACTAACTGACGATGCACAATCTGCAGTGCAGGGAGGATCCTGACAAAAGCTCTTTTGTCCAAAATGCCACCACCATTTTGCAAGCAAAGTTTTATTCTTAATTCTAATTGGAACAATACCCAAACTCCTTCCCAGATGTGATTGTTTCCCAATTAACCAAATGTAATTTCTTCTTTAACATGACAAGCCTTTCATTGCTACCTTTATACAAGTCTGTAAAATAAACAAGTTATGGGACCTTCATAAGATTGAGGACTAAGGCATTGGTTTAAATAGCCTAATGGTAAGGCCGGCCCTACCCACAATCATAATTCCTAAAAGGGGGACGAATAGAGTTGACTCAACCATTGGACTATTCGGGTTAGTTTAAGATTTTTATTTCATTTTATACTATGAACAAAGCAACAACATGTAATAAATAGCAAGATATATGCCAAGCTTGGTAGGGTGAGTTTGTGACCGAGCGGACTTTTTAAGGTGATTGGTTGTTAGTCCGCGCTACCTTGTATGGGAAGGTGTACTATGCTTTCAACTCAAAATAAAAAAAATGAAAATAAAAATCAAGATATAAAGTTTCGATTTGAGTGGAGAATATATTACCTTGTGGCACTCAATTGTATATCTGTCCAAGTTACAAAGAGAGGATGTTAACAATCAAGTTGGTAGAGCTCACTAGAATCAACATATTCTGGGTTGAATCCTTCCAGCTCTGATTTCAGAATCATTAGCTCCACACGCTTCCAGTTGTTTTGACAAAGCCTCTTCACTGGCCATAGAACTGACATTACTAATGCACAATTCCCTAGTTTGTAGCAACACCTTTGCAGAGGTTTGCTCATTTTAATTAACTCTTTTGGGTTCTCAAAAAATGTTTACTTACTTGTAAGTCTTATATATATATACTCTATTGGTAAGGTTATACATACAAAATAATCGCATGTGGTAGGACCTACCTTAATAAACACATATGAAGTCTACTTTGCTTAGGAAGAGAGTAATTGTAAACTAGTGGAGTGCAAATGAGATATATGCCCAAGTATAGGGGTCCTTCAACAATATACACTCTAAAAAAGGATGGTTGCAAGTTATGACATTTTATTGTGTTAATATTATAAAGTGTTGCAACTAAACTATTTTTAATTGTAACTAAGGGGATCACAATGAATCATAACCAAGCATTACTTGAACTGTAATTAAACATCTCTAGTCATAATCAAAATAACAACTATATAAGTTATAATCAGTACCATGTGGAGTCATATATAACCAAATATCACAAAAGTTGTAACTAGGGCATATGTTAAACCTTTTTTTGGATGTGTATTATAGAAATTTTCCTAACATTCCATTTAGATGGAATGATTCGGTGAGAAATGATAAGAAATGAAACTCTTTTTCCATATTTAGTTTGTAAGTTAATTGAGAAATGGTGAGAAATGATGAGAAATAGTGAGAACGGAAATTCCCTTACAGTGTGTTTGGTTGGGAGATTTGGAGAGAAATTTTGAAAAGGAAAGAGAAAAGGTATGTGAAACTAGATGAAATATAGGTATATTTTGTTCACATTCCACATGCCTTTTTTCTTTCTATTTCCAAATTCCTCCTTAAATCCTCCAATCAAACATTACTATGAAGATGGTTAAAAGTTGACTTTTTAAAAAAACGTATAAAAAATTTGAAAGATAAATGTGACTTAAAATGGATTAAAAGCTAGAAGATGGCTTTTAACCATCTTTTCAAAATAAGTTTATTTTATTTCTAATCAAAAGTGGTGAAATTTTGTGTGAAACATTGATTGATTATAAAATATTTATAATATCAAAATTTTCAAGAAAAAAAAAAAAAACTCGCTTATATTCTTCCATCACAAGTTTTGCTTTCTTATTCATCCAAACATGATATTGAAAAAATACACAATCATTTTTTTTCTTTTATTTTCTCTCCTAAATGAGATAACACAATTCCCCCACCTTCACCCACCCCCTTTCATCCTATAATCCAAACAAAGTGTATGTGCTAAGAATTGTATTCTCCATTAATTTAGCACACAATACTAGTGTGAAATTTAAAATAATCATAACAGTATTTTAAACAATTTAGAGGTGAAAGAATTGAAGCAGTTTAGATCTCATAGAACTTAATTTTAAGAAAATTAAAAAACCGTGACAAATCTATCAATTCAGATGGCAATTTACATGAATTCCTGATTTGTTTCCTCAATAGCCTAAATTAACAATAGTGGAAAAGCATAGTAGTGTGATACATTAATTATTTAATTAATATAACAAACCAAACACGTAATTAGACGAAGTGCAAAGAGAATGATAGCAATCAAACAACAACAGGTGCGAACACTCCTTTTGCATGCAATAACTAATCTTTGGATTAATTGACACGGATTTAATAAATATGATATCAAAATGGAAAACTATATTTATACATAAAATATATAATAATTTTTTTTTTATAAGAATAATATATTTTTTGTAAATAAATTCATGTGTATGAATATTCTTTTTGAGTTGAGTTTCTCTTAAATTCAAATTTATTATTGTTTATAAAATATTATCATTTTTTGTAAATAAGTTCACACATAAAATTAATCATAAAATTAATTTTAAAATTAATCATAAAATCATAATTTTGTAGTTGATTTGTGTTACATAAGTTTTTAATCATAAAATCATGGTTATAAAATTAATCATAAAATCATGTGTTGCATAAGTTTTTGTAGTTGATTTGTGTCTGATTTTTCTCTTAACATTTCTTTTGGCCGGGATACATAATAACGAAGATTTTTTTTTTTTTTTTTTGGTGTTCCTATCAAGAAAGATGTGCAATTATGAGGTTTTGTTTTTATAATGACAATTTTTTTTTTCCATACTATTTAACATTTTATTTTATGAGATTTTTTAATGTTGCATTTTTCATTTTGATAGAGAGGTTATGAGGAATATAATAATGATAAAGTAGTTTGTTTTGATACGAATGAAAAACTGATTTTGAGATCCTAAGAGGAAAATATATAAAGATTCAGCTTAACTCAAATTTACATTTTTCAACTGTATTCATTAAAAGTCAAAAAAGTTCATCACAATCTTCATAATTACAAAAACATCATTATTATATTATTCTAAATAAATTTTATATATACAAAATTTCGTATATTTAGCATTTTGCTTAGTGAGGGTAATTTATGTAAATTGGGCCGAGCTAAGTGCAACTGTTGAAATGGACCGAGCTAGGTCCAATCTCTTAGATGTTGGGCCGAGCTACAGGTCGAGGTAATGAAGCTTGGTCCTTTATCCCAATAGTTCGGTCAGAGGTAGGCTACCAGTGGCCTGGTTTGGCTGTCCTGGACCGTGGTATCGAAGGAAAGAGGACCGAGGTGTATGATAGCTCTACAGGGCTTCGTCTAAACAGTAAAGACTTACGGTGTTGCCTGAAGTAGCATCGAACTGTGTAAGCATGATTGAGTCTGGCATAGGGCACGACTATGCTAGCTCGGTTGAGCTGTTACCAAATCGAGATAAAGGGGTTTAAGCTATCTCACTTGGTTGGTAGTGAGTAGGATGTTATCAGGATAGGCATTATCTATGGGAGTGTGATTCCTAGGAGGACTTTGCTAAAGAGAGTTGAAGTCCTACTAAGATTGTGCCAAATGGAATCTATAAAAACTCATAACAGGACCTATGTACAGGTATCACAATTTTTATTCTCAAATACACACAGCTTTTGTGTCTATTATCTATTTGCTGACTTAGGCATCAGAGAGGTTTTCGGCACACACCCGCCGGTTAGCTCACGTTTGTGTTTTCAGGTAGAAAAACGATGACGTTTGGAAAAATGCAAACTTGATCAACAGAATTATACAAGAAGATTGTTTTGTCCTCGTACAATTGGCGCCGTCTATGGGAATTACAATTATAAAGAACGAACCTCGTGATTAAGTTTTCTTTTAATTGATTTCAATGGTGCACAATGAAGACTTGCTACACTCTGCCATTGATGGACAAACCCTGGAGGGGGGTGGAAGGCACGAAGGCTTACCTTTTATCTCGCCCATGGTAGAGTTAGATCCCCAGCGACGGAACCATGGAGGATACCCGTGAAAAACAAGGCTCCAGTCCTCGTCGCTCTTAAAGCCTTGAAAGGCAGAGGCGAAAGTTGGATTCTCAAGTTCTAGAAGATCGGGTAAGGGAGCAAGACGAATTGATACGGAGGATGGTGGCAGATATGGAGACTATGAAACGCTAGATAAAGGGCAAAAGGGCGGCGGAAGAAGAGGTGGGCAAGAGCAAGGCGCACCCTCACCACTCAGAAGATCATGACAGACAAGTCACACCATCACACCCTGAAAGTAGAAGCCTCAGGTCATGCGATACACCATCGAGGACTTCCAGGACTCGTTACTCCAGGTCTGAGAGAATGAGGACTGAAAGGTCTTACACAGAAGGAAGCAGTTATCGGCTCTCACATTTACATCAAATGACATCTAGGCACACGGAGTTGCCTAGGTTGGCGTACCTGCGGACAGTGTTTGAGGAAAGGGCTTGAAAGAGGGAAGTCACTCAGGCTCGCAACCCTCGTAGAGTCTTCGCACTACAACAGTTGGCTCCTAGAACACATGGGAGTGTCGAGGTAGGAATGCCAAAGTCACGCCTTGCCTATGAACCGGCAGACAAAGCGTTAGCAAGGTTGTAGAGCTCGCCGTTCGTTCCGGCGATAAAGAATGCACCATTACCCTTGGCCCACCACCCCAAATTCACTACTTATGAGGGAAAGTCGACCAGACATGTACTTGAGCCACTTGCGAGTCATGGCGGTGTATCGTAACGAGGCTATAATGTGTATCCTATTCCCTTCTAGCCTTAGTGACCTGGGTCTAACATGGTTTGAAAGGTTATTAGAAGGTAGTATAGCTTCGTGGGCGCAACTGGCAGAAGCATTTGTAACCAAATTCAAAACAAACACCAAAACACTTGTGGAGATTGACCAGCTTCTCTCCATAGATATGGGCGAGAATGAAACATTGAGGTCTTACAATAATCAGTATTGGGAGACTTTCAATCAGATTAAAGATTGCCCCACAAACCTAGCTATTGCGCAGTACAAGCGAGGTTTGCCAGCTGGAAATAAATTAAGGGATTCAATGACAATGAATCCACCCCTCACAATGGAGGCCCTAATGGAAAGAGTGCATCAGCACATTCGAGTAGAAGAAGATGTCGCACGCACCAAAGCAAAAACTGGCACAACAGCGATGTCAGATAGAAAGCCTGCGGCAAAGGTAAACATGGTCGAATAAGAAGAACAACTGAGCAAGAATGGGCGAGGCAAACGAGCCAACAGAGAGGACCCCCAAGCAAGGAAGTTGAGAGTCTGCACTGCCATCACCATAGTATTCAACAAACCTATTTACCGGATTCTTAGCGAGATACATAACGAACCCTTCGTTTAGCGGCCAGCTAAGTTGGAAGAAGCACAAAGGGGCTACGATGAGAGGTATCGTTGCATCTTCCATGATGAAAAGGTGCACCGAACTGAAAATTATACACTGTTGAGGCAACATCTAGAGGAGTTAGTGGCCGCTGGTCACCTGGACCAACATATAGAAGGGGGAACACAGCCGACCCCCCAGGACTGCAACAAGCCGAATGGGATGTCGGTCGACGGTCTACCCCAAGGTATAATCAATGTGATACATGGGATCATCGAGCCTGAGCGGGTATGTGAGCTCAGAGGGATGATCAAAAAAGCTGAACACTTGAGAAAGGTACTAAGTGCACAACCTACCATCAAAAGGGGCAAAACGGAGGCAACAAACGCCATCTCCTTTTCTAACAAGGACCTAGCAGGGTTACAATGCCCTCACAACAACGCATTGGTGGTTACTTTGCGCGTCAAGAACTTCGACATCAAACGGATCCTAATAGACTAAGGGAGCTCCTGTGAGATAATGTACTACGAGACCTTCAAACAACTAAAATTGGAGGATAGAGACTTGCCACCTGCAACATCTCCCTTAGTCGAACTTAATTCAATGCCAGAGTGGCCGGTGGGCAAGATAATTTTGCCACCAAGGCGAGAGCGATGGCAAGCAGTGGAATTTTGGATATTAAAAGTCCCTTCCACCTATAACATAATCTTGGGAAAAGCATTGTTACACGCTATGCGATCGGTGGCATCAACCTACCATCAGGTGTTACGGTTCCCCAATGAAACTGGAGTGATTGAAGAAGTCTTAGGAGACCAAATCATGTCAAAACAGTGCTTTGTCACAGTAAACGGCAGCCGGGTTGCAAAAGGGTTTGTACAGACGGTAGAAGAGCCAGAAAGCAACGAATTGTTCACAAACGTCCGCAAAACAGCCGAACAGAAGGCAGTGGAAGACTTGGTAGAGGTAATGATAGATGAAAAGAACCTAGAAAAGTTCTTTTTGCTTGACTCATCTCTGCTCAGCACCGAGAGAATAGAGATCATAGGATGATGAGTGCGACCGTGCCTTGAAAAGCTTTAAAGAATACATGACCTCTCCTCCGTTGTTAGTAACCCCAGTACCAAGAGAGGAGCACTTTTGTATAACGGTTTCGACATGTAGTTAGCGCAGTGTTGGTGAGAGTTGAGGGAATACAACACTTGCCAATCTTTTATGTGAGCAAGACATTATTAGACGCTGAAACTAGGTACCTGCCATTGGAAAAGTTGGCCTTAGCTTTGATGATGGCCTCAAGAAAATTGTCGCACTACTTCCATGCCCACACCGTGATTGTCTTAACGGCTTTCTCTTTAAAAGCCTTGTTTGAAAAGGCAGATTTTTCGAGACGAATTTTGAAGTAGGCAGTGGAGTTAGAGTAGTTCGACATTAAGTTTCAACCAAGAACCATAATAAAGGCCCAAGCTTTGGCAGACTTTGTGGCTGAGTTCACACCAGGAAGTCATCATGTTTGCCCGATCGACTTGCCTTCGGCAACCAAAAGAAGAGAAGAAAGTGCCGCAGGAATAGTGCAGCCCCCAATGCAGGATGCCCAATAGCATAGCAAGCCATTCAGGCCTAATGAGAGGGAAGAAAGAACAGACCGCAGCACTGCCAGCAAGGACTCACCCACAAGTAGAGTCTTGAGACAATTAGACAGTGAGGATCAAAGCCCAATGGCAAACATTAACCTAGATGAAGGCATTAGCAACGCCTCTGATCCTAAGAGATCATCAAACCCCTCCACTTGCTGGAAGCTATTCGTCGGAGAGATGTGGAAACTCTTCATAGATGGAGCATCCAACAGGTACGGTGCAGGATTGAGCATAGTCCTCATCTCACCGGATGGCCTAACAATTGAACAGGCAGTCAACCTTGGCTTTCTAACATCCAACAACGAGGCGGAGTATGAGGCATTGCTAACAGGTTTGAAATGGGCACTTCGCATGAAGGCCACCGAGCTGATGGTGTATAGTGACTCCCAGCTGGTAGTCAACCAGATTTCAGGTGACTACAAGACAAAGGATGATAAGATGGCTAAGTATCAAGACTTGATCAAAAAGAAGATCATGAAGTTTGAAGTAATCTGGATAGAGCAAATTGGCCGGGAGAAAAATAGTAAAGCAGATGAGTTGGTCGGTTTTGCATCAATAGCAGATATATCTATCTCACACCCATTGCTGATTGACTTCCTACCCAGACCAAGTATTGAAGAACCCGAAACAGCCGAAGCATGTTGTGCCAAACTAGGCCCTTTATAGATAGACTCCATCATAGTATTTTTAAATTATGGCATCTTACTTGAAGAAAAGAAAGAAGCCAACAAAATTCAAGCAAAGTCAGAGCGATTTTGGCTTTTTCCATCACTAGCGTTGTACAAAAAGTCCTTTACAGGACCTTACTTGAAGTGTGTCCATCCTAGCAAAGTCGAGGCGTTTTTGTTCGAAATACACGAAGGCGTTTGCAAAAGCCACCAAGGGGGAAGGTCGCTGGCTTACTGAGCAATTTCACAAGGGTATTGGTGGCCATACATGCAAGCAGATTCAGAAAAATATGTCAAGAAGTGCGAGAAATGTCAGAAGTTCGCACACCAAATACATCAACCAACCAGACAGCTGTTACCATTGACCAGCCCGTCGCCCTTTGCAATATAGGGCCTGGATATAGTATGACCACTCCCAACTGCGCCTGGCAACATAAAGTTCTTTCTCGCAGCAACGGACTATTTCACAAAATGAGTGGAGGCAGAAGCACTCGCATCTATAAAAGAAAAGGACATCAAGAAGTTAGTATGACAGAACACCATAATGCGGTCCAACATATCCAAGGCTTTAATATCCGACAACGGCACTCAGTTCGATGGCAAAATCTTTAGGGGCTTTTGCGAAGAATACAAAATAGAATTCTACAACTCTACACCGGTATACCCCCAAACTAATGGCTAGGCTGAGACTTCCAACAAAGTAGTCTTAGACGGTCTGAAGCAGAGGTTGGAAAGAGCAAAAGGCAAGTGGGTTGAGGAACTTTCCCATGTTTTATAGGCTTACCGTACTACACCTCGACGATCGACTGGCGAAACACTTTTTTCCTTGACTTATGGCATAGAGGTGGTAATCCCACTAGAAGTAGGCCTGCCCACTATTAGAAACGAAAATTTTGATCTAAACTTGAATGGTGAGGTCATAACCCTGGAACTCGACATTGCAAAAGAAAGAAGAAAAAGGGCATTAGTACACATTGCCTCATACCAACAAGAGTTATCCAGGAAATATAACAAAACAGTGCACCCAAGACAATTCAAGATTGGAGATTGGGTACTGCACAAAGTAATGGGTAACATTTTGGTACCAGGAGATGGCAAGTTAGGACCTAACTAGAAGGGACCATACAAAGTGATTGGTTTAGCGGAAAAAATGGGCATATCACTTGGAAGATATGGGCATCAAAGCTATTCCCAGGCCATGGAACACGTCCAATCTCAAACTATTTTATTTTTAGTTTTTTCTTAAAACACTTGTAATTTTTTTTTTCTTCAATAAAACAAGTAAATTCTTTCTGGTTAATATTCTCTCATCTGTTTGTAAAAGTTGTCAACATTTATTGCCGCTGGGGGCAATAAAAAAGGATGACAAGTTTGACCAATACTTTTTCTTCTTCGAGACAAGGATCTAGGCTCAAGAAAGTTGGCAAGTTTGACCAACACTTTTTCTTCTCTGACTAAGATAAGGATCTAGGCTCAAGAAGGTTGGTAGGTTTAACCAACACTTTTTCTTCTTCAGCCGAGATAAGAATCTAGGCTCAAGAAAGTTGGTAGGTTTGACTAACACTTTTTCTTCTACAGTCGAGATAAGGATCTAGGCTCAAGAAAGTTGGCAAGTTTGACCAACACTTTTTCTTTTTCAGCCGAGATAAAGATCTAGGCTCAAGAAGGTTAGTAGGTTTGACCAACACTTTTTTTTCTTCAGCTGAGATAAAGATCTAGGCTCAAGAAGGTTGGCAAGTTTTCTCTCTTCAGCCTGGGATAAAAATCGCGGATTATAAAAGTTTTGCAGTTTCCCAAGTTCTTCTTCTGCCGAGATAAGTACCTCGGCCGAAAAATGGGAAAGATAAGGTAAGGCCAAGCTAACTAAGCTAGCCATTCTAGCAGAAAAAATACTACACTGAAACAGAAAATACTATGACCGAACAAACAGAAGTCAAAAAAGAAAAGTTTCTTTCATTCATTTGAAACAGAGTACAGAGGGAGGGGTTTGTAGCTCGGTTACATTCAATCAAAACAAAAAGAAACACAAAAGGAAAAAACGCAACAGGGAATATCTCAAGCAAATAAGTCATCAAGGTCAGTGTCCAGATCAACCCGAACCTCGCCAAAAGGAAGGTCGGTCTGAGCAACTGCCCCGTGGGGTAGTTCGGTCGATGGCTCCACGTTAACCGTGCTAGGCAGAGAAGACTAACGGCTGAGGTTTGTGCCAGTAGATGGAATATCCATCGGATTAGGGGTCTCCACTTCCTTATCTCCCTCTTGCAGAAGCTTCTGTTGGACTGCATTTGCGTAGTCCACCATGTATCTCCAATATGTAGTGTGGGGGGGATTCACAAAAATGTTAGCGTCTGGTGAGTGACCGAGCTTCTCCAGCGCGACTTTCCAACCACTCTTGAAGAAGATATCTTTTGTGGCCTCGCATTATTTGACATAGACTGCCTCACCCTCTTTGAAGCCACGCTCTTCGGCATCTTCCATTTGCTTTTGAAGTGCCTTTATTTGGGCATCTTTTTTCCTCTCTAATTTAGCAAGCTCCCGAACGTAGCGATCCTTCCGCTCGGCCAGAGCTTTTTGCTTGTCCTCTTCAGCAGTACTGACAAGCTCGACCAAGCGATCGTGGTCGGTATTTCGATTAAACAAATTTTGTTTGGAGCTCTTTAAGCTTGGCTTCCTTAGCTTTGCCATCTGCAGTGGCCGCCTTTGTCGTTTTTGTAATTCCAGCATGCGCTAATGGGCAAAATTTGGTTCTTTTGCATGGCCTACAGAACATATACCATTAGAAGAACCGAGTGACAAGTTTGGGGCAAATTCAGAACATAAGTACAATTAAGCATTACCAGAATAAGCGATTTGTTGGTAGATCGTATGGCCTTCAGCTTGGTTAGATGGGCATGGTGCTCCATGTCGGCTGGAAGACAGACACTTTTTGCCAAGTCGCCTTGAAGATGGTCCTTTTCAATAAGAAATCGGACGTAGTCACCAAGCCCTTAAAAGACACAACCGGTGCCCACAATGAGAGAGAGATGGGGTAGCTCGGTGACTACTTGTGGGTGTTTCAGAGGCTGACCTCGAGCTATTCGATTTCCTCTTCGTCAACCAAGCGTTGTGTTTGGCTAAGCCGAATCTGTGATCTCTTACTAGGCCAAGATGACAAGGCTCTAGCAGTTGGAAGGCGACCATGGCCTCATGGCGTTACTGAGGGGCAATTCGGTTTGTGCCTCGACTGTGGAAAGAGCGGTCTACTCGGTAATAAGGGTGCGGACTGGTTGCCTCTTTGCCATCTCCTATTCTTTAGTAAGAGGGATGGGGTTGATTTGGGGACGAGTGAGGTCTGGCTCAGGGGAAGGTTCTAGGAGAAAGTCGGTAACTCTGGTTTATCTCTTTCATTGTCTGCGTAGGTCGGCTCGAAGTTTAATGCTTCAGCCAATCGCAATGGCGGTATCGAAGTGCGGCATGAAGGACGTCTTAATTGGCGTAAGTGTAATGTGATTTAAACTGGTTTAAATTTGCAAAAAAGAAAGACAAGGAACCTAATGGGTTAGCACGGTGGTTATTGGAATAGCAAAGATAGTTGATTCGAAATGTTCTTACCAACAGTTCCTTTATTTCGGTTTATATTATAACCTGGTATCTGGGCTTCCTGATCTTCAAAACGGCGAAACTCAAAAGAAATAAATCATCGTTTAAGTCATTATCGATGTGTTTTTATAATTTTTTCTCGACCTCTTCTTACTCTAAGGTAGTATACCTAACTTGTCATTTGTCCAAGCAAATATTGATGAAATAGCTCGGCCAATCAAAGTTGAAATGGCCGGCCGGTTTAAGCGCGATGCCATTTATTATTTTGTAAGTGTTTGTGGAGAGTTGGGTTGGACACAATCTTGTTTGCCTAAGGAACTTCGCATATAAGGGGTTGTATAGGGCAAAGCCCATCTTCTCGATCAATATCATTGTAAATGGGAATGGCCCGATTTGTCGAGGTGTGATGTCTAGCTCGGCTAAGGAGAGGTGGACACCATCGGGAATATGGTAGTCTTTTCAGAATTCGGCCATGGCCCCAAGCGAGTCTACCAGGAATCGATATTTACCCATTTAACTTAAAGGTAGTTGTGTAAAAATGAGCACGGCAGCCTAGCTCGGCGCTGATGTGACTTTGGATGGCTCGGTTGAGCAATGGCGCCAAGGAACAAAGTGCAAGGGTATGCCTGGCCAACCTAGTCAAGTCTGCAAAGTGAAAATAAAAAGGGGTTATGCTCAACTGGGCTATATAACAAGTTAAGACTAAAGTCTAAGCTCGACGGAACATGGGTATGTACTGGGTTTGTGTTCGGCTAGGGACCAATTGGAAGAATATAATTATTTCGGTTTAGAGAACTGAGGTACATTCAGTTCGGTTAAGGGACTTGGGCAGCATTTTATCTCGATTTTGTTCGGCATGTGTTCTTTAGTCCGATCGAAATCGAGCCTAAAAGCCACGAACGGGATTTGATTCCGGTTACGGCTTGTTTTTGGATCAAACATACGGTGTAAAGACTTAGTTTAGTCCCAGTTATAGGTGTTTTCAATGTTACACATGGGGTTTCTAGGTTCTTAGTACTAGTTCAATACTTAAGTGCATATGTGGTGCAGAAATGCAAATTCTTTGGAAATAAATGGGAACATTACGGAAATAGGTACAAAGATGAAGAACTTACCGGTTGGGGAATGAGATCCAAATCCAATCTGAAGAAACAACGCTAGCAGCTATAATGAACACAAGAGATACTAAAGCCCAGTTTTGAAATGTAAGAAGATTAGGGGTTGAAGGTTTGGAGCTCAGGAGGACAAGGGTTTTGCAAGCTAGAAGATGAACAGTAGGAGATGGAATTCGAAGAAAGGATTTTTGTATAGGGATCAAAACGGTAGGACTTTTCAAACTTTTTTTGATAAATGTGAGGCAGCGTCATAGTATGGAGGAGCAATGGATGCATGCCACGTGTCCCAGTAAGGACACGATGTCAGGTACGTGAATTGACGGGCCGTATGGCCAGCATGGTTCTAGAGAAACCGGGATACCTAGAAATGGGCGTACCTGTAGATCGGATGGGAGGAGTATTTTATCATGGTTAGGTTATTTTTTGGTCCGGTTGGGTTGAATATCTTAGCATGGCTTGAGAAAATTAATCTCATTCATGCTGCGCAGAAAGAATTAAGGGGCAATTGAGAGGGTAATTTATGTAAATTGGGCGAGCTAAGTGCAAGCTGAAATGGACCGAGCTAGGTCAATCTCTTAGATGTTGGGCGAACTACGGTAGAGATAATGAAGCTTGGTCCTTTATCCCAAGTTCGGTTGAGGTAAGCTACCGGGCTTAGTCTGTCATCTGAGCAAAATGTCGGATGAAAGAGGATCGAGGTGTATAATAACTCTGATGGGAATGGCAGGCGGGCGAGTAGGATCACACTCACGTCCCGATCCCCGATGGTCGATTTTCGTCCGGCCGATCCCGACGAGAACCTTTCACCCCACCCTCGTCTTTGAGGATCGGGTTTCCCCGATCCCAAACATTCCCCGGCTACAAAAAAAAAAAAAAAAAGAGGCAGAAAATACAACCATTTTCAGATGGGATTCAACAACAGCAACATCATCAACAATCACAAAACCAAAAACAACATCAACAACACAACATCATCGAGCCCAAAACCAAAAAACCTTCAACAACAACAACAACAACATCGACATCATCTTTATCAAGAACATCTTCAGCTTCAACATTTTCAGATCTGAAGAGCAAACCCGAAACACATGGAGGGTAGGAGATGAGAGAAGAAACGGTGATTGTGTGAGAGACTTCAGACAGCCGACAGAGAGGAGCGACGATCGTGTGAGAGAGAGAGAGAGAGAGAGAGAGATGGAGAGAGGAAATAGAGAAGGGAGGCGAATTGCTGTTTGAGAGACAGAGAGGTCTATGACAAAAACGGAGGCCATAGAGAGAGAGAGGCCATAGAGAGAGAGAGGAAAGGTTGCTTGTGTTTGACAGATGGTCACCACCAAACATAAACATAAATATATTATATATAAATTGGGTGCTTGACAGAATTGGGTGTTTGACAAGTCAACAAACCTGAGCATATATATATTATCAGTCCCGCTACATACACCCAGTGACGTGGCGACACCTAGTGACGTGGCGATCCCCAGTGACATGGTGATGAGGTGGCGGTGATGTAAACACACTGGAAAAAAAATGGAAAAAATTTGGAATTTCAACAGAGGCGATTGCAATTTCGTCTTCGATTCGGCGACGGAATGAGTCGTCCTTGAAGAACAAATCGTCGAGGAGAGAGAGATTGAACTCCTCTCATCATCATCATCATCATCATCCTCACCATCCGTTGTTGATTCGATATGAGGGAAATTTTTGATTCGATACGGAGGAAATTTTCTTCTTCTTCTTTCTATGTTTGAGGTCAATTGCAAATATTCAAAACACAAAACAACAAAATTTTATCTCGCTTGAAAGGAAAAACACTCGGATCTTTAGAATTTGAAAGAAGAAGAAAACAAAAGCAGATCTTGAGCTACAAATGGAAGAGGCGAGCAGAAGATATTTAGAATTTGAAAGAAGAAGAAACAAAAAGCAGATCTTGAGCTACAAATGGAAGGCGAAGAAGATAACCCATTAAAACCCAATTTCAAACCCTCTTTCTCTTTATAAGACCACCAAACTTTCACCATCCACTACCTTGGCTCTCCAACCATGGAAGCTTTCACTTGCTCAAGTATTATGGCGCGGTAGCACCACCTCCAACGCCCGCTACAACCATTGTCACGGTAGTGACCCACCACGAACCGAGATCTGAAGCGATGACGATGGACCCACTGTACCTCCCGACGAAGACGAGCAAGCGAAGCTCGAAGATGTCGATGAGGATGAAGATAGTAAAAGGTAGTATTAGTCTATTTGTTTTGGGTTTCATTTGGATTGATGATTGCAGATTTTTTTTTCTGTTTCTCTTCTTCCTCTTGTTTTTTTTCTGCAGATTAGTCTGAAAATGGAGTGGGGAAGCAGATTGGTCTTAGAGTCACAGTCACGTGACAATCACATGAGTGCCACCTCACTGGGGGTGACTGGGGGTCGGGATAACTGGGTGCATGAGGCATTTTTGATATATTATATATAAATTGGGGCTAAACACAGAAGGTGTAAATTAGGACTAAACACACAGTATATATATATAGATCGGGGCTTAAACGGGGCGGGGTCGGGGGCGGGCCGGGGTTAGAAAATGGATCACCGTCCCCGGCCCGAACAGTATCGGGGATTTATTTTTGATCACCATCTCCGGCCCGTCGGGAGTATTTTTCGGGGAAAAACCGCTCAATTCGGGGTCGGAGGATCGGGTCCCCGTCGGGCCGGGTTCAAATTGCCATCCCTACTCTACAGGGTGTCGTCTAAACAGTAAAGACTTACGGTGTTGCCTAAAGTAGCACCGAGCTATGTAAGCATGGTTGAGTCTGGTGTAGGGCACGACCATGCTAGCTCGGTTAAGCTGTTACCAAACTGAGGTAAAAAGGTTTAAGTCATCTCAATTGGTTGGTAGTAAGTAGGATGTTATCAGGGTAGGCATTATCCTTGGAAGTATGATTCTTAGGAGGACTCTGCTAAAGAGAGTTGTGCCAGGCGGAATCTATAAAAGCTCATAACAGGATCTATGTACAGGTATCACAATTTTTAATCTCAAATACACACAGTTTTTGTATCTATTGTCTATTTGCTAACTTAGAAATCAAAGAGGTTTCCGGCACACACCTGCCGACTAGCTCACGTTTGTGTTTTTAGGTAGAAAAGCGACGACGTTTGAAAAAGCACAAACTTGATTAACAAGATTATACGAGCAGATTATTTCGTCCTTGTACACTTACCATATTTGAAGAGGGGTTATTGGCGACTATAAAATCGTGTATATCCAAAGATTGGCTATTGCGTGCAAAGGGAGCGTTCGCACTTGCTGCTGTTTGATTGCTATCATTTTCTTTGCACTTCTTCTAATTAAGTGTTTGATTTGTTAATAATATTAATTAAATAATTAATGTATTGTTATTAATGTGGGTTCATGAGATAAGAAATTGAGAATATGATAGGCTGTTTCTTTTCTCTCCTTCGCTCTTTTTTTTTTTTTTTTTGGGTGGTGGTTGTTGTTGGAATTAGATAAGTGAGAAATGAACAAAAAAGTAAAATAATAGAGGGAGTACAAATCAAATAAGACGGTCAAGAAGGTTGCTACCCCCAACAATGGGGAGGCTTATAAGGAGAAAAATGAAAGAAAACTCATAAACTTTATAACCTGAGAAGTGTAATAGGAAAAGTTGTTTAAATCCTTCTTTTATCGCCTAGTCTCTCGGGGTGGTTTGTGCTCTCTTCAGGATGTGTTGCATTTAATTGTATATCTTCTTTTCTTTTCTTTTAGTTATAAAATTAGAATAATGTTATACACTAATTAGTCTGAAAAATAAGAATCAATGAGGAGGACCACGAATTTCACCACCAGAAATTCTATTACTAGTAATAAAAGTATTGCATCAAAGTCATTCAAACATTGTCTAATTTGAATCAATGAGTGAGAATCTCTTTCCAAAAGTTCCACTACTAGTAAAAATATTGTTGTGCCAATTATGCACTTTCACATGCCACATTTTCTTATCAATTGATTTGGTGAGACATTTAGAACCGTTGAATATTAGTGAAACTCATGTGGCACCAAACCAATCATACCAACAGGTTGCAAATGTGCCATCAAATTGTATGTTTATCATTATTCCACTTCTAAACATGTTTAACTGTGAACTAAAACTTCAAATTTCAAAGCTATAAAAACCAGAGAAGTTTAAGTTTGCCCATAGTATAGAAAAACAGAACCTCTGACATTTTACCGGGTTTAACAGGAGCTCCTATATCCCAAAGCCAAACACCAGACCGTGCATCAAGGAAGGTTAATTCATTTTTCTAGGGACAACATGAGTAAACAAAACAAAACAAAACAAATGCACAACCCGGAAATCAAAAACAGGAAAGTAAACAAAACAAAACTTGGAAATCCTCCAACTCCATGGCCCTCTCTATCAAACAAATGCACCTCCTTTTTGGGGCTCACCGATCAAGAACATGAACATTCACCAAGAACAATACTTAAAAGAACATACCATAGCTTTCTATTGTGAGTGACAGTGGAATTAGGATCCAGGGTTTCAGAAGCTGGATTGGGCCCGACAACACAGTGACCTGACAATTGTCTCACAAAAAAATTCAAGTATGATCATCGTAGTGTTCATTTCTAAACAACTTTAGTTATTTAAAGTAGCATTTGTATTTAGTTATCTAAGTTCTTATAGTATACTTTTTGACTGTTTCCCTAATTTTTCAACTTCTGTACAACTACGGTTTTATCATAATTGGTAACACAATTTTTGACAAAGCACAGCAGATTAATCGATATAGTTCAAGATTCCAGCAACAGAAGGATTACAAAAATGTCCACTTCTATTCAAAATAACATTTATATGTTTTTCAAATTTTTGTTGTCACCTTTGCCAAAAGGAAAAGAGGCAGGGGCCAAAGATGCATGTATTAGGCTTGTTTGGCAGAATCAGCAGTCTCAGCAGTTTTAACTTCTATGGGGCATTGAGAGACATATGGCTTTAGCTGCATAATTGCAAGGGAGAAAAAGAG
Source organism: Camellia lanceoleosa (assembly GCA_025200525.1). Classification (NCBI taxonomy): domain Eukaryota; kingdom Viridiplantae; phylum Streptophyta; class Magnoliopsida; order Ericales; family Theaceae; genus Camellia; species Camellia lanceoleosa. The sequence continues at coordinate 141,510,172 of CM045758.1, read as the reverse complement.
TCAGTAGTTTATACAAAATACAATCATACGCTAAAAAAAATGACGAGAAAAGGGCAAGTGGTAATATCAATTGGTACACCTAACATAATTCACACACATAAGTAATGAAATTTATCAAGGCTCCATAGTAGTAAAGAAAAATATACCCTCGATAAAAAGATAAAAAATTCAAGCAGCAGCTTCAAAAAATGTGAGAATTGCTCTCTTCCACCTCAATGTATATCTCATAGGATGTCAGGCAATTCAATAATAATGGGAAATTTGGTCAAAGCAGATCATAATAAAACTTTAATGCATTCAAGACAAGCACAAAAAGTCATCCTTAGAAAAGTCCAGCACACACCGCTTTTACCAAAATATCCTTAGTGACTAATTTAATAGTTTAAACTTTAAAATGATATAACTTTTGATTTAGATATCGGTTTTTAATAAAATTAGTACTTTTAGAATCCTCTCATTAAGGTCTATCAAACAAAATTTAGGTTCATTATGAAATTCTTTATAATAGAAAAATTACTGTCGAAATTGACATAAACAATAAAATTTTACTTTGTTTCATAGTAAGCTTTTAAATAATAACTTTAACAAAATAAAAATTTTAAAAAAAATTACTCATAAATCCCATATTGGAAAATGTTACTCTATCTAGTCCTGAATGTTTTTTTGTAAATCATTTAGTCCTTTTTTTACATCACAACATCATCATCAAAACAACATCAAACATCATTATCAAAACAACATCAAACATCACAATATCATCATCAAATAACATCAAACATTATCATCAAAACAACATGGCTCATCAAACATCATCATCAACACATGGCTCATCCCTCCCATTGCAGCACAATCACCATCGATATTCCCTCTTCTTCCTGTCGAGGATGAAGCATGGGGAGGAAATGGCGGTGGCCTGGGCAGAGATGGCAAAAGCGAGTTATTACCTTGAGCTAATGAGTTTTGGTCTCTTTCATCTATGCCTTGTAAGACAGCAGAGGAGAGGCAGATCAGAGATAGAACTCGTGTCATCAAGATGCTCTGGTTCTCTCTTTGCGATCGCCGGTGGGATCCAAAACCCAAATCATCGCCGCCCAAAAAACCCCAATCTAGGACGACTCTGTCGACCAACTATCCCTATCCTTCGACAGTGAACCGGTTCTCCTCTCCGCCGTCTCCGGTGCCACCTGGCAGCCCGCCGCCGTCTTCGGTGTCTCCATCACCAGATCTCGCGATGCCAATTCGGTGGTGATCGAAGTCGAAGGGAATTTCAAAATTGAAGCGAATGTTGTTCCGATTGCTGAGAAAGATTCGAGAGTGCATAACTATGGAGTCATTGAAGAGGATTGCTTCGCACATTTAGACCTAGGATTTAAGTTTTACTCGCTCAGCGGCGACGTTAATGGCGATGTTGTGATGTTTGATGATCGAGTTTGATTCCAACAACAGATTTGAGAAGATTCATCAACATTAGTGATTCATCACAACATCAAATCTGTACACATTATGTGATTCATCACATAATGTTGGATAATGTTTGATATTTGATGAATAATGTTTGATGTTGGTGATGTTAGATAATGTTTGAAGTTTGATGTTGGTGATGTTGAATAATGAATAATATTTGATGTTTGATGAATAATGTTTGATGACGTTGTTGATGTTGATGATGTTGATAACGTAGTTGATGTTTGCTGATGTTCAGAAAGAAGGGAAATCATAAAAATGCCTATAGTGAGCTTTTAACGTTCAAATAGGACTTATTAGTCTATAAAATAAAAGGCAAGACTAGATGGTTTAACAAATTAAGATTTGGGATTTATTGGTGTTTTGCCCAAAATTTTACTATTAATTTAAAATAGAGCATTTGCAAATAAATGACAGATTACATATTATTATAGCGAACCACAATAAAATTTTACTGTCATTTAAACAAAGCATTAGCAAATAAACACATTACAAGAGTAAAATTTTATTGTTTGCTCTGAACAGGACATCAACAACAAAAAACAGAGTACATATTAGAAGAAAAAGCAACCAACGAGAGATAAAAATTGTCGAATGATTGAACAAAACTTCAAGTCTACCTCAATCAAAAACCAAATGAGCTTGAAAGCGTACCGTCGATCAATGAAGAAAGAGTGATGAAGAAAAGAGCAGTATGTTAGGGACTACGATGATGAAGAACTACGAACTACAATCCATGATGAATAACTGCCAACTAGGATCGATGACCTAAGGTCAAAAACTTTGTAAAGGTGTGGGTTTTGATTCAAAATTTTGTTAGAATCTTTGGGGACAAACTAATGAAAGTTCTTCTTTGTTGGATCCAAGCTATTGGTTGCAAACATGGGTAAGTTTTGCACATAGATTGTAATCAAGAAGGAACATTCAATAGTGAAGAAAGAATTATGAACATAAATATGTTTCCTTCACTGTGATAATTATTTATACAGTTAAAAAGGGTAAATACGTCTTCAAAATTCAATCTTGCCACTTAGATGTCCTTCATGCATCATGAAAATTAATATGAGCTTATGGATTTAAACTTATTTTGGTGGACTATTTATGAGGGGTTTTTCACGAATTTTCCCTAATAATAATAATAATAATAATAATAATAATAATAATTCCAGGTAAGTAGCACCCTATAAAACGAGCAAGTTGTCATCACATAGATGACTAACATGTCACCTAAGAAGCACACACAAACACGTGACACAACATGAACATGACACTAACATGTCAATTTTTTAAAAAAAAATGCAAGACAAGATAAGTCCGGGATACATTAAAATTTATATTTATATAAATTATTATATGTGAAATATGAATAATTTACTCAAAGGTAATGAAAAAACAACATAACACTAACCAAAATTAAAAATATGTAGATATATTCCGTAAATTAAACATCAAAATATTATTTACATAACAATTACAATTTAAAAAATACAAAACAATTGTAGAATATAGAAATACACATGATGTATTCATCTTATAAATATTCCAAAACACATTTAGAGTGAATAATTTGCTTTCCAAAGAATATATAACACTGTTGCTATGAAGAAATTCATCACAAAGGATGTGTTTGGAGAGTTCAAGAAGTGCCGCTGAAGTGTCTACAAAATACAAAACAATTTCAATTGCTTTTTTTTTTTTGTGTGTGTGGTTTGTTTCCTTTTTTTAATGCCAATTAAACAAATAGTCCAAAACAGTGAAAGCAATACAAAATTATGCATTTTAATCTAAGTTCCAACAAAAAATGACCACAGCTGTGAGAATTTGTTGTTATTGACCATTCAGGACAGGTCATTGGATGAACATAGGGCTATATACTTGAAGATATTGCATTTCATTTATAATTGTAGTTATCCCCATGTCACTAGTAACCCTAGACTGCATTTCTGAAAGAGGAGAACATATTTAAACTGAAGCGCATAAGATAATTCTAGATATGAAACTCTGTTGGCTGATACAATATTAGAGAGAGGATGAGAAGTTGAGAACATAACCAACTTCCAGCCTAAATGGAAATTATGAGGAAGGAGGTTTGGGAAGAAACATCTTGTGAGTACAACAGAAAGTGACATGGATGTCGGGTTTTGTTGTGCATCAATGACTTATTTGCCAACCCAACTTCCATGTCAATAAGCATTTCTGCACCATGTGAAGCTGCACTAGATGCGCATCCTTCAACCTTTTAGGTCCATTAAAAAACAAATCTACCATTAGAGGTGGCAAATTAGTACCTTGAAGTCAGTTAAATCAGGGACAACATAATTTGGCAATTTTTCCTTCACCACTACATATCCACCTGCACCAGTATCATAATTGCAATATAAGTAACCAAATAAAGTATATTTAATTGTCACGATAAGTTTTGTATGATCCAGAAATATCAAGTTCAAAATTCAAACTGGCCTAGAAGCAGAGCATATAGCTTGTTCCACTTAACACAATCATTCCCCCCCCCCCCCCCCCCCCCCAAAATATGTATATATAAGTAATAAGAGAATAAAATTCAAAAGTACAAAGGGAAGAGAAGAAAATAAAATAAAAAAGAAAAAATACAAGAAAAAAATGTGAACACAAATTTCCTTTTGAATAGGGTTCTAACCGGATAAGGATGGTCACTGACTAGATGCCAATTAAAATCCTTACACAAATATATGCACACACATACACACACATTTATTTTTGGGCTGCATACATGCATCACTCCATTTGGTTTGAGGGGAGGGAGAGTGAGGGAGAGTGAAGGAGAAGTGAGTTAAGAGGGGAAGGGACGGAAGGAGAAGAAAAGGGAGAGGAGGTATCCTCCCACTTGTTTGGTTAGATAATACTTAGGGTTTTTTTTATGAACTAGCTATTTTAGTTGATTTTTTGGCTTTTTACAAGAGATGCAGAAAAATAGAGAGAAGAGTTGACTTTTTGCTAGTAACCTTTTGACTATATTAGGTGATTGCCAAACCAAGCCTTAATTAAGGGGTGAGGGACATATTATTAGGTATTACGAAATATTATTATGAGAAGCACTTCACTTCCCTTTCTTTTCCCTCCAATTTTAGAGGGGAAGAGAAGGGCTTGAAATGTTTGTACTGTCTCCACCTCATAACCTTTCACACACTTCCCTTCCCCTCCTTAAAAATAAACCAAACATGATGTTCACTAACTCTTCTCCTCCAAATCCTTCACTTCCCCTCCTAAACCATCAATCCCAACTGTTTAAATTTCCAACATCGTCTGATTTGAAATATTCAAATTTTGTTAAAAGAACATGCATGTCTAGTGAAGGGGACCCTACAAATGCTGCCAAAATACTGAGTTCTCTCTCTCTCTCCGTCTCTCACAAAACTGCTCTCTGCCATAAACAAACCTCCATAGCCACTTCTCCAACAAGGCTTGGTTGAAGATAGCAAACCTAAAAATGCTCAAACTCCCTATCTTCATAGGGATAATACATTGTATCTCAATCCACCAAATGATGCTCAAATTCCTCACCAACCCTACCCAAAAGAAAATTACACAACAACTTCTCCAATCTCTTTGCAATCGAAGCCGGAATAGTAAAAAGGGACATAAGCAAAAAGGCTAGATAAAATACTATTAGCCAACATTAGCATCATACCTCTAGAATGATACTCTTCCAACTTGCCAGGCGTCTCTAATCTATCCACCACGAGTCCCAAACTGTCTTTGCTTTAAAAGAAGACTCTAAAGGTAAACCCGAATACAAAGGAGGCAGATACTCCACCTTACAACCAAGAATATCTACCAAAGCCACCCGATATAAGGCACCGCCTCTACTATAATAAAAGCAGATTTACCTAAGTTAAATCTTCAAACTAGACAATGCATCGAAACAAAGAAACACACACAAACACAAACATAAGATAACACAACTGCTGAGTCTTAACCCCACCGAAAATTATGGTACCATCAGCATAAAGTAGATGGGAGACTACTAGAGAGGACCCACCCATGAAGCACCGACACGTCCCCAGCGCCTGCGTACGAGTGTCGGACATGTGTCATACATGGATACGTGTTGGACACGCCGTGGACACGTGTCCGACACTCTCTTTAACGTGTCCTCTTTTTTTTTTTTGAATTTTTGCAGTCGGACACGCCATGGACACTGTGTGACACTTTCCGAACACACATGAGGACGATCGAAGCCCTAACTGTTGGAGAGAAAGAGAAAGAGACCGAGGGAGGGGAGGAGAGGAGATAGAGAAAGAGAAATAGAGATAGAGAAAAAGATCGAGGAAGGAGAGAAGACAGAGATCGAGGGAGGAGAGAAGACAACGACAAAGAAAGAGATCGAGGGAGGGGAAGGGAGGGGAGGAGAGGAGAGGAGCCCTAACCTGTTCAGATCAATTGAAGAAGCTGAGGTATTCTTCATCTACTCTTTTCTTCTTCGCCTCCTCCTCTTCGTCTTCTGTCTCCTTCATCTTCTTCTTCTTCTCCTCCTCTATTTTCTTCGACTTTTCCTATTCTCTCTCTCTCTGATTTCACTTTCCCCTTTTTTGTTTCTCTTTTTTCTTGTTTTTCCCTTTTTACTGATTCACCTGTGTCTCTCTGTCTCTTTTTTTTTTTTCTTCTTTTTTTTATCCTTATTTTTATTAAACCTAAAATTCATAAAATAAATTATTTTTATTTTAAAAAACTCATTTTTTATTAAAAAAAATTTTAAAATATGTTTATTAATTTTTTGGGCAAATTACAAACACCCCCTCGAGGTTTGGTGAAAATACAGATTCCCCCCTGAGGTTTGAGAAATTACATCCCGCCCCCTGAGGTTTACATTTTCATAACAAATTGCCCCCTAGGGTTTTTATTTTCATCTGATTCCCTAACTTTTTCTAATTTTTAATGAAATTTTGACCCTTGGGGGGGAATTTGTATTTCCTCAAACCCCATGGGGGAATCTTTTTTTTTACTAACCCTCGAGGGGGTGTTTGTAATTTACCCTAATTTTTTTATTATTATAATTGCATAAAAATTAATAATTTTTTAATTTATTTTAGACATATAATAAATAAATAAAATTATATATATTAAACGTGTCCCCAGCGTGTCGTGTCCCCCATTTTTTTTAAATTGGCATGTCCCCGTGTCCATGTTGTGTCCCATGTCCGTATCCGTGCTTCATAGGGACCCACCAAGGGGCCCAATCTCAAAGACCTCCAAAAAACCCACCCTAGACCGCCACTTTGTCAGCCATCCTACTAAACACTCCATGATAAGGATGAGCAGCAGAGGAGACAATGGGTCACCTTAACACAAACCTCTAGACGCCCAAAAGATGGGCTTGGGAACCATTCACTACGACAGATAATCTCACAAAGGAGAAGAAAAAACTGATTGAATTCCTCCAATTTTTCCCAAACCCCATCTATTCTAAATAATAGAGAAAAAATACTCCCAATCAAGATGGTCATAAGCTTTCTCAATGTCCAACTCATAAATGAGGTTGGGACAACCACTCTTGATCCTGGAATCAACTGCCTCATTGGCCTCCAAGACCACATCTCAAATCTTCCTTCCTCCCACAAAAGAATTCTAAGAATCTGATGCCACTGAGGGCAAAACAGTTTTTGGCATTTTCCTCGCCTTAATGGGAACCTTTAAAATAACAACCCCTCTTTCATGGGAAGGCATGACATAGTGGACCAATTCTCTAACATATGTTAAACATTTGGACAAAAAAATAAATAAATAAGTTAATGACATAAAATGGAAACCTCAAAAAGAAAAAGGATAGGGTTGGCCCACATGTGCCCCTGGAAGGAGAAGGGGGCAATTTTTAATGTTACATAATTTTTAAATATGAACAATACTTGTGCTGAAAAAAATAGAGACTACAATGAATTAATAAAACTACTAAAAGATTTGATTTAAATATAAGTAGGAGTGAGCAAACAAACCTTTTCGTGTATGGAAACCAGTTGGCTTGCAGTTTTTTCCCTTGTAGTAATCCCGTGGGCCCCGCTTTGAAGAGAGAATGTCAAGTGATGATGTCTTCTTTCTTCTCATTGCCCTTCCTAAACCTAAGATTAGCCCCAGAGGCATCTTTTTTCCCCTAGGATGCAGATGAATAAAGTACCTTAAATGATGTTGTAAAAAAGGCCTATAGAATCAAAGGAATAGATATTTGGAGTGAATAAGTACATGATAGGAAATTGATTACAAAAGCACGACTTGAAAATGTAGCAAAAGGGGACAAGGTTGCTATAAAAATGATATCCGAGTAGAAACTTGCTTATAAAACTAGAAGGTCGGCATACACTATGCGTGTGCACTTTACTATTTAAGGTTTTTTTAATATTATTTCTAAACTACGCTCCACTTCTCCCACTAACCAACTCCCTCTTGTACAAGTATCCTTAATAATAATAATAATAAGGGCAGTTGTGACAATGTTATACTAACACTTAAAACTCTTGTGCATTGCTGTAAAATATATTAGTTTGCTCTACCTATTCTTTTCATTTTAACTCCCATGAAATCATATAAAAGTGCTAGTTCCTTTCTTCTCAAAGCTAGTGTTGTCAGCATTCAGTATCTTACAATTTACAAGATGTATCTTATGATTCAATACTTTTTAGATGTAAAATGATACTATCATTAATACATATCTTAAATTAAATGTATTTTATGATACATATAATATACATGATGCAATATACAATACATAATACATAATGTGATACATAAGTTAATCTTTAAACTTAATCATTAAATATAATGCGATATTCAACTTAACCATTAAAATTTACTTAAATAGTTTAAGATGGATTGTTTAGTATTCACACAAAATTTACTTGCATATATAATCATTAAAATTTACTTACACAGTCTAAAATGGGAAGAAATCATTACAAGAATTCAAAAAGACAAAAATATAGTCTTCCTGCTTTATTCAACATTTATTAGGTTCTTCGATCACCCGATCTTCATCAACTGAACTGAAATTCTCCATTTGTTTCTTGCCACCTACAAACTTATCAAGAGCTCCCAGTTGAAATTGAAGCAACTTTTCTACCTTTGACCTCTTTTTCTTTTTTGTCTTTTTTCATTCCAAAACTAAACTTCTCAGGAAACATGACTATATAATTAACTAGGGGTGCTGGCAGATCGGTCTTCTGCGGCAGATTGCGGGTTGAACCTGCCCGATTGACTGCGGGTTGGGGAGAAGTGAATCCGCAAAGGCCTGCAGTGCAGGTTGCAGTTTGTGCGCATAAGGTTCACGGATGTGCAGGCAATTGCGGACAGTATACAGATTGGACTTCTTTTTTAAAAAAAAAAAAATTGGCCTTTTTTCCACATTTTTTAAATATTATTTTTGGGTCTTTTTCACCCATTTTTCTATGTCTTTTTTGTACCAACAATACAAGTTTCCAGGATAGATTTTTCTGATAGAAAGACCAATAATATTCATGTAATATGGAAATGACTTAAAAGATTAGGATTGTTTAGATTGTTCCTGAAATATAAATCTAAAAAATGATTGTCTAGATTGTACCTGAAATATAAATATAAATCTAATTTTTTTACTTTCGTGACAGAACAAATGGAAAGAAAGAAGCGAACTGACCTCAACGAAGGTCTTGCAGCCGCAGGTGTAGCCGAAGGTGTCGCGCTGGCCGATCACCGGTCGCCACAGAGAGAGATGAAAGAACGAAAGTGAGAGTCAAGAGCAGAGGTGTTCCCGGGGTATGGGACAGTGAAGGGTGGGTTTCCGACGTGGTTGTCGAAGAAAGATCGAAGGATGGAAGTGGGAATTTTATGACGATCGGAGAGGCGGTGGCGGTGGCCCAAACTCGAGTGCGACGAGGTTCGTGATATATATAAAGGCTGTAGCGTATTTTGAGTATGTGGATTGCCGAAGGTGTCGCGCCGGCCGATCACCGAGATGAAAGAACGAGAGAGAGTGAGCGAAAGTGACGGGAGAGGCTGCTGCGGAGAGGAGAGAAGAGAAATTAGGGTTTGGGTTAAAAAAAAAAAAGAAGGTAAATTACACTGAGACCCCTAAGATTTCTATTTAATACAAATCTTCCCTTTATGTTTGAAAAATTATATTTATCCCTGTGAAATAAAATAATATATTTGTCCCTTAACTTTTATACATATAAAATAACGAAATAATGCTAATATTTTATTTATGTCATTTCAAGAAAATAACAATCATCTTCTTTGGTTTAATTTACACAAAAAAATTAAATTTTTTTATTTTTCGTGTTTTTTTTTTTTACTAATTTTTTTAATATTTTAAATACTTTTTTTTTAGATATACCTAATCTAGATATACTTAAAAAGTATAATATAATATATTGTAATTTTTTTAAATTCACCAAATATAAAAAAATACAAAAGTTCAGTAATACTGTAATAAATGTGGGTAAATAGATGAGAAAGAAAATTGATAGTGGAAATAAAAATAAAAAATTATATTCATATAAAAAATATCATAAAAATATTGTGATAGTGATACTGTTGTAAATATAAATCATGTTTATGTGTATTTTGTTTTAAAGTGAAATATTACCATTAAGTTATATTATTGTGTCTGAAAATTTTATATAAAATTATGTTTGTATATCATCACTCAATAAAAATATATTCATATAGAATTTAATGATGGAAAGTTATATAATATAGTCATGATGATAAGAAGAAAAAATTGTAGGAAAAATGACAAAATGCTCATTTAAAAAATTTTACGGCATGACATTAGTAATTCAAGAGGCAATTTGTAATAAGATTACAAATCTCAGGGAAGAGATCTAACTTTTCAAACGTGATGGGTAAATCTGTATTAAATAGAAACCTCAAGAAGGTGTTAGTGTAATTTATCCTAAAAGATATCTAATATAAATATGTCATTCAAGAAGATCAACGGTACATAATTTTTTTTTTTTTTGAAAAAAAAAATTAATGACAAAAAATTCCAAAGTTTCATGTGTTTTTCATTTTAACTCCAGTGTTTCAATTTCGACAAATTATACTCTGGAGTTTCATTCGCGTTTCAATGTATCCCATCCGTTATCTTTGTCTATGTAAGGTAACGAAGGGGGTTTAAAGTGAAAAATACTGAGATTTAAAATAAAAAACACATGAAACTTTGGGATTTATCTTGTAATTAAACCTTTTTTGTTTTTAGTAATTTTAATTTTTTTAAAAAATGATTAATTACACAAAAAATCTTAAGATTTCATGCATTTTTCACTTTAAACTCCATCTGTACCTTACACAAATGGAAATAGACAGAGGGGCACATTGAAATACAAATGAAACTCTAAGGTTTAATTTGTTTGAAATATTGGCATTTAAAGTGAAAATGCGTGAAACTTTTTTTTTTTTTTTTTTTTTAAATTTTAATTAACCCTTATAAATTTCAACCATGGTTTCCATGTATATATTGTGTCATTTTGGTCCCCAAAGCATCGATTTTGTCTCGCAATATTGTAAGGCTATGTTCCTTTTTTCTCATCAATGTTTTAGGATTAAATTGACAATTAAAAACTTTAGGGATCAAAGTGGCCTTGAAAAACATATTTAAGGATCATATGTATATTTTATTATCATTCTGTTAACTATTTAGACGGTACATTTAAAATTAGACCAAATTGATTCAAATTAAAAATTTTAAAGACGAAATTGATTAAATTAAAACTGAAATGACCAAAGTGACAAGACACATGTATTTTAAAGACAATAAATATATTTTATCCATAATCATAATATATGGAAGCTTTTATGATGCACTATGGATGTGGAAACTTTGGATGGTCTCATTCGGGTGGTTTAAACTAAGGGCCTATTTGTGAACTCAAGTTAGCACTTAAATTTAATATGTTTCATTCGTTTGAACAACAATTTGTATCATTTAAAAATTTAAATAAATTGTAACATAGGTTAAAATTGTAAGTGACACGCGTCCTAGTTATTGCTAAATTTCCAACCTCTTATGCTTTTGATGTGGTTATTTCTAAAGCCTTAATTTTTATAAAATATATATTTTTTATTTGAAGTCACGCAAAAATACTTTATCAGATGATGTTCACTGAATTTCTCACAAAGTAATAAATGATGATTTAGTACTAACATTTCCTTTTTAAGGTACTTTATTTATTATATAATATCTTTATTTTCAATATTTGGTGGTTTGAAAACTAGCTCAGGTAAATCAAAAATGGTGAATATTATTGTTAGGAAATTAAGGAGTTCACAAGCGTATAACAACATGGGCCTAATTCATTAGGGAGAAATTCCAAAGCCCACATATTTATCATCAAAGCCCAATATACATTATTTGAAACTCATACCCACTTAAAAGCTTAAGGTTATAAGTAGAGAGCCTATCTAATGTTATATTATGACCCATCTATTTTATTCTTTATCCGATGTGAGACTCTACCTTCACACCTGCTCTAACAATCTCTCCCTAGTGTGTGAACCAAACATTGGGCCTTGCCTTGCTCCCCCTCATGTGTGAACCAAATATCAGGCCTCGCCTTGCTCCTCCTTGAATTTGATCTATTATCAGCAAGTTTATCATAGATCATACGCACTCCCTTTAATCTTGATATATAACTCTCAAACATCATTTCCAACTTGAGCCTCTCGCACACACTACATCGTGAGCTACCATACTCCATTAAGAGCCACCTTGTTGGAATCCAACCTCCACGTGCACCAGGAATTTTACTCCATCAAGATTCACCATGGATTTTTTTTTTCTTACTCCGTCAAGAGTTTTTTGTGCAAGCCTAAGTCCGCCAACATCAATGTTCCAAGAGAGTCCCCCAAAGATCGTATACCATCGACTTTGACACAAAGTTGTTAGGAGCCTATAAGTACACAACAACACCGGCCCAATTCATCAGGGAGAAATTTCAAAGCCTATATGCTCACCATTAGAGCCTAACATACATTATTTGGAACTCATACCCACTTAAAAGCTTAAGCCTATAAGTGAGAGCCCATCTAATATTATATTAAGACCTATCTATTTTATTTTTTTATCTGATGTAAGACGCTACCTTCATACATGCTCTAACAATTATAACCGCTTATGGTTTTGTAACTTGCAAAAACTAAGATAAATCAATAACTCCAGTCGTCTTTGTATAATATAATCAAACTGGAACCAATGTTACCAACTAATGTAAATAAATTTATTATGAAGCCAATTGTAGAATGATATAACCTTGTGTTGCATTTGTTTCTCTTATTTAATGTTACTCATATTAATATCTGTATCCTATCTTTTGTTTAGTTGTCTACATTGTTTAGATACCTAATTTGGTGTATCTTTTGGATCGTAAGCGGACTTACAATTCACTATCAAAGAGCTGAATAAGGCTTTGACCCAAAAATTCCATAATTTATGAAGCACGAACACCTCTCCGGAGGTCATGTACGAAATGGATACACCTTGGACACGTTCGGCCACGCTAGGGACACGTGAGGGACACGCTGAGGACACATTAAGGACACGTTGAGGACTTTTTTTTCAAACAAAAATTAAATTTTCTTTACTAAAATAACATACCTAAAGTTGATAAATTTGATAAAATTAAATGTTTGACATAAAATACATATTAAATATTTTAAAATATGATATAATAAATATATAAAATTATGTTTTTTGCATGTGTTGCAAACGTGTCGTGTCCTGTATTTTTTTAAAATTTTCGTATCCTCGTGTCCGTGCTTCTTAGCCCATAACAGAGACAAATTGGGCCTAGGAGGAGGTGATGAATAATGACCATCCTAAAGCCATTTGTCATACCATTCAGTGCTAACCAAAACACGTTGCTTGGGTAAGATATGCACATCTGGCAATTTGAAGAGAGGTAACCTACATTGTTATATCTTAGAGAGCGAGAAAGCAAGAAACAGAGAGAATGAGAGAGATTTGAGGCCGTCGTTGCCTTACCTAAAACTTGTGGTCAGTTTGTTTATTAGTAAGTACAACATCTTCTTTATTATTTTTCTTCACAAATTGTTTGGGCTAGATCAATCCTATTTGAGTTGATTTAGAATCATACTAAAATCACTGGCTGTATTGTTCAAATCTTAATGGTAATTTCTATTTTAGTTGATGATATGATGGTTTGATTATACGTTATTATGAAAACTGGCCTATGGTTTTGAAATTAATGGACCATCCTAAAATGATAGTGTATGTATGTATGCAATTGAAAAAAATTATATGATCCAAATATTTAAACTGGGTAAAAGTGTAAGGAGAAATAGAAGAGTCCACGTAACACAAGTTAGGGTTGAATTAGGGATGAAAATGCAACAAGCATGACCTGGTTCCCGACCCTAATGGGATAGGTTTTTGTTCAAGTTTAATCAAATTAGGGGCGTTTTTAAGGTAGAAGAAGAAACCCAATTTGAGGTGTGATGGGTTCAAAGTGGAAGCCAACTTGCCCTATCCTTGACCTAATTATGTTTTATTACTTAAATACCCCTAGACTTGCATTCATATTTGTAAACACGCGTCAAGTGTACATCACTTATTTGGACTCTAGGGTTCTAAACTCCTCCATCTCACTGATTGGCTGCCTCCACTATCAGCTCCCTTGCTTACGCCATTTCTCCAGTTCTTGGTGTGTTTATCTCTTTTAAATCAATTTCATAGTTTGTATATGTTGTAGGTATTTGTATGTATATGTGCATATGCACATACATTAAGAGATATAAATCTCATCATTTATTTCATCTACACTTATATTAAAATGTCTAATTATGGAAATACCATTCTCTTAACTGCCATTTGTCTCCTTTCTCTTGTGTTTGCCTCAAAGGTGATAAATTGTGAGATCTTTATTTATGATCTTATTCGGGACATGAGTGGGGTGTAATGGAATTAGGTAAATCAGCGTAGTGTAAGGTTGGAAAGCACTACTATGTAGCATGGTTATCAAAATCTCGATTTGGATCTTATGATTCTATGACCCTAGTTTGGATAAACGATTTGGATCACACTAGATCTAAAACTTTGTAAGATCTTAGAGTGATTACGATTCTAATCACAAAATCGTATAAAATCACAATATGATCCCGATCCTACTAAAATTCTAATTCTTCCAACCTTTTTCTTAAAATTTATATTTTTCATATATATATGTGTATGTTTGTATATATATCTTTATATCAAAATTTTGACAAAAAACTGCCTCTTCAAGTGGCCTTTTTGTGAGGAAATTCATTTGGAAACTTGTTGAGAAATTAAAAAATTTATTTTGTTCTAAAATCAAAGTTAATGAATTCAACTTATTACGTGAATAAAACTATTCAGAGGGAGAACTTAATACTTGATTTTCTCTACAAATCAATATTAATGACCATTTTATCAATTGTTATATTATTAGTGAACGCTATATAATAATTTATGTTAGCATAGAAGATGAATTATATCAAATTTATAATTTTTTTCATGATTTTAAAATTGTTTAATGTACATTATCATTATTGATAAGTTTACACTTTATTTTGTATTGAAAGTAAAATCTTGTGATTCGATCCTCGAGAGTCCTCAATGATCCCACGTAGGTTCCCAATTTTAAATACCTTGCAATTTAGAGTGAGGTGCCTGACTTGCCATCCCTAATCAAGAGGAATTAGTAGGGATGGTGTAACAACCCTCGTACTGATTATCGATAAACTGCTGAATTAGCTACTGGTTACTGTTAAACCGAACTGATAATGACTGATAATTGGATTAACCTAAGTACTGAATGGACTGATTGAAATCGAAACTGAAATTGAATAAGTTTATCTATTGAATCGCATATTGCATCTGTTTGATTGATTGATTATCTGTTTGAATTCGTATGTTTAAACTGCTAATTGAAGGCCTTATCGGCGGCCGAATTAGAAACCGTTTAGTGTTTTGAAATCAGTAGAATATTTGTGATTTAATGGTATATTTATCTGAAAATTGATTAGGAATGATTAAATTAGATTTAAACGAATTAATTACCAAGATTGACTTAATTACCACATTGCCATAGCTAGTGGACCTTTGTTTATTCAAATATATTGTGCCTTATACACCTAGAGACACACTTGATCAGCCATTTTCCTTCATTCATAGCCGACCATAGAAGAGGTTTGGGGAGAGAGTGAGAGTTTTGACTTAATCTTGAGGATAGTACTTGAAGAACTTGTAGGAAATTGGCAAAATTGACCTCTCACACCTTGAATACAAGACTTAGGTAAGTGACTTCATCTCCATCTTGTTGTCTTTGAGCCTCATTTTGCATGGTTCATGCCCAACTAGAGAGCTAGGCCATGCTTTAGTGCAAACATGTTGAATTGGACCTTAATTGTTGCATGCATATTGAGTTTAGTGAGTTTGGAGTTGAGTTCTTGGCTAATTGCCACATGCATGTCCATGTTTTTATAGTAGTCCATGTTTTCAAGTCGTTTTGAAAGATTGGAGCTCTTTAGAGCAAGATTTGAACCTTGAATTTGGTTTAAAGCTCATGCATTGCATGTTTGAAATTTGTTCTTGAAATTGGGTTTGAATTTTGGATTTAATTGACTCACCTTTGGGGCTTGAATTCATAAATTGGCTTTTGAAACTTGTTATACATTGTTTTGGGATGTATTTTCCAGAATTTGGGCCCAAGAGGTCGAGAATTGAGTTGAGAATGCTTGGTTTGAGCTTGGAAGGCAAATCTGGAGATTCCAGATTTGGCTTCTTCGCTCGAGCGAAGGATTCCTCGCTCGAGCGACCAACGTTTCCTCTGAGCCACGCTCGAGCGAAGGATTGGTGGCTCGAGTGTAAAAATCCAACAACCAGTACTTTTTCATTTCATCAGACCGCTCGAGCGAAGGAATTCTCGCTCGAGCGAAGCCTTTGATTTTGGAAGCTCGCTCGAGCGAGCATCGAGCGAGCATCGCGTGGAAAAATAGAGCATCCAAGATTTTTTCTTGTTTCATCGACCGCCGAGCGAAGGATTGTTCGCTCGAGCGAAGCCTTTGATTTTGCAACCTCGCTTGAGCGAAGGAAGGCTCGCTCGAGCGAGACCCCTGTTTTTAGCAACTTTTGAAAAATGCCTTCCAACTGTATTTTTGCATCCTCATCCCATCCTAGGCATTCTTAGGCCTAGTTTAAGGCATCTTAATGAGGATTTAGACATAGAACCACACCGAGAAAATTTAGGGATTTAATTATCATCCTTCCCAACTGTGAAACTTAGTGTGTGTTCTATTTGTTAACTGTTTAGGGTTGGCTCGGGGACGCGCTCTAGCTGCTATTAGCCCAATCTCTGTGAGTAACAATTGTGTAAAGATATGTTCAAAATGATTATCTTTTGAATACTGAACTGAACTGTTTATTGAACTGATATTGTTTACTGAATGAATGTATGTCTCAGATTCTCGAATCAGATTGTGGCATCCTTAGCAATTACTATTACTGTTACAGAGCTCTGTCGGTTTCCTTGTGGAATCATACTGTTTACTGATTGATGGCCATCATTACTGTTGGGTCTGTTAAGGCCCGGTCCGTTTGGACCTACTGTTTATAGGCTAATAGATGTACCACATATGACTGATTGACTGAAATACCGAAAGACTGAAATACTGTTTAATGAATTGATTTCATTACTGTAAGGACATTCATTCATAACCTCTTTACGCATTATGTTATTCATTGGGCTTTAGCTCACTGTTTATATATATATGTAGGTTCTCGAACTAACTGCAGCTAGGAGCGTAGGTTGGTCCCCAGTTTTGTCAAGCCAGCCTATGTGCCTCACTACGAGGTTCCGAGTTGCCATGTTATGGCTTGGGGTGTTTTTATTGTCCCCACCTGTCTCCCTACTGTTTTGTACTGTATGAATGCATAAAAATGTTTTTGGCATACAGATTTTCACAGCTCAATGGACACTAGTTATTTACTGTATTGGCTTCCGCCAGGCCCTCAGATTGCTTAATCAGATATCGCTCAAGAGCCTTCGTAATCTCTTGACATCGCGATTATGCTAAACCCATAGGGCCGGGTTTGGGTCGTGACAGAGTGGTATTAGAGCGATACTTAACCACGAGTTATACCGCACACACGTGTCCAAATGAGCTATAGGGTGTCCTAGAAAAGCAATTAGGGCATTTCATAAACTTGAAAAGTGTGTGCTTATGACTGACTGATTATATGTTAAAATGTTAAACTGTTTGATTATACAACTGCTTATCATGATAACTGTTATAACTGCTTATAGTGAAATGGATAACGCAAATACTGCAAATGAAACTGAAGCATCATCCTCTGAGGCCAGAATGGCCAGACTTGAACAAATGATGGGACTGATAATTGAAAGACTAGATCAACAACCGAACCAACAAATTTCACCTCCTCCTCCGGTGCAACCCAATGTAATGTCTGAGAATGTGAATGTTAATGAGGTGGACATTATTGCATTGACTCAGAAATTCAGCAAGATGAAACCGCCGTCCTTTTAGAGAGGCTTAGAACCGTTAAAGGCTGAAGCTTGGGTTCTTGAGACTGAAAAGTTGTTTGAGGTTTTTCCGTGCTCCGAAGCAAACAAAGTATTGTTAGCTACCTTCACCCTTCAGGAAGAAGCAAGAAGGTGGTGGATGTGTTTGAGGTTTTTCCGTGCTCCGAAGCAAACAAAGTATTGTTAGCTACATTCACCCTCAGGAAGAAGCAAGAAGGTGGTGGATGTTGACCCGCGATGCAAATACAATTGTGACTTGGGCTCAGTTCAAGGAGTCCTTCTTTGAAAAGTATTTTCCCCAGTGCATCAGGGACAGAAAAGTGACTAAGTTTGAACAGCTGAGACAGGGCAAAGTGTCAGTCGCAGAGTATGAGAAGAAATTTACTGAACTCGCTAGGTATGCACCACATATGGTGGACACCGATTATAAGAAGGCCAGGAGGTTTGAAGGCGGCCTTAGTGTTGCTATACAGGACCGAATAAATGTTTTGAAAATGCCAACTTTTGTGGGTGTTCTCGACCGAGCATTGATGGCCGAGACGAATATTGCAGCAGTGAAACAATCTGAAACACCGACAACTGAGTGGCAAGGTAAAAGACAGGGTTTCAAATTTAAGAAAGGCAAGCATAACCCAAAGAACCAAGAAATGAATACGGGGTAACGCCCGCCTGAAGGAAGTGGGTTTACTCCACCCTGCTCCGTATGTGGCAATAAGCACAAAGGGGTTTGCTACCAGATTTCTGGAGCTTGTTTCAGGTGTGGCAAGGTGGGCCACAGAGTAATTCAAGATTAAGAAGCTGCAAAGATCACCGCAACACCAAAACTGAACCCCAAGGCTACCGGGAAAGAGCCTATGAGGCAGGGCCGAGTGTTCGCCCTAGTACCGGGAGACGTGCAAAACACTGAGACTGTTGTGTCAGGTATCCTCTCTATCTGTGCTCAAAATGCATATGTGTTGATTGATTCGGGGTCTACACATTCGTATGTATCACATGCTTTTTCACGTAAATTGAATAGACCCTTAGAACCCATGAATTATTTGTTAGCCGTATCATCACCTGTTGAGGGATCCATGACATGTGCATATATGTATCCTGCTTGTGAGATTATTGTTGGGGATATGCATCTATTTATTGATTTACTGCCATTGAATATTGATCATTTCGATGTAATATTGGGGATGGATTGGTTACAAAAATATCATGCTACTATCGATTGTGTGACCAAGCAAGTTGTTTTCCGTCCACCGGGTTTGCCTGAATTTGTGTTTAGTGGGAGTGGAGTAGTACCTCCTCCATATCTGATTTCTTCTGTAAAAGCCGTCAAACTGATTAGAAAGGGGTGTAAAGGATATCTGTGTTCTGTATTGACTGTACCTGCTAATGATAATGTTAAAACTGATATGGATTGCATTCCTATAGTTAGAGAATTCCCAGATGTATTTCCAGATGATCTACCAGGGGATTTGATTGACAGAGAGATTGAATTCATCGTTGACGTAGTTCCGGGTACACAACCAATATCTAAAGCTCCTTACAGAATGGCTCCGACTGAACTGAAAGAATTGAAAGTGCAATTGCAGGAATTGTTAGATAAGAAGTTTATCAGGCCCAGTACTTCACCGTAGGCCTCTGTTTGTTTGTGAAGAAGAAAGACGGCTCATCAAAGCGTGTATTGATTACATGAATCGAACAAGGTAATCGTAGAAGAATAAATATCCATTACCGCGTATTGATGACTGTTTGATCATTTCTGAGGTGCATGTGTGTTTTCCAAGATTGATCTCGGATCGAGGTATCACCAACCGAAAGTCAAACCTAAGACATCGATAAAAGCGCTTCGGCGAGGTATGGCCACTTTGAATTTTTAGTTATGCCGTTCGAGTCACGAATGCCCTCTTTGCATTTATGGACCTCATGAACAGAATTTTTAAACCATACCTTGATGATTTCATTGTGGTATTCATTGATGACATATTGATCTATTCTAAGACTGTAGAAGAACATGAACATCACCTAAGACTTGCCCTGCAGACCTTAAGAGAACAGAAACTGTATGCTAAACTGTGTAAGTATGAATTTTGGCTTGATCATGTGATGTTTTTGGGGCATGTTATTAGCAAAGATGGAATCTCTGTTGATCCGCAGAAAATTGAAGCTGTAGTGAATTGGCCTAGACCAACGAATGTAACCGAAGTCCGAAGCTTTTTGGGACTGGCTGGATATTACAGAAGGTTTGTTAAAGATTTTTCCAAAATTGCCTTACCACTGACTCAGTTGACTCAGAAGGGGACACCGTTTGACTGGACTGACCAAAGGGAATCGGCATTCCAAGAGTTGAAAACCCGACTTGTGACTGCACCGGTTCTGACTCTACCTTCAGGTACGGATGGTTATACTATATTTAGTGATGCTTCTCATAAGGGTTTGGGGTGTGTTTTAATGGAGAATGGGAGAGTTATTGCTTATGCTTCCCGACAGTTGAGACCACATGAAAAGAACTACCCTACCCATGACTTAGAACTTGCTGCAGTAGTGTTTGCACTAAAAATTTGGCGTCACTATTTGTATGGAGCAACATGTGAAATGTATACTGACCACAAGAGCCTGAAGTACTTTTTCACTCAGAAAGAACTGAATATGAGACAGCGGAGATGGCTGGAACTGATCAAAGACTATGACTTACAGATATTGTACCATCCGGGAAAAGCTAACACCGTTGCCGATGCATTGAGCCGAAAATCTATTGCCAACTTAGCCTGTTTGCTTACCGGGCAGAAAGAATTGCTTCTTGATCTGGAAAAGTCTGAAGTTGAAATTGTTTTGAAAGAACAAGGTGGAACCTTAGCTGCTATTTCTGCTCAACCCGCATTAATTGAAGAGATTAAGGAGAAACAACAACTGGATGATTTCTTGAAGAAGATTATTGAAGAAAGAGATTCTAAACCGAGACCATGGTTCAAATTTGAGAACAATGTACTGAAATTCCAAGAAAGACTGTGTGTGTCGAATGACACTGAACTGAAAAGAAGAGTACTGCAAAAGGGCCACAATTCAAAATTGTCTATCCACCTGGGGAACACGAAAATGTACCAAGATCTGAAACAGAATTTCTGGTGGCCGGGAATGAAGAAGGAAATTGTCGACTTTGTGTCCAAATGTCTTCACTGCCAACAAGTCAAAGTGGAACATCAGCGACCCGCAGGCTTACTGCAACCTTTACCCATACCAGAGTGGAAATGGGAGCATATCACGATGGATTTCATTGTTGGATTACCTCGCTCCAGGAAAGGTATGGACTCTATTTGGGTTATTGTTGATAGATTGACTAAATCTGCACACTTCCTACCTGTCAAGACAATCTATAATGCGGACAAATTGGCTGTTATCTATATTGATGAAATTGTGAGATTGCATGGAGTGCCTGTATCTATTGTTTCTGACAGGGATTCGAAATTTACATCAAGGTTCTGGCAAAGCCTACAGACTGCATTGGATACTGAATTGAGGCTGAGTAGTGCCTATTATCCTCAGACAGATGGACAGTCAGAAAGGACCATCCAGACTCTAGAGGATCTACTGAGAATGTGTGTCCTTGATTTCCAGGGGAATTGGGAAAGTCATTTGCCGTTGGTTGAATTCGCCTACAACAACAGCTACCATTCGAGTATTGGAATGGCGCCTTTCGAGGCATTGTATGGCAGAAAATGTAGATCTCCAATTTGCTGGGCAGAAGTTGGAGATGGGCCTTTGCTTGGGCCCGAGATCGTATATGAAACGACTGAAAAGATAAAATTGATACAAAAAGACGAAAGCGCACGAGTAAATGTAAGAGTTATGTAGATGTCGAGAAGGCGAGAAAAATATGAAGTGGGTGATCACGTTTTGTGAAAGTGACACCAATGAAAGGCCGACTTCGTTTGGAGTCAAAGGCAAGTTAAGCATGATATGTCGGGCCGTAACAGATTATTGAGAAAATCAATCCGGTGGCGTATCAAGTTGCACTCCCTCCTGAAATGGAGCATATGCATAACGTCTTCCACATTTCGATGTTGAGAGACTATCTCCGGGATCCTTTTCATGTGATTGAGCCTACTCGGATAGTGCTTAGTGATAACTACACTTACGAGCGGCCTATCTGATTATGTAAAGAGCGGATCAAAACTGAGGAACAAAGAGATCCCACTGGTAAAAGTTGATTGGCAGAACCACGGTGGTGTCTATGCTACCTGGGAAAGGGAAGATGACATGGCGAGAAGATATCCTGATTTGTTTCCACTGGATCCTGTTTTCTTCCAGACTGAAGATAACTCGAGTTTAGAGGACTAAACTCCTTATAAGGAGGAAGCGCTAACAACCTCGTCTTGATTATCGATAAACTGCTAAATTAGCTACTGGTTACTGTTAAACCGAACTGATAATGACTGATAATTGGATTAACCTAAGTACTGAATGGACTGATTGAAATCGAAACTGAAATTGAATAAGTTTATCTATTAAATCGCATATTGCATCTGTTTGATTGATTGATTATCTGTTTGAATTCGTATGTTTAAACTGCTAATTGAAGGCCTTATCGGCGGCCGAATTAGAAACCGTTTAGTGTTTTGAAATCAGTAGAATATTTGTGATTTAATGGTATATTTATCTGAAAATTGATTAGGAATGATTAAATTAGATTTAAACGAATTAATTACCAAGATTGACTTAATTACCACATTGCCATAGCTAGTGGACCTTTTTTTATTCAAATATATTGTGCCTTATACACCTAGAGACACACTTGATCAGCCATTTTCCTTCATTTATAGCCGACCATAGAAGAGGTTTGGAGAGAGAGTGAGAGTTTTGACTTAATCTTGAGGATAGTACTTGAAGAACTTGTAGGAAATTGGCAAAATTGACCTCTCACACCTTGAATACAAGACTTAGGTAAGTGACTTCATCTCTATCTTGTTGTCTTTGAGCCTCATTTTGCATGGTTCATGCCCAACTAGAGAGCTAGGCCATGCTTTAGTGCAAACATGTTGAATTGGACCTTAATTGTTGCATGCATGTTGAGTTTAGTGAGTTTGGAGTTGAGTTCTTGGCTAATTGCCACATGCATGTCCATGTTTTTATAGTAGTCCATGTTTTCAAGTCGTTTTGAAAGATTGGAGCTCTTTAGAGCAAGATTTGAACCTTGAATTTGGTTTAAAGCTCATGCATTGCATGTTTGAAATTTGTTCTTGAAATTGGGTTTGAATTTTGGATTTAATTGACTCACCTTTGGGGCTTGAATTCATAAATTGGCTTTTGAAACTTGTTATACATTGTTTTGGGATGTATTTTCCAGAATTTGGGCCCAAGAGGTCGAGAATTGAGTTGAGAATGCTTGGTTTGAGCTTGGAAGGCAAATCTGGAAATTCCAGATTTGGCTTCTTCGCTCGAGCGAAGGATTCCTCGCTCGAGCGACCAACGTTTCCTCTGAGCCACTCTCGCGCGGAGGATTAGTGGCTCGAGTGTAAAAATCCAACAACCAAGACTTTTTCATTTCATCGACCGCCGGCGAAGGAATTCTCGCCGGCGAAGCCTTTGATTTTGGAAGCTCGCTCGAAGCGAGCATCGGCGACATCGCGTAAAAATTGAGCATCGATACTTTTATGTTTCATCGGACCGCTTCGGCGAAGGATTGTTCGCCGGCGAAGCCTTTGATTTTGCAACCTCGCCGGCGAAGGAAGGCTCGCTCGGCGAGACCCCTGCTTCAAAGAACTTTTGAAAAATGCCTTCCAACTGTATTTTTGCATCCTCATCCCATCCTAGGCATTCTTAGGCCTAGTTTAAAGCATCTTAATGAGGATTTAGACATAGAACCACACCGAGGAAATTTAGGGATTTAATTATCATCCTTCCCAACTGTGGAACTTAGTGTGTGTTCTATTTGTTAACTATTTAGGGTTGGCTTGGGGACACGCTCTAGCTGCTATTAGCCCAATCTCTGTGAGTAACAATTGTGTAAAGATATGTTCAAAATGATTATCTTTTGAATACTGAACTGAACTATTTATTGAACTGATATTGTTTACTGAATGAATGTATGTCCTGTATTCTGAACTGTATTGTGGCATCCTTAGCAATTCTTTATTCTTTATTCTGAGCTCTGCGGTTTCCTTGTGAAACCATCATTTCTTGATTGATGGCCATCATTACTTGTTGGGTCTGTTAAGGCCGGTCCGTTTGGACCTCTTGTTTATAGGCTAATGGATGTACCACATATGGTGATTGATCAAATACCGAAAAGATCAAATACTGTTTAATGAATTGATTTCATTACTGTAAGGACATTCATTCATAACCTCTTTACGCATTATGTTATTCACTGGGCTTTAGCTCACTGTTTATATATATATGTAGGTTCTCAGCAACCAGACCGGAGCTAGGAGCGTGGGTTGGTCCCCAGTTTTGTCAAGTCAGCCTATGTGCCTCACTACGAGGTTCCGAGTTGCCATGTTATGGCTTGGGGTGTTTTCATTGTCCCCACCTGTCTCCCTACTGTTTTGTACTATTGTATAGATTGTCTGCTGTTTTACCGTACTGTTATCGAGGGACCAGGTCCCCGTACTGACTGTTTGTAAATGATTGTATAGATCGTACTGTTCTGAACTGTATGAATGCATAAAAATGTTTTTGGCATACAGATTTTCACAGCTCAATGGACACTAGTTATTTACTGTATTGGCTTCCGCCAGGCCCTGTACTCTGTTTAACTGTATTAGATATCGTGAGCCTTGTAATCTCGGATTCTTGGCGATTCTGATGCTAAACCCATAGGGCCGGGTTTGGGTCGTGACAGTTGGGTCGCGAGGACTTGTCACATATGTTTCCCTTTAGTCAGTAATCAAACTGACTACAATATTACTAACTAAAGTAAATAAATTTATTATGAAGTCAATTGTAGAAAGATAACCTTGGGCAGTATTTGTTTCTCCTATTTAACGTTATTCATATTAATATCCATATCCTATCTTTTATTTGGTTGTGTAAATCATTTAGATACATAATTTGGTAGATTCCTATATCTTTTTCTTTTGGATCATAAGGGAACTTTCAATTAATTATCAATGAACTAAGTAGGGCTTTACAACCCAATAAATCACATAACCTATGAAGCACAAACACCTCTCCAGAGGTCATGTACGAGATAGACACGCGTTGGACACATGTTGAATACGCTAGGGACACGCTAGGGACATGTTGAGGACTATTTTTTTCAACAAAAAAAAAATTACATTTTTTAATTTTTTTACTAAAATAACATACGTAAAGTTGATAAATTTGATAAAATTAAATATTTGACATAAAATACATATTAAATATTTAAAAATATGACATAAAAAATATATTTTTTACATTGGTCCCCAATGCGTCGTTACCTACATTTTTAAAAAAATTATGTATTCACATGTCTATGTCGTGTCGGTGCTTTTTAGCCCATAATAGAAGCAAATCGGCCTCGGAGGAGGTGATGAATAATGACCATCCTAAAGCCATTTGTCATACTATTCGATGCTAACCAAAGCACATTGCTTGCATAATTATGCACATCTGGAAATTTGGAGAGAGGTACCCTACATTGCTGTATCTTAGAGAGTGAGAGAGCAAGAGACGAAGAGAACGAAAGAGATTTGAGGTTGTTGTTGTCTTACTTGCAACTTCTTGTCATTTTGTTCATCAGTAAGTACAACATTTTATTTATCATTTTTTCTCGGCAAATTAATTGGGTTAGATCAATCCTATTTGAATTGATTTAGAATCATAAAAAAAATCACTAGTTGTATTATTTAGATCCGAACAATAATTTCTATTCTAGTGGATGATATGATGACTTGACGGTATGTTACTATGAAAACTTCCCCTAGGGTTTTGAAATTAATGGACCTTCCTAAAATGATAGTGTGTGTATGTATGCTATTGAAAAATTTATATGATCCAAATGTTCAAATTGAGTAAAAGTATAAGAGGTGAAATAGAAGAGTTCATGTAACACAAGTTGGGGTCGAGTTAGAGATGAAAATTTAACAAGCATGACTTGGTTCCCGACCCTAATGGGATAGGTTCTGGTTCAAGTTTAATCAAATTAGGGGCGCTTTTGGGGTAGACTACATTACATGGACTCGAGTACAAGTGTCAGATTCGGGTATGTATCTAGATGTCCAACTCAACAAATCTCTAAATGAGGGATACGCTAGTACGTCTAAAAAGTACCCAAAAATTAGACACAAGTACGTGGATACAGCTAAACATAGACGTGTAAACAAAATATTATGTATTTTTCTGATAGCATGGCATAAAATATTTTTTTGTTAAAATAAATAAATAAATAAATATGTTTTTAGACAAAATAAATTATATTATATATGATTTTATTAGATTTATGTTTCAAAAATAAATGATTATTTTATTTTTTTTTCTTAAAAAGATAAAATAAAATAATTTGGTTATTATATGTTAAAGAGGAGATAGATCACAGAAAATGAGCCAATCAAGAGAGATGATCGCAGAAGAAATCAGTCGATCCAGACGAGATCGTAGAAGAGGAGATCGCAAGACAGATCGAGATCGTGCCTCTCTCATAAGAAGCGCATGTATGCCATATCTATTTTCTTACTGTCGTATCCCAGCCAGATTCTACACCCGTACTCGTGTAGTGTCGTGTTGTGTTGACACGAGTAATTTGTCAAAAGTGACGAGTCTATGTAACATAGCCCAATTTGGGGTGTAGTCAGTTTAAAGAGGGAGCCAACTTGACTTATCGATGACCTAATTGTGTTTTATTACTTAAATAAACCTAGACTTGCATAAATATTTCTAAGCACACGTCAAGTATATATAACTCATTTAGACTCTAGGGTTCTTAATATAAACTCCTCATTCTGACTGACTGGCCATCTCCCTTATTAACTCTCTCGCTTATGCCATTTCTCCAATTCTTGGTGTGTTTCTCTCTTTTAAATCAATTTCATAGATTTGTACATGTTGTAGGTATTTGTATGTATATGTGTATGTGTACACACATTGAGAGATATGAATCTCATCATTTATCTCAACTGCACTTATATCAAAG
Organism: Camellia lanceoleosa; assembly: GCA_025200525.1. Taxonomy (NCBI): domain Eukaryota; kingdom Viridiplantae; phylum Streptophyta; class Magnoliopsida; order Ericales; family Theaceae; genus Camellia; species Camellia lanceoleosa. Next base: position 141,483,082 of record CM045758.1, on the reverse strand, counting down.
TGTCTAATTATGGAGATACCATTTTCTTAACTGCCATTTATCTCCTTCCTCTTGTATTTGCCTCTAAGGTGATACACTGTGAGATCTCGATTTATGATCTTATTCGAGACATGAGTGGGGTGTAATGGAATTAGGTAAATCGGCGCAGTGCGAGGTTGAAAAGCACTACTATGTAGCATGGTTTTGAAAATCTCAATTCAAATCTTATGATTAGTTTGGATAAACGATCTGGATCGCACTAGATCTAAAATTTTGTAGGATCTTGGATGACTATGATTCTAATCACAAAATCGTGCAAAATTGCAATATGATCCCAATTCTACTAGAATTCCGATTCTTCCAACCTTTTTCTTATAATTTATATATTTCCATATACATATGTATACGTCTGTATATATATCTTTATATCAAAATTTTGACCCAAAATTGCCTCTTCAAGTGTTTGCTTTTATGAGGAAATTCATTTGGAATTTTGAAGAGAATATGAAAAAATTCTATTTATTTCTAGAATAAGATTTCTTTAAATTATTTGAATTAAAATATTTTGAGAGAAATTAAAAAATTTAATGGACTTTCTTGAAATGATTATGTGAGTATGCATGTATACAGGTATATATAGAGGTCTTAGGGCGAGGATGAAAAAGATTTTGCGTGTAATAGTTGAAAATTGAAAAATCAAGGCTTTTTGTGCATGTGTGTGTGTGTGATTTTTATGGACATCAGTCAAGCATGGTGTAGACAAGGCCTATGAAGCACGGATACCTCTCCGGAGGTCACGTACAAGTGTCTGACATAAGTTTGACACGGATACACGTCAGACACGCTCCAAACATGTGTTGGACATGCTGGAAAGAGTTGGACACGCTGACAACACGCTAATGACATGTTGGGGACACGTTAAGGACATGCTGAGGACTATTTTTTTTTTAAATAAATTTTTTTACTAAAAAATTACCTAAGGTTGATAAATTTGATAAATTTAAATATTTGACATAAAATACATATTAAATATTTAAAAATCCGACATAATTAATATATAAAATTATACATTTTGCACGTGTCCCTAACATGTCGTGTCTTATATTTTTTTAAAATTTGCATGTCTATGTCATGTCACCTGTCTGTGTCCATGCTTCTTAGGAGAAGGCCGATCCTGTGGATGTGGTTTTAGACATCAAGGATGTGATTAGCCTTCTTGATATGAATTTCACTACTCTAATTGCACTGTCCATTTTGCCACAAATATAAGAGCAACCAAAATTACATAGTTCTAGATTAATGTATTTTTATCATGTTATAAGCAAGGTATCTTTGATAGTTTAAATTTATTAATGTGTACTGTGGGGCTTTTTTTAGGAAAGCATCTACCATGAGCCCTGTAGCCTATGGTATTGAAATTTGCAAGTTGAAAGTGTGTGTTCATATGTGTGTTTTGGGGAGGGGTGTTTCAGGTAGGGGTGAGCATGGTCCGGATTGGACCGGATTGAGGTAAAACTAGAACCAATCCGTTATCTACGGTTCTTGAAAAATTGGAACCAATCCAATCCGTTTAAATCATGGAATCAATCCGAACCAATCCATTTAAATACGGATTGGATCGGTTTAGAACCACGGATTCACATAATTAAATAATAAAAAAATATATATAACACTTTAATTTCATAAAAATATAAATATAGCGTTATATTAGTTCCACAATAGCAACATGTTTTTCTATAATAGCGACATACTGTTCTAGAATTTAAACAACCATAAGAAAATTGGTTTTACCATAAGTATTTAAACCATTACAAATTAAAACTAAAAACTAACAAACAAAAGTAATAAAAGTAATAAAAGAAGATATTATACAGTTTTAGATTTGAATTTAGATTTCATATAGAATAAGAGAAAATACTATGGGGGAGGATGTATAATAAAAATATAGATTATTTATATACGGTCTGGATCGGTTCCAATCCGGAACCATGGGGTTCAATCCGAAACCAATTCGTGGACTACGGATTTTTAATTTTTCAATCCGGAACCGAACCGCGGATTCAAAAAACCAATCCAAACCTATCAGATTGGACTGGACTGGATCGGATTACGGATTCCACAGATTCCTTGCTCAGCCCTAGTTTCAAGTGCTATTTTAGTTTGCATCTTAAAACATATCATAACAAAAATAAAAACAAACAAACATTTGTCAAGTAGCAAGACTATTTATTTTTTATGGACTTTTGATGGAATATAGAATGGACTTAAATAAATAAAAAAAAATGGGTTAGCTCAGTTGGCCAATCTTGTGTACTTTTTTCTAGAAAGTTAGGGAGTCAATTCTTGTCAAAGGCAAAGACTGATTATTAGGGTTATATTAAGTCGTTTATTTCTTCCCATTATGGGCTTTCTTATGGCAGTTGTTGGGTTTCTAGATATGTGTGATGTGATTCTTCTTGTATTTGCAATTAATCTCCTATTGATTAGGGGGGAAATAGAGATGTGTGTTGATAAATTCTGATTTTTCCTGCAGGCTACAATAAGAAGAGAAACAAAAAAGTAAATTTAAAGAATTGGAAAATTGGTGTATCTCAAGGTTAAGCTTCATTTAGGATCTTCCATAGTTGAGCTTTAATTTAGTAGAGCTATTTCATGCATAAGTTGTAAGTTAATATGCGCAGTTTTGGATATTTGTAATTTTTGGATCTTTTAGTGGTCACCTATGAATCATACTAAGCGAGTAAGTGTTAGAGTGTATAGTTTCTAACTGTAGAGTCATAGTCCTTTTAGAGTTGGGACTCATTGGAAGCCTATATAAGCTGTGTATTTTTTTAGTTCAATATAAAGCTTGTTTTAGATAAACTTTTAGCACTTCTACTCTTGCAAGTTATGTGTAATGCATTTTTAACTTTAGATGTGATGCCTATGAGAATCTAGGTGTGATTTCTAGACTCTTCTTTTAATTTGTTTCTTTTTCTATCTTTAAAGTCTCCACAGGGCCACACCTAGATATGGTTAGCCATTGTTTTGCCAATGTCCTAATTTCCTTTTCAATTACACAACTATTGCCTACAAAAGAATGCCAAAATTAGCAAAGAGCTCTATCATGGGTACTTATCCAGCACACAAAAAGCCCTAAAACTTGGTTTTTACTTCCTAGTAAAGCCTTGAAACCCTACCTTTCTAGTGTGCCTTTTCAAAACATAAAACCTCACATCTCTTTTTAACTGTTCATAAACGTATTATATTATTCCTAAACTGGCTGTTGGCACATAAATTTCAAATACAGTCAATGACACACATAGAGCCTATGATAAGATTATTGTAGGCAATCACTTTCCAAAATGATCAACTTGCTCTGTTGAAGTGTTAAATAAAACAACGTAATATTTCAACGACGTTATTTAAGATGCTCAAATGACACGTGGAGCCTATGAAAAATGACACATGTAAAGCCTACAACAAGGACACCACACAGAATGAAACCTCAAAGATCAATCCGATTAATCAGATATACAATTAATCATATAGCGCTATCATTCAAAATTCAAATGGCGTCATCGTTCAATTTGAAATTCAAATTGAGGATGAGGCATTCTTATCACTTGGATGGCCCTCCATAAATACGAGGACTATCACACAAGATCGGGGATCAGAAAATCAGAGGTGAGAAGATTAGAGAGAGAGAAAGAAATCAAGAGCTAAAGAAAGTGTTACAAGAAAGAAGAAAAGAAGCCTAGAGAACTCAAGAACCTACACTACAAACGCAGAATTGCGATGAATAGGTAAAGGCTTATAAACCCAAGAATTGTACTTTGTATTCAAAGGTTCAAAACTCATAACAATTTCAATAAAATATTTATTTTTCTTAAATTGTCTTATGTTATTAATTCATTAATTAGAGGTTTCATTTATATAAAATGTGTAATAAATTATCTGAAATACAGATCGGAAATAGGAACCTGCTATTCAAATAATCAACACTGTTTAGTCCAAAAACTAAATAGTGGACATTTGTAACATAAAAATTTGAAATGTGTTGAAACACATCATGTTTTAAAATTTGTGTCTACAAATTCTGGCATGCCTAGTGGGACCTATTTCTCCTTCCATCTTTTGAAGAAAATATATATATATATATATATATTTGAAACTTACTGACGTGTTCTTTTGTTATAGGAATGTTGAAGCAACTGTCAAGAGACTAACCTACACTCCAGTGGTTCTAAAATCACCAACGGTGGAGATAGCACCCGTCACCCAAGGGGCTCAAGAACAAATGCTCTTGGCTATCCCAAAGATAGAGCTAGTGAAATCCTGGAAAGATGCACTTCTTTTCCCTATCGCCCAAGGGGCTCCGGAGCGAAAGCTCTTGGCTATCCCGAAGGTAACTGGTGTGACAAAGAAAGTCATACTTCTCCAGAAAACTGAAAGTTTAAGAAAGATTGTTGAAAATTATGTGAAAGCGTTGAAGCAATATGCAACTATGAGGGCTACAACCCGAATGAAGAGCTTTCTAATTCAAGCAAAAGAGGATAATCAAGTTGCAACTATGGCCTTTGTTGTAGCTTCAGCAGGTGTAACAAAAAATGTTGTGGCCCAACTACTCAAAAGGGTAGAAGACTCCATTAAAATGGCGGAGTCTACCCAGAAGAGGGCCTCTACGAAAAACATGGCCATCATTAGGGCCATTGGGAGGAGGGTAATGACCCAAACTCCTGCTAATGGAAAAAAAGCCCCTATTGTTGAAAAAATAGTTGCGGCCTACGAACTGACAGTTCTGTTCAAAGCACAAAATTGGTCAAACCAAATCTCAGTCACCTTTCAGGAGCCAAAGGAACACCCGTTGGCCCTACAAGGTTTGAATAAAGAACACCTGTTGGCCCAACGGGATTTGAATCAACATCAATTGGTCCGTCCTAAAAATGTAGGAACTGTTTTGAAAATTCATGAGGAATTTGCAAAAATGCAAACGGTTCCTTTTATACCCCTAGGGGCTCGACTTGATATGTCATCAAATGGTCCTATTTTGAAAAGACAAAGGCGAAGAAGAAATACGGCCTTAAAGAAACTGGAACTAAGAACAGTGGCGACAAATGTTATAGGAGCTATTGAAAGGGCTCTCATGAAAGATGAATGCCAAAAACAAATTGAAAGTCCTATCTTTGTTGGAAAGTCAAAGGTAGAGGAGGGTAAGCAACCCTTGGGAAATATTTCTGCTTTGATCGAACTATCTATGGAGGGAATAAAAAAAGGGTTTGTAACAAGATCTGTAACCCGTGAGGCTTAAAACAAAGCATCACAGTCAGATGCTTCAAATATGAGTAATGTTGTGGGGGTTGATTATCCTTTGTACGAACAAGATGATTCTATCTCGTCTGTTTCAACGAATATTGGAAACAATGAATTAAGAGATGTCAACAAAGTCGCAATTATAATGACTGAGGTTGAGAAAGAAGGTGAAAATTTACAGGTCCAACAAGACCAAGGTCTTAAGGAAAAAGTGGTGGCCCTACAAGAACAACTTGAGAGAAAAGAACAAGAAATGGCTACTATGTTAGAGCAAATGCATCAGTTGCAGGCCCAAATGATAGGAACAGGAAGTGCACTCAAACAAATGCACAACCTGTTGTGGGGACAACTGTAGGCATACAAAGCATACTAGCCCCAGGGACAATGGTCCTTGTTACTCTAATCTAACCAGTAGTGGTATGAATCCAATGCTCATGGCCATGATTGATGTTATGGTGAGGAGACAAGTACAGAAAATCAAAGAAAAAAATAATGAGAACTTTCGAATAATTACAAAACGTTACCCCAGCCTGGCTGTTCCATTCCCTTTGGTTTTTCCCAACCAGATTTCAAAATGTTTGATGGAACAGGAGATCCAAGACAATATGTGGCTCATTTTCTTTCAAGATGCGGGCCAATAACCCACGATGAGGCCTTGTGCCTGCAGCTATTTGTCCAATCACTTGAAAGTTCTGCATTTACTTGGTATGCTAATCTTCCTGAGGGATCAATCCCAAATTGGGATTCCATGGTGAAGGAGTTCCTTAAACAATTCTGCAACACACAAAGGCGAGCTAGAGTACCAGAACTGATTGAGACCAAGCAACGTGACAATGAGCCTGTTACAGATTTCATTGCAAGATGGCGAGCTTTGACATTTGCCTGTCCTCAAAAGTTTACGCAATTAGAGTTAATTCGGATGTGCTTTAACAACTTTCGACATGAGCTCTCTACAGCTCTTATGGCTCAAACTTTTGAAGGATTCAACGATCTATGCACTAAAGCTTATGATATGGAGTTGCATGTAGCTAAACAAAAGAGGCCTAGGGCCGTTGAAATGGTTGAGTCCTCAACTACAACTATAATTGAAACCAGAAAGAAGGGTCCAATTGTAGTAGGGGATAAAAAGCCCAAGGAATTTAAAAAGGTAACTATGAAAGAGAGGTTGGAGAAGAAATATTCTTTCACGGATGATCTGATTGAGGACTTATTTGAAGATCTGTTGGAGAAAAAGTTGATTGCTCTCCTTGAGGTAAAAAGACCACATGAGGTAGAAAAAATAAACGATTCAAAGTATTACCCCTACTATCGTTTGATTAGCTATCTGATAAAAGAGTGCTTTATTCCGAAAGATAAAATTCAAGGACTTTTAGACTCTAAGATTAGTGAGCTCCCTCCTCAAGAGAAAGCATCTGCTAATCCAATCATTATCGACAACGATAATGAAGGTGAATGGGTTGTTTATCAGTCAAAAAACATGAAGAAAAAACAAAATGCCATAGTGAAAGCTAGAAATGTGGTTGCTTCAACAACACAAGGGCCAAAAGTTTTCAAAAAGCAAAAACCAAAAGTTTCCAGGAAACAGAAAAAAGCCAAAGTAAGTAAGAGAAAAGGAAAGAAGAACCCAAAGAAGAAAAAATGGGAGAAATTGGTCCCTGATGAGCAGTTAAAGCAATGTCCCCTTGTCCTAGTCACATTAAAGGAATTTCTGCCTTGAAAATTTCAATCTGTGGAGTTACAGACATACTTTGATAAAAGGAAGGAGGAAAAGTTTACTTTGGCCCCTTGCCTAACCATCATTGTTTTAAGCGATGACGAGGAAGATGAGGGTGGTTCAAAATTTAGGAAAGGAGATTGCATTACATCTCCTATCTGTATACCTAACTCTCTAGAGTATACACCAGCTTCTCCAGAATACACATCAGTCTCGCCAGAGTATACACCAGCTTCTCTGGAGTATACATCAGAAGCTTTTTCTCCAGAGTATTCGCCAGTACCATCAATGTACTATCAAAACACTGCAGAATATGTAAAGGGAACCGAACAAGGAGATATTGGGTGTAGGTCCGACTTTGAGCTTGTAAAAAAGGTGAAAAAATGACTACACTTCAAGGATGATGAAGTGAATAACAGGTGTAGGTCAGATGATAAAGTATGGAAGCATTCAAATAAATAAGCAAAGTCATCTCAAATTGAGGATCCTAATGAAGATTGGGAACTTGACTTTTCTCCTGATAGTTCACCATACACATCTCCAGCTAGGACATACGATAGAGAAAGTGTATCAAGTGACCACTTTGACTTTTCTTGTAATGTCATCACTGTGGATGTAAATTTTGAAGAGCAAGAAATACATATCATTCGCAATCCAGGTAATGATGAGAAAGTAAGAATTCAAGCTAGAAAGGAAACAAAACATCAGGCAAAAGTAACAATCCCTTTAAAAGATGAGGGTTTTGAAGCCCATCAAAATTTGATTATTGAAAGAAATCAAATTTCTGGACGCCTTTTCCCTAATTGGGTTGAATGGGTTCAGTTCCCACAAGGATATACAGTACCTCATTTTTCCTTATATAATGGGACAAGTTGTCTAAGGCGCCATTTGGTTCATTTCCTTGCACAATGTAGAAACACAGTAAAAATCCAGGTGTTACTTCTACGGTAGTTCGTTCTTTCTTTGGAAGGATGGGTAACAGATTGGTACTTTAGCTTGCCACCTAATTCAATCCTAGATTGGGACACCATGGTTGATCGATTTTATATGACATTTTATAAACCAAAGCTTGAAAAGTGACAGAAAGGGACCAAGGCCTAAAGAGGATCTAGATAAAAGTGCCAATTTGTCGTGACTCGCACAGTTAAGAAAATTCACTTGTGCAAGTCACGAAAGGGCATTTGCTGGTACATAAATTTCAACCAAATTTATGTTTAAATTTCAAATACAGTCAATGACACATATAGAGCCTATGATAAGATTATTGTAAGCAATCCCTTCCCAAAATGATCAACTTGCTCCGTTGAAGTGTATAAATAAAACAACGTCGTATCTCAACGACGTTATTCAAGATGCTCAAATGACACGTGAAGTCTACGAAAGATGACACTTGTAGAGCCTACAGCAAGTACACCACACAGAATGAAACCCCAAAGATCAATCTGGCTAATCAGATATACGATTAATCATATAGCGCTATCATTCAAAATTCAAATGGCGCTATCGTTCAATTTGAAATTCAAATTGAGGATAAGGCATTCTTATCACCTGGATGGCCCTCTATAAATACGAGGACCATCACACAAGATTGGGGATCAGAAAATTAGAAATGCGAAGATCAAAGAGAGAGAGAGAGAGAGAAATCAAGAGCTAAAGAAGGTGTTACAAGAAAGAAGAAAAGAAGCCTAGAGAACTTAAGAACCTACGCTACAAAAGCCGAATGGAGATGAATAGGTAAAGGGTTCCAAACTCAAGAATTGTACTTTGTATTCAAGGGTTCAAAACCCATAACAATTTTAATAAAATATTTATTTTTCTTAAATTGTCTTATGTTATTTATTTTGTTCTTCATTAATCGGAGGTTTCATTTATATAAAATGTGTAATTAACGATTTGAAATACATATCGAAAATAGGAACCTGCTATTCAAATAATCAACACTATTTAGTCCAAAAACTAAACAGTAGACATTTGTAATATAAAATTTTAAAATGTGTTAAAACATTTCATATTTTAAAATTTGTGTCTACACTGGCCCCCCAACTATTCACCTATATCAATTTTAAAGTGAAATTTTGCATGAGACTATTTGTTGCATTGTCTTATACTATTTTTGCATCAGCACAAAAGATCCTTTTTTTATAGAGTCCCACATCGCCTAGGTACTAAAATAATGTGAAGTACATAACCGTAAGGGCACCTTTACTTTAATAGCTAGCTTTTGGGGTTGAATTCTACCCAAGAGCGTGTAATAATATGACACACATTGGCAGCCTATATATGCTTAATTTGTTGCAGATGTTTGTTGATCAATTAGTTTGTCGATCAATTAGTTTGTCCACGTGTGGGTGCATGTGTGTGGTGCTTACGTTTTCTAGCATGACTATTTATAAATTTTTTTGGCTGTTTAAGAAGCAATGAAGAATTTGTAGATGATGGTTACTGATTTGCACTATGATCTGTAAAAAATAATTATGCTTTTTGTGGTAAAATCATTAGAAAGAGGAGCACATCTGGTAAGGGCAATATCTGTGTAAGATTTTTTTTTTTTTTAAAAAAAAAAAATTGCTATAAGCCTATAACTTTATTATCACAGGTGCAACTGCAAACAATATTTCATTTGCCCACATGACCTTCACTTGCATGGTACACGTATGCATTTGCGCATCAATTGGTTGGTTGTTGGTTGATAATGAAAGAAATGAGCTTATATTTGTTTGGATGGAAATTATAATTAAACTTGACAGTGAATTGATCTATGCTAATGTCTTTTTTATTTGCTAGCTGCCTTGACGTGTGCATTTTTGTGCGTGTTGGTGACCATAAAGGAGATTCCAAAAGTATTGATTTGTCTAAATACTGCTTCTACTAGTCTGTGTCTGGTCCAATTTTAAATAGTTCAGTGTTGGTCTAAGTTTGGATTGATTGTGTTGTTTCTAGGCTAAGGTTATGTAGGTTATGAGGTTTATTTTTTGCTTGGTTCTTAGTCAGCCTTCAAACAACTTTCTACTTTCTACCTATGCTACATGGACTTGGGTATGGGTGCCCGGTGTAGGTAAAGTGTAAGGATTCATTTAATTCTCATGTTGAAGACACCAAATCATGGCTTTATTTCATATTTTTTAAGTACTAGCATTATTTTTATGGGGTAAAATGATTTCGGCATGCTAAAATACATCATGTTATGTATAAAATAGAAGTCTTATGCATAATTATAGAATAAACTTGACTATAAATACTTGTTAGGTGTATCTCCAACTAGGCATACCAAACACGTATCCCTTATCCTTACCCAAGTATCAAGTGTCCGAGATGGTACTTCACAAAAGTACATATAACATAGCTTTATACATTTTGAAAACATAAATTATTTGACAATTTATTAACTAAACCTATTTCCAAAGTTAATTATTCGATTTTGTTTTCCATTTAGTGTCCCTTTTGTTTTGACAACCTTTTATTGTAGTAACGGAGATTTCGCTAAATTTGCTAATGATGAGGATGTCTTAAGAGCTGCCAATTTTTGACAATGTGAGGCTATCAACTCGCTATGAATCATACCAATGCATTCATGGTTTAATAAACAAATGTGCTCAAGTTGGAAACGTTACTGCTTAGTACATGTTATTGAAGGTAATTGTATTGGGTCACCAACTGATCTTTTTGGGTCTTCATAGTTGAAAGCAGTAGAAATTATTTGTTTAGGTGATGTCTTTTACCGATCAAATCTTTTTTTCTTGTTCTTTTTAATGTTCTTGACAAACTCAAATTAAATTTAAGAACATGTTTTTCTTGCCTTTAGCAGATAATACCGGTAACTTCTTCTCAGTATCTCATTGGTCTAGCAAGCATTAGCTTTGTTGTTGAGAAAGATACTACAGTTTCTGTCATGGCCCATTTTATGGTAGACCAAGCAAGTACTAGCAAAAGATCAGGTGGAAGTATAACTCATGCTAAACTTGTGAAGCTGTTCGTGTTACTATGTGGCCTTGTAGACTTTGTTACTATGCGGCCTTGTAGACTTTGTCACTATGCGTCCACATTTAGATAATTACTTTAAGTACTTCCTTGGATCTGTAAGTGGCTCTCTCAACTTCTTCTATAGCATCAATGGGATGTCTAGCGTTCTCCAAGCTGTTGTACACCTAGGTAAGAAAGGAAAAATGTGGTATCCATGTCAAAAATTGAAGGGGATTTCTTTAAAGTCAGGAGAGGGAAAGAGAGAACTCAATGCTCTGTGTATTGACCTAGGGGAAAGGTTTTTCACTGTTCTGCAAAGCTCCTGGAAATTGACTTCAATAGAGAAGTATCTCATAAGACCTATGCACCATCTGGCTTAAATTTGAAAGAGCTGGAGAGGGAATGTAAAGATATAGTAGAACAATTGATTCTAGTGAAGCTGGGAAAGCGAAAAAATGAAGCCAATATTAGGTATATTAACCTGGAAGAAGGATTTTTTTTTTTTAAAGCACAAGCTTACCTTCAAGGAAGCAGTAATTCAGGAGACCAATGAATTTTCCAACTCTACATTTAGAGAGCTGAAGAAGGAATGCAAAGATCTAAGCAGAGTAAATTAATCACATCGACGCAATGAAACTTTTGCCTTGGATGACATTTTCATCCACAAAAATGAAGTTTAATGGCGTCTACCCTCTCTATGCAGTATTGATAATTTCGTTTAAGGTACTTGGTGTCCATGTTCATCATTCTCTTCAAGCCCTCTCATTTTTTTTGTTTTTTTTGTTTTTGGAGAATAACTATAGTACATATCTATTAAGCTTTAAGGAGTTTCGAGCATCTTTTTTGTAACTGTTACTTTCATATTTACTTGGTATTTGTTGAATCTTGCTAGGTAGTTCAAACCTGAGGTTGGTTAAAGTTCAACCCTTATGTATTATCAATTTGAAGTAGTATCCCTGGTTTGGCTATAAACTTTGCCAGCAACACATTGTATCAGTTAGTGTCCTCTAGTTGGAAAATTATTAAGTGGGCTTGGTACAAATAACAAAACTATGTGGGATTGTAGGAGATGACAATGTAACTATCCAGTACACATGCCAGGAAGCCAATCAGGTGGTGGATTAGGTAGCCAATAGCATTGCTAGTGATTTTGAATTTTATGACCCCCCCTTCCCAATGTAGGCACTTGTGCCCATGTTTTAGTGCAAATTTGGTTAGGGTTGCCACCCCTTGAGTTTTATTTATGCATTTTCTTTTAAAAAAATATTTTTGGTACATCGGAGGCCATAGCCTAGGAGGAGGGGCTTGTGGCAAGACTCAAACCATTGACCTCCAAGTAAGATACAAGGATTCTGGCCAGCTAAGCTAGTCCTGATTAGTTTGTCTGTATACTATTTTTGGATTTCTTCCCCCTACTCCAATAATAAATAAATAAGTAAAAGGTAAATCAACCCTAATTAGGCATATCGTGTGAATGACAAAAGTATCTTTTTCAAAACGATGCATTGTCAAATTCAAATTTGGAATTAAGGGATATTTCTGACCAACATCTGTTCACGGCAAAAAGTGTAGATTGCAATTAAGTAGATTGTGTCACTACTTTCAAGTTTAAGCAGACAATATTTGTGAACACTTCTAATAGTTGAAGAGGAGGGTACATAATGACCTTCTAAAATCTTTTGGGGGGTTTCTTTGGTTTCTTCCCCATAGACATTGTCTGGTTATGTTTTCTCCCAAGCAATTTTCTAATGTTGTCTTTCATCACTCATTTTATGGCTAGCCATGGACATGAATGAAGAAATGAATTCCAGGCTCTGAACAAATGGTCCCTTGATTCCAGTTGTTTATTACATTAACTTTCCTTAAAGCACCGCAATTGCTTTGGGAAAGAAATAAAGAAGGCACAAAAAAATGGTTTATCCAAAAAATGTCAAAGAAGGAAATCCGTAGAAGTCCCCCTAAAAAAAAAAAAAAAAAAAAAAAAAAAGGGAAATGAGGTCAATTGCGAATTTAACTCGCATGATCATAAAGGAGCTCCTTTTTTCTGCTTTTTATTTATTTATTTATTTATTTATTTTTTGATTTCTAGGGATTGGGTTGCGGTTTGTCATCCCTAATGCTAGGAGTTTCATGCTATTTGTTTTGACTATTTTACTTTCTTACTTTTCTTTATATGAGGACTTCTTGTCCTCTTTCTTTCTTCTTGCTTTCTTTGTTGATACTCAAAAAAAAAAAAATTGCCAATTTAACTCCCATGATTATGAAGTTGTCATTCATTAAAATTAAGTGTGGATCATTTAATTTTTCTTTTTATTTAAAAACTCTATCATGAGTTTCTGTTCATGTTCATGAGGCCCCTATATTTAGGTCCAGCATTGCAAATAAATTGAGACACACAACCTACCATTTGATTAAACATTGTATGGTCATATTATGGTCAGAATTTCACTTAAAAACTATATCAAATCGAATCACACAGTCCAATTTGATCTGGTTTGTTTTATCGATACATGTGGACCAATTTCTGAGCATTTTTTTCCAACTTTATATAGGGTTGATATATGTTGAAATTAGATATTTCTTGCATTGAAATGGATTTTCAAAAAGATAGGGGTTTTTCCCTAAAATGTAATGTTGAGATTGTAAAGAGAAAATGGAATTGATTTTGGAAATTGTGAAATTTAAATGATGAAAATGATGATGGTAGAGTTGGATATGTATTATCACTCTCATTTGAAATTTTGGAAAAGTGTATCTTTAATGGAAATTTTATTATTTGTTTAGAGATATTTGTTTTGAGCTATTGATGAAGGATAGCTATGGTTGTTGTAGAAATTACATGAGGATTAGGTGAACTAAAACTGAATTCTCATCCATTTTGCATTGAGCATTGTTGCATATTGACTAATACGTTGAAAATATATATGATTTTGAGAAAAATGGGTGAACTTGGGAAGATGATATGTATCACCAAAGTTAAGTTAGCTTGTGTAGCTTGCTTTTCGTGCTCATTTTGGATACGACTAGCCCTATAGTTTGGACTCCTGTGGTTCTGAATCTGATTCTACAAGTGCAATGTGAAATAGATAAACACAAATGAGTCCAAATCCGAAAATTCTTTTGGAAAATCAATTTTGAATCAAAATGCTAAAAATCGACTACTTTGCTAGATACAGAGTTGCTACCTAAACATTTTTGAAAAATTTAGGAAACCCATGACTACTGCCAAAGGTCACGGGTCCTCATCACCAAGATTGTCTCGGCTCGGGAACTTAGGTACGAGAGGGGAAGGTCATGAAGTGAGCACCCCACTCGTCCGATCAAAGGTTGGCCTCTATGAATCATGATGTGATTCTTATTTACATTATATGCCCTTGTTCCGATTATTAGGCTAATGTTACTATGTGATGCACACAAGTATAGACGAATATGCAAAAAAAAAATGGAACACTTTGATTTCATGTTTGTTTGAAAATTGTTTGAATACGTACCACTTGAAAAAGTAGGCTCGTATGTACATTAATCAATTTATTCCAATTCAAGCAATTAGCCTTCATCCACCAGCATTCAAACAGATATATCACTTAAGCACTTAGCCTCATGGAATGTATGCTTGACATGGCAACATTCGCAAGCATGCAAGATGCTAAAGCAAAACCGCTCACCTAGTACTCCCAGGCAAGCCAAAGGAAACAAAAATAATTAGAAAAATGCATACTCTAATATACAAGTGACTAATGCAACACATATGAAATACAGCTAATAGGCTCGGCTACTAACATGGTATTTGAATCAATTTGATAGCATGCAGTCCAAGCACGTATTCAAAGAGTTAAGCAATAACAATGCTTTGTTAGAATGATGAACCGAACTTTGATGCGTGCAAGACAAATGGATACTTTGGACATGAAAAATGCTAATTAAAACATGATGCTCTATTCTACTATCATAAGCAGAGAAATAAAAGGGAGAAAAAAATGGAGGTTGGAAGACTTACATACTTATTACACTTTTTGCCCTCATGAAAAAGGATTCGAATGAATGTCCAAGTGTCCGAAATAAACTAACTATTACAAAACCAAATGAAGGAATTAAGCTAATGAATACTAAATAACTAACTAGCTATCTAATTTATTACAACAAGGATGAACAATAAAACTAACTAGCTAAGTTAACTAACTATGACAATTACAAATAAACATTAATAACAATTACAACAATGCTGACTATAATGGTAATTAATTAATTACAACAATAATGGGAACATTAATTTATGATATTGACATAAACAAAGATGCACAAGGATTGCATGCACGTGACTATTTTCAGAAGCAGCTCTATCTACCTTCTTGGGAATCTGCCATATTTCACCTTCAGCCACTAAGCTCTGTTTCTACAAAAACACATTGTTTACCAAACATTGGGGCCCGATTGGCTCCCAATAAGGCCCGACCGGGTCCAAACAAGGCCGATCGTGCCCTGATTTCTTACGAAAGTCTGCTTTTGTGCTCTGAGGTGAAAACAGTGCAGACAGAGTTTTTTCTGAGCTCTGTTTGTCCCTTCTGTTCTTCTCTGTCATGGAAAGGCTCAAGAGAAGAATGAAGTTGGTTCCAAAACCATCAATAACCAAGTTGATCGCTTGATGATTTCGGAGATAATTGGACAAAAATCAATAAATATAATGAATAACAACCACTCCTCTCTCCTATCATGAAGTGAGCTTAAAGTGGGAGGTAAAGATGCTTCAAGATTCATCAAAACATCATGAATTGATGTTTTGATGAATCTTGACAAGATGGATTCGGCCTAACGTCTGGCCGAACCTAAGCAATCTAACTTCTTTTCTTTACATTAGTTTCATTGGTTTTAAGCCCATTTTATTAGTCATTTCCATTCTTTAGTCCATTTGTCCAAAGTGATAATTAAGTCCACTAAATGAGAAGAAGTGTCAAATGAGAGGTGATCCAAAGCATGAAAGAGAGACTATGCCTTGATGATGAACCTCAATAGAGGTTAAGCCATTGAGCATAAGTTTCTTTCCCATGCCTTAAATAACCATCAATCCTTTGAGACAACTCTCAAACAAAAGAAAAGAAGAAAAGAAAAAAAGAGGGAGGTTGCAAACATGATTACGAGATTGATTATTAGAATAAAACTCTTAATATGAAAACCAAGCAAAGGAAATCAAAAGATAATCAAAGACTTTCAACATAACAAGTAAGATATGAAGATTTTCAACACAACAAGTAAGGTATTCAAAGTATATACTAATTAAATAAATTAGGACAGCCCTAAAACAACCCCTAATATGTAAAAATCAGTGACTAAAATGCTGCTTAAAAAGTACAAAAAAGATAAGAAATAGCAAGGAATCACAAGGCTAGTGAATTCCTTACTTCAAATCATGTTTTTTAGCCATTTTTGAACTCTGAAAATTAGTTTGAAGACTAAAAAAAAGAGTGTAAAGACAATGGTGTGAGTTATGAAGTAAGGTGCAAGAAAGGGTGTTAAACCTTGCTACTTTTGGTAGCCATTCAAACCCAAGTTCCAACACTTGAAATGGATCCAAACCAATACAAGAACACAAGAAATTGATTGTAAGAGACATAAATGAAAGCAAGAGAAAGGATGGTAAGCTTATACATCTTAAAGAGGACAAGCTCTTGTTGTGAATCAAACTTGGTCCAAACACACTCTTAAGCTTGAATTGTGATTCTCAAGGCTCAACTAAGGCTCCAAGGTTAAGGTTTTAGGGTGTGTATGGTGTATAGCTATGACTCAAAGATGGCAAGCTTGCTCAAAGGTGGCTTGCACAAGAAGAAGGAGCTCTCAAGTAAGTGTATAGGCTCTTTGGAAATTGTTCAACCTTTAAAACAGAGATATAACCTTGTATTTATAGAATTTGAGCAAAATAGGTCGAAAATATCTTCAAAAATAGATAGCTGGCAGGCTCCTGCCCAAAACAGTGTTTATTGCCACCAAGGCACGGCCGGGCCCCAATGCGCTCTAATGTTTTTCTGTTTCAAGCTCAATGTAGGGTGGCACAATGTTCAAAAAGGGACCTCTGAAGTATAAACAAGGTAAATAGGAAGGTGTTGGGGTTGTTTCAAAGCCTGACCTTGGAGTCCTTCATTGAGCATTCAAATCACATACAATGTAACTTTCATCATCGAGTGCACAGGACAAAGCACCCGAGTCTTACGGACAGTCAAAAATGGGGTGTCTACATGTGTGTCTCGGATGAAAGTCCCGAAAATCATGCATATACATGGTTTTCGATCCTACAAATGAAATATTCGTAAAATGGCAATAGTAGTGTTTGTATAGATTACGTTTACATGGGTCATGTTTGACGGTTTCCCGCGAACGAAATATCCATGAAAGGTTGTTCTTGTTTGAGATTCCCAAAGTTGTACTTCACTACCCTGTTTAATATTGTAAAAGAGATGATTTGATGAATTGTGATATAAACTTGGCATGGCATGGTTTTTGAAAGGAAATGTAAAACATTTTGGCACGGGCATTGCATATGCATTCACCTTATGGCTTCATCAAGATTCATACCTTGTGTTGTAGTATTTCTACTGGATTTTGGCTCACCCTATGTGGGAAAAACCATTTTCAAGTGCTGGTGATATGCCTCTACCAATGACTTAGCTTGAGAGTGTTGTGGAGCTGAAGGCTCATTGTTGTTAATTTGTATTTAATTTTGTATAAGCCTAGGGCTTTATTTGTATTGAGCTTAAGACTCACTTTTGATGTACCCAAATATTGACTTGGAAAGATGTAAGCCATTAGGGTATATGGTTATTTGCTTAGCTTTCCTCTCTTTTTGTTATCATATGACATAGGCTGTAGATTCAAGATGTACTGTTTATGAATGCACATCGCATGTGTCACTTTTTGTATATCAAACTCTGATTAATGAAAGCTTATCATTTCATTTATGTTGTTATTTATTAATTGTTATGCGATGGGTATGTTGTGTTTATTTCGGGGCGTTACATGTAGAAATTACATTTTTTGGATATGTAATCACATTTTTAGAGCAACTATATTTTTTGTATTATTTATACAAGAAAGACTGAGGGTGTTGATTAAGGGATTTGGAATGGTTGTTGCTAGAGGTAGGTGGTGTTTGATAAATCTGAAAATATTGAAGACTAAAAATTAAGTGTTCAAAATTAAATGCTGAAATTGTTCAAGCTAAAAAATTGTTTAATAAAAATTTAAGTGCTGAACTAAAAATAAGTTGTTTAATATGTATAAGATCAAATTTGAAATTTATTTTTTTTAAATTGCATATTTCAATTTTTATATTGTGATTGTGATGGTGATGGTGGTGCTGGTGGTGGTGGTGGTAGTAGTAGTGGTAGCGGTGGCATGATGGTAGTGGTGGTGCCTTTGTAATAGTGTATATTGATACTTATTTTTAATATTTATAAATTCAGTCAGAATTAAATAAGTTTCATGTAGATTTTAGTTTACATTTTAAGAGGCATTTAAATTTTAAGTGATATCAATTACGAATTTAATTGATTATCACTTAATACATTCAATTTTAAATACTAAATCTAGTTATCAAACACACCATCAGTTGTTGGTGCAGTGATTTGTAAAAGGGTAAAATAGGAAAGATAGGATAGGTGAGAAATAAAATGATATTTCTTACAAAAATTACATGTCTTTAATTATTTTTTTCTATGAATGGCTAAATTTTGAAAAACTTACAACTAAGGCCTCGTTTGGCAAATGTTTGTTTTAACCTAAAAGCCAAAAAGTTACTAAAAAAATCAAAAAGCTCATAACCTATGCTAAAAAGTCAAAGATTCTATTTTCTCTCTATGTTTTGCACATCTTTTCGTAACAAATCAAAAAGTCATTCCAAACATATTAATTTTTTTTATCTTATATTTTAGTCAAAAAATCAAAAAGTTACTAAAATAGTTTGTTTCCAAACGAGGCCTAAATTGATATTACTCTTCATATTCATCATTTTTTAAAATAAATTTTTCCATAAGTTAGGGTGAATGTAGAATATTGTATTTGTAAAAAGAAAAAAAAAAAAGTTTATATTCATAAACACTTCCCTTCCCTGTTATTTATTACACAAATTCGTTCACAAAATCAAATGACCAAACACAAAGTTTCATTATCCATCCAATAAGGGGGAGCAAAAAAGAAAAAAGAAAAAGGATAATGAATGAAAGGAAAAAAAAAATTATAGTTGATCAAATTTATTGCCACAAATTCATTTACAAAATTAAATTTCATCATCCATTCAAAATAAGAAGAAAAAAAGGGATTAAGTTACAAATATACCCCTTGAGAATTGTTTAAAATACAAATACTCCCCTTGAGATTTACAAAAAGACAAGTAAAAAAATAAATAAAATAATTTAACAACTTGTAGTGATTTTTTAGCCTCTTTTTTTTTTTTTTTTTGTGGGGGGGGACTAAAAGCCATTGTTCTCAAACAAAGCCTAAATTTAATTTGTAGGAAAAAAAAATAAAAATTCATACACATATTTTCATCTAAAAATGAAATTTTTTGATTTTACACATTAAGACAATACAAATAAAAAATGATGCGATATGATAAAACAAAATAATAAATGGATTAAATTAGTAAAGTCCGTAATTATTGGGAAAATTAGTGAGGCATCCCTATAAAATTTTGTGTAAGAGTTTGTAGAACAACAATTTGTTCGATAGTTAAAGTCTCTAAAATTCCAAACTTTAGAATAATAAGGAAATATTTTACTTTAAAAGACAATAATAACCTTTCAACTTTAAACCTTCTTTTTCCATAACTTTTTTTTTTTTCACCACGACGTTATGTTTGCATTCTTCTTTTTCACACTCTGTTTCTATCTCTTTGACATGCTTTAGATCCTCCATCGCCACCACCATCACAATTACCATGATCAATAATCATAGCATCATCTGTTACTACTATTGCCACTATCTACCACCACTACTATTTGTCATCATCATTATCGATCATAGACACTGTCTGCCATCACCATCACCACTGTTTGCCACCTCCACCATCCTTCAACTATCATATCACCACTGTTTGCCACCTCTACTATCCCTCAACTATCATTCTATTCATATCTCGATCAAGTTTATTTGTGACAATGAAGTTCTTTGTACAATCTCCTTTAATTTGTGTTTGTTCATTTCTTCTTTTTTTTCTCTCATTCTTCTCATTCTCTTTATGTCACCTCTCTTCCATTTTTCTCCATTCTCCCTATATTGCATAATAAAAGTTCACCATCTCAGTGAAATTTCATTGAGACAATAAGTGAAATTATGTTTAAAATCATCATTTTAAAACTTCACTTTAAATTTTTTATATATAAATTTGAAGTTAGGGACTTAATTTTTGTAATTGATTCTCAAATTTATAATTTATAATTTTTCAATGGAATTTTTATTTTATTTTATTTTTTTTTTGAGTTTGGTTAGTGAAATTTTCACTATGTCAGTAAAAAATTATTGTATTTTCACAAACTTTCTCACTGAAATTTCATGATTTTTTATTTATTTTTTATTTTTTTATTTTTAAGATTTTACATTGTTCATGTATCTTATTTGATAGACCTAAACTAGGGGTAATTCTATTTGCACACCATACTTTATCTCAGTACACACCATTAATGTTGTTTGGATATCAACTTTTGAACAAAAACAAAATGTTTGAATATCAACTTTTGAACAAAAATCAAATTATTTGAATAAAAATCCCATTCAACAGTTGATATCCGAGCATTTTGGCCAGAAATAGATGTTTGAACATTTGCATTTCGTTCAGAAGTTGATATCCGAGCAACACAAATAGTGTGTACTGAGTTAAATATCGGTGTTTAAATAGAAGCTCCCCTAAGGCCATCTCCAACCCAGACTCAAATATTTCATTAAATTTAAATTTAATGAAAATTTGGTGAAAATGGTGTTCCAACCATTTCACCAAATTGGTACCAAATGAATGGAGCCTTACTTTTTCATCAAATCAATGAAGCATTTAACCTTTCATCAAATCTCGTAGGTGACCGTTAGTGGACGATTGGAGGGATGACCGGCCGGTCAGGTCGACGATTGGCTAGACAACTAAAGGAAAATTTGAAGAAAATTTACACTAGGCCACACAACCGTTCAGACATGCTCCCGGTCGATCGCATATTTGATGAAAATTGAAAATTTAGTGTTGGAACGTTTGGTATCAGATAGAGCTTTTTAACTTAAATTTGATGAAAAAAAATAGTAAGCGTTGGAGATGCGCTAATCTAGTATTGCAAAGTTTGTTCTCCTTATTCTTTTACAAACTTAGAACGATATAACGGGAAAAAAATCCCCTAATTTATTTGAAGTTTAAAATAAATAAATAAATGAAAACCTTGACAAAAATCGAAATATCATGAAAGCTTAAAAACTAATCGGTTATCGGTTAGGATCATTGGCTGGAATATTTGAGGCAATACAAGTAAGCAAAAAATGTTGTGAATGTTTAGCATATAAGATTTCATAGTTTTGATTATCATTTTAGGTTTCAATGCAACTACTCTGTGTTTTTTGTTGGGTCATTGAAGTCAATACTACTGATACTATGCATTCACAATCTCCACTGTTGTGCATTCAATGTTTGCTTTGATAATGTACGTTCAAATCTCATGTGGGTTCAACCTCAATTGATTTCTACATTTTAGTTTTATTTTTATGTTTATTTTTTTATTGATTGAATTGATTTCTAAGTTAGATTTACATTTTTGAAGGTACAAGTCTCATAATAATAATAGGAAAAGATACACTAATGATCCTTAAAGTATGCATTTTGTTTCACTTTGTCGTGGAACAATCTTCTATGTATAAAATAAAAAACTGAAACACACAAAATAAATTACTTACAGAAAGTTCTTGTACCAAAAAATTAGAACAATAAAATCATCGAAAAATTAGAATGGCCAAATCATGATCAAGTCGAGTGTGTAACACTCTATCCTTAAGACAGATTCGCTACCACACAGGTGCTCATGGATTAATGACATCTATCTTCCAAGATACAATGATCAATATCACAAATTGTAGTAACAATACAAACAATCTGTCTAGCAAACCAAACCTAAGTTTTACAATTCTCTAAATTTCTATAAACTAATATGAAGAACAGATGCAGGAAAGAAGGCAAAACGGGAAGTAACAAATGAATGAATCTGCTGGAAAAGGCCTGTATTTATAGGCATTGTGGTAATTGTTTGGAATGACAGAAAAACCCTTCAAACAGTGTGAATTTGAACCACTGGAAAACGAAGAAAGGCTACCGGAGAGGCATTGTTTCGGGAAGCAAAATTTGAATTCAAATTTTCCCGCAAAATTTTGAATTAATTCGTTTATGAAATTTAAATTTCCCACAAGAATTTTGAAAAAATTTAAATGAATTTTGTCCAAAAAATTAAATTTAGGACCTAGCATGGCTCGGCTGGCAGCGGTGCTTGTGTGGTGGATTTGGGTCAAACCCACTTTATCCATAATTTTCCTCCTTACAAAACTTGGGGTGCCCCTTGGGGCCATCCCAAGTATGTCAACCTAGAGTTTATATACTCATACAAACACTAAAAAGGGGTAACCCACATTTGTCTTTTCAACTTCCTATTTCTCAAAACTGAAAACGATGCCAACTTCTCATTCACCCATAAATGGTTTTGATGAACCAACTTCATTGTGTGACTTGCCATGCGGCAAGGAACACATCACCATTTGGACACACCTCAAAAGACGTGTAGGCCGCACTTAAATTTGGGCTCAAAGTCAACCCAAAATAAGCCTATAAAACAAAATTTTCCAACACTTTGGTCCTTCAAAAGTTTTAATTTTGTTAATTTCATCTTTAAAGTTTTCAATTTGAGTTAAATTTATCCAATTCCAAATGATCATTTAAATTGTTAATGGAATAATTACAAATTGGGTTAATTACAGGAAAAAAAAAAAAAATCTAAGGATTCACGCGATTTTTACTTTAAACCCAGTGTTTCAATTTTGACAAATTAAACCCTAGAATTTCATCCGTGTTTCAATGTGCCCCCTCCGTTCATTTCCTTCTGTGTAAGGTAACGAAAGAGGTTTAAAGTGAAAAATACTGAGATTTAAATTGAAAAATACATGAAACCTTGGATTTATCTTTTTATTTTTTTTGTAATTAACTGAGAGGGTAATTTATATTCATAAATTGGGCCGAGCTAGGTGTTGGGCCGAGCTAGGTCCAAGAACGGCAGATGGTAAATACACCGGCCGAAGTGGAGTAGTGCGGGTAGTTCGGTTGCCAAACGGGCGTCCGTAGTTCGGTTACGGCTACTGTCAAGATAGTCCGGTCAGCGAATCTAGGTCGGTCAAAGGACATTTCGGAGAACTGACCGGTCTTGGATTGACTCCGGTTCGGACGCGGTAGTCCGGTTGGGCCACGCCCTAGTCCGGTTGAGCTCTCTTATGGGTAGCTCGGTTGCGGCATGGGAAGCCGAGGTAAGAGAGGTAAAAGCAAAGACCGGACTAGGGGGTACTTCGGTTGTAAGGGAGTTCGGCCGTAGTAAAAGCCATCTCACTTGGCTTATGCAGTGAGGGGGGTGTTGAAGATAAGCATTATCTTCAATAGTATGAATCCTAGAAGGACTCTACGCATGGAAGAATGTGAGTTCTAGAAGGACTCTTCACATGGAGAAGTTAGAGTCCTACTAGGACTGTGCCACGCGAAACCTATATAAGCTCACCAATGCCACCTTTGCCAAGGTAATACAATTTTGCTCCCTGAATACATTGAGCTTTTGCCTTCTTGTCTTGCTTACTGACTTAGGCATCGGAGAGGTTTCCGGCACACCCCCGCCGGTCAGCTCACGTTTGTGTTTTCAGGTGGTGGAACGACGACGATTGAGAAACGAGGACTTGGTCAATGGATTATACGAGAAGGTGTATTTCTTTCCTGCATAATTGGCGCCGCTGGGAAGAACAGACAAGAACAACCTCTTGATCAAGCTTTCTCTTGAACATCAATGGCGAACAACGAAGCGCCTCAGTCCGCCGGACGGACTAACTCTGTAGGAGGTGCAAGGCGCAAGGCCTTCCTTTGGTCCTCCCATGGCGAGCCCGAACCACAAAGGCGTAATTCCGGGAGGGATGCGAGGGGACGAAGGAGGAATAGCCTCATCCTTCTCGCCGCAAAGCCCAGAAAGACAAAGGCGCAGAGTTGATCCTCAAATACGGAAGATCGCCGAGAGAACAAGACGAATCGATCCGCAAGATGGCAATGACATGGAGTCTCTGGCGCCAGATGAAAGGGAAAAGAAGTGGCGACAGGAGGGGCGCAACAACAAGACGCCTCGCCACTCCGAGGGTCGTGGTAGGAATTCTACACCCTCTCAACCAGAGGACGTAAGCCTCGGGACAGCGACACGCGATCCAGATCTTCCAGACTCGCTCCAGTGTCCGAGAGGACGGCTCGAAGGTCATACACGGAGGGAAGTACTTATTGGCCCTCACATACGCATCATACGAGGTCCAGACAGACGGAATTACCTAGGTCGTCCGACCTAAGGTCCATGTTGGAAGAAAAGGCGCGATGGAAGGAGGACGCCAGACGCCGCGATCCCCACAGGTTCCTGCTTTGGCCGATTATTCTGGACGCATGGAAGCGTCGAGGTTGGAATGCCAAGGCCGCAGTTGGCATACGAACCAGCCGATAACGCATTGGCGAGGTCAGCAGACCACCGTTCGTCCCAGAGATTGAGAACGCCTTCCCAGCTTCTTACAACCCAAGTTCACGACGTATGAAGGAAAGACAGACCTTACACCCACTTGAGCCACTTTCGCCAAAGTTATGGTCAGATATCGGCGGAATGAGGCATTGATGTGTATCTTATTCTCAAGCCTCGGCGACCTAGGCTTAACTGGTTTGAAAAGCTCTGAGGCAAGATAGCCTCTGGCGCAATTGGCGGCGTTTGTAACCCTTGCTAACAAACACAAAAACTCCGGTGGAGATCGACATTGCTCTCCATCGATATGGGCGACAAAGAGACCCCGAGGTCTTACAACAGCCATCGGGAGACATTCAACCAGATTGAGACGCCAACCAACCTAGCCATTACAAGAAGACAAAAGAGGCCTTCGGTCGGGAATGGTGAGGACTCTATCACCATGACTCCGCCACTTACAATGGAGGCTCGATGGAGAGAGTGCATCAAGACATCGGGGTAGAAGAGGATGGCGCTCGTTAAGGCAAAATCAAGCGATCAAGCTACACTGAGAAGAAGACCTCAAGAAAGGTCAATACGTAGGTCGCCGAAACCAAAATGCAGGCAGACGCGACAATGATGAAGACCAGACAAGAGATGGTTGAGAGTCCGAATCGCCATAACCACGGTGTTCAAGAAGCCGATCTCAGATACTCGGTGAGATTCGAGACGAGCCTTCGTCAAGTGGCCTGCCAAGGTTGGCGAGGCCCAGTGGGATTACGATGACAGATCCAGATGCACCTTCCACAAGGAAAAGGGGCACCGAACTGAAAACTGCACGCAGCTGAGGCAACATCTGGAAGAATTGGTGGCAGCAGGCCACCTAGATAAATACATAGAAGGAGGGGCGCAGCCAGTTCCCCAGAACCACAACCTCCCCAACGGAATGCCAAACGACGCCCCGCCACAAGGCACCATCAACGTAATCCATGGAGTCTTTGAACCAGAGCGAGTATGTGAGCTCAGAGGTTCAATCAAAAGGGCAGAGCACATAAGAGAGGTGCTAAGTGCCCAACCGGCCAAAAGGGGAGGACGAAGTTACGAATGTTATGTCTTTTTCGGACAAAGACTTGGACAGAATTTATTGCCCACACAATGATGCCTTGGTCGTCACTCTCCGAGTCAAGGATTTTGACGCTGCGGATTTTGATTGACCAAGGAGCTCGTGCGAAATCATGTACTCTTAAACCTTCAAGCAACCTGTTGCAAGATAAAGACTTGGCCCCCGCAGATCTCCCTCATTGGGTTCAACTCCATGCCGAGTGGCTACCGGCAAAATCATCCTCCCCCAACAGAGGCGGAGTGTGACAAAGCAAGTGGAGTTCGGGTGTTAAAGGTTCCGCCCACTTACAACATCATTTTGGGCGTAACGTGGTCGCACGCCATGCGCCGGTGGCATCCTCTACCACCAAGTGATGAGGTTCCCAATGACACCGGAGTGATAGAAGAAGTATATGGGGACCAGATTATGTCCAAGCAAAGGCTTCGTGTAACGAATGGTAGCCGCGCCGCCAAAGGATATGTTCATTCGGTTGAAGAACCGAGAGTAATGAACTATTCGCGGATGTTGGCAAAGAGGCTAATCAAAAGGCGTGGAGGACTTGGTGGAGGTCGAATAGACGAGAAGAACCCGGATAAGTTCTTCTTGCTTGGCCTGCGTTGTCTATCGAGAGGTTAGAGGTCTTGGAGTTTTAACTTCCAACATAGAAGTGTTCGCCGACTCCATACGACATGCCGCATTGACCCCAACTTCATCTCGCCACCAACTCAACGCCCACCCTTCGCTGCACTACCATTCAACGCACTTCAGACGCACTCCACCACGCCAAATAGTAGCGTAATAGTGGGAAACTTGTTGGAGGCAGGAGCAATTAGAGAGGTGCACTACCCTGTGGATTTCCAACACGGTTGTGGTGCCGAAAAAGAATGGGAAGTGGCGTCTGCGTCGACTATAAACTGTCAACAAAGCATGCCCCAAGGATAGCTTCCCTTGCCAAGGATAGATCAATTGGTCGACCTAATACCGGTCACAAGAGTTAAGCTTCCTCGACGACACAGAGGCTACCACCAGATCGCAATGCATGAGCCGCATCAGAAGTCACATCCTTCACCACTCCAAGAGGACTATATCATAAGGTCATGCCCTTTGGCCCGAAGAACGCAGGGCGACATTCCGCAGAATGGTCACCAAGATGTTTGAACCATTGTTAGGCAAAACAATGGAGGCTTACATCGATGATATGGTGGTCAAGAGCAAGAGTGAGGGTGACCACCTCAAGGACCTAAGTGAGATGTTCGAGATCCTGAAAAAGCATAAGCTACGCCTTAACGTCAAGTGTGCTTTGAGTGGGATCGTGCAAATTCTTAGGCTTTGGTGACCAATCGAGGTATAGAGGCGATCCTTCTCGATCAAAGCAATCCAAGAGCTAGAGCGACCGAACTCGTGAAAGAAGTGCAAGATCTCACCCAGCATGGCGGCAAAGATTCTAACCGATTCATCACCGGTCTTCGACAGATTAAGCCCATTCTTTCACCATTAAAAGCTAAGTTTGAGTGGGACGAAGAATGCGACAAAGCTCGCCACCAAGGAGTACATGTCTTCTCCACCATTACTCGTTACCCCCATACCTGGGGAAGAACTCTTCCTCTATTTGGCGATCTCAAAGACGCAGAAGTGCAAGATTGGTTCGAAAGGTAGGAATCCAACACCGCTTATCTTCTATGTCGAGAAGACATTGGGAGCCAAACAAGGTACTTGCCTCTAGAGAAGTTAGCACTGGCCTTAATGATGGCCTCCAGGAAGTTGGCACACTACTTTCACGCCCACACCATTGTCGTCCTCACAGCCTTTCCACTAAAAGCTCTGTTTGAGAGGGCGAACTTTTCTGGGCGGATTTTGAAGTGGGCAGTGGAGTTGGGACAATATGATGTGAAGTTCCAACCCAGAACCGCAGTAAAGGCCCAATCTTTGGCAGACTTCGTCGCAGAAGTTCACTCCGAAGCCACCAAGTTCGCCTAATCGACTGACCGACACAACCAAACTAGGGATGAAGATTGACGGAATAGCGCAACCCCTAGTACAGCTCCTCACCAAAGCCCAAAGGCACCAAAGTAGAAAAGGCGAGGAGGAATCCGACCTTACTACCAAGTCAAGATTCATTGGCGACTAATGATTTGGGCCCATCTCAAGACAAGGCAAACCGCAACTACGGACTCAAGAAGACATTAGCAACCTGAAGACCCCAAGGCATCATCTCGATCCCTCCACATGCCGGAAGTTGTTTGTTGGGGAGATGTGGAAGCTCTTTGTGGATGGGGCATCCAACCGCATGGCGCAGACTTGGCATAGTCCTCATCTCTCCGTAAGGTCTAGTGGTGGAACAAGCGATCAACCTTGGCTTCCCAAAGATCAAACAATGAAGCAGAGTACGAGGCGCTAGCAGACTCAAGTCACGCCTACATGAAGGCCACCGAACTCATGGTCTCTGAGTGACTCACAAATGTGGTAAATCAAATTTCGCGACTATGAAGCAAAGGATGAAAGAATGGCTAAGTACCGTGACTTAGTCAGACAGAGATCAAGAAGTTCAAGTCGCTGAATAGAGCAAATTGGCCGAGGAGAATAGTAGAGCAGACGAACTAGCGGTGCCTCAATGGCGATACCTCCATCCCACATCCTCATCGATCGAATTATCCGCCTGTGCCAAGTATTGAAGACCCGTGGTCAAGAGGTATGTTGTGCGGAGTTAGGTCCTTCTTGGATGG
This sequence comes from Camellia lanceoleosa, assembly GCA_025200525.1. Lineage (NCBI taxonomy): Eukaryota > Viridiplantae > Streptophyta > Magnoliopsida > Ericales > Theaceae > Camellia > Camellia lanceoleosa. The sequence goes on along the minus strand of CM045758.1, from coordinate 141,454,591 downwards.
ATCCCATCATACTTTTCTGAAAGACGACCCTACCGTAAGAAAAGAAGGAAGCCAACAAAATCGAGCCAAGTCGCATGATTTTGGCTCTTCCATCCTTGGCTTTATACAAGAAGTCGCTCGGGACCTTACTTAAAATGTGTCCACCCCAAAGAAGGTAGAAGCATTCTTGTTCAAATACACGGGGGTTTGTGGCACCATCAAGGAGGCGATCATTGGCATACCGAGCTATTTCACAAGGGTATTGGTGGCCGTACATGCAAGCGATTCAGAGAAGTATGTCAAAAAATGCGAAAAGTGTCGAAGTTTGCACATCAAATACATCAACTCGCCAGAGAACTCCTACCTCTCACTAGTCCGTGGCCTTTCGCAATGTGGGCTTAGACATAGTGGGACCACTCCCAACAAAGACCAGTAACAGAAGTTCTTTCTTGCAACAGACTACTTCACAAAATGGGTGGAAGCGAAGCCTTGGCCAATCAAGGAGAAAGATGTGAAGAAATTTGTCCGCGTAACATCATTACTGCTTGGCATACCAAAAGCACCGATTTCGGACAACGGACTCGCTTTGATGGCGAAATTTTCGAAGCTTTTGTGAAGAATACAAGATAGAGTTCTACAACTCCACACCGCATATCCCCAAGCAAATGGACAGCAGAGGCGCCAAACAAGGTAGTCTTGGACGGATTGAAGAAAAGGTTGAAAAAGCCAAAGGCAAGTGGGCGTAAGAGCTCCTCATGTTTTATGGGCTTATCGCACTACGCCACGGCGATCAACAGGAGCAACACCATTCTCCCTAGCATATGGCATGGACGCCGTCATCCCCTTAGAAGTTGGCCTTCCTACCATTCGGAGTGAAAATTTTGATCCCGACCTAAATGGCGGCTATAGCATTGGAACTTGACCTTGCGGAAGAAAGAAGAGAAAAGGCGTTGGTTCACATCGCCTCCTATCGCCAAGAGTTGTCCGTAAAATACAACAAAACAAGACATCCAAGGCGCTCAAGATTGGCGATTGGGTACTACGCAGTTATGGGCAACACATTGGTCCTGGGGATGGCAAGTTAGGACCTAATCGAAGGGCCTTACAAAGTGGTCGGATTAGCAGCAAAGGGCATACCACTTGGAGGATAAGGACGGCAAAGCAATTCCTAGGCCATGGAATACTGCCAATCTCAAGTTATTTTACTTTTAGCCTTTTTCTTTTTGAGCATGTGTAATTTTCTACTTTCTCAATAAAGCAAATCGATTCTTTTCAGTATATTTGTTTTCCATACAAAGTCGTTTTAGCAAGATAATAGTATTGTAAACGTAGTTGGCCGGAATAACCAACTATTAACCCTCCTAGGCCCAGGATCAGGATCCAGGCCGCAGGACGTTTGGTCGGAATAACCAAATACTCTATTCTAAGTTGGCTGGACAAACCAACTTAGAGGTTGGCTGGATTAAACCAACACTTAGCCAAAGTATGGGAATAGCTACATAGAGGTTGGCCGGATTAAACCAACACTCTGTATTCTTCAGCCAAAGTATGGGCATGGCTGAAGAGTGGTTGGCTGGATTAAACCAACTCTTTGTACTCTTCAGCTGAAGTAAGTTATATCGGCTGAAGAGTGGTTGGCTGGATTAAACCAACTCTTTGTACTCTTCAGCCGAAGTAATTTATATCGGCTGAAGAGTGGTTGGCTGGATTAAACCAACACTTTGAACTCTTCAGCCGAAGTAAGTTATATCGGCTGAAGAGTGGTTGGTTGGATTAAACCAACTTTGTACTCTTCACCAAGTAAGTTATATCGGTGAAGAGTGGTTGGTCGATTAAACCAACACTTTGAACTCTTCAAATTAAGTAAGTTATATCGGTGAAGAGTGGTTATCGATTAAACCATCTTTGTACTCTTCAAAGAAGTAAGTTATATCGGTGAAGAGTGGTTGGTCGATTAAACCAACTTTGTACTCTTCACCAAGTAAGTTATATCGGTGAAGAGTGGTTGACCGATTAAACTTCTTTGTACTCTTCACCAAGTAAGTTATATCGGTGAAGAGTGGTTGGTCGATTAAACCAACACTTTGTACTCTTCAAATTAAGTAAGTTATATCGGTTGAAGAGTGGTTGGTCGATTAAACCAACACTTTGTACTCTTCACCAAGTAAGTTATATCGGTGAAGAGTGGTTATCGATTAATCCACTCTTTGTACTCTTCACCAAGTAAGTTATATCTACCAAGAGTGGTTATCGATTAAACCAACTCTTTACTCTTCAAATTAAGTAAGTTATATCTACCAAGAGTGGTTGGCTAGTAAGTTATATAGCTAACCGAGATCACAGTTGTAACTTAGCAGATTCAAATTTGTCACTTAGGCAAACAAGCAAGTACTCAACCGGAATGAGAGTTCAAACTTTTTCATTGAAGACAAACTTTTTCATTGCAGACAAAAGGGAGTACAATTGAGGGGCCGTAGCCCGGTTACAGGCATTTAAAACCGAAATGCAAGTAGAGAAATAAATAAGCAAAAGTACAAGTCATCCTAGGAGTGCATCTAGTTCGGCATCGAGCTCCGCTTCAGCAGCCGCCTGGAGACCGGTTTGAGGAGGGAGCCCGGTTTGAACCGTGGTATCTGCTGGCAGGGACGAATTAGCTGGTATCTCGTTGGTTAAATCCACGGTTGGCTCCAACCGAGCTGCTTGATTGTTTTGTTGATCGGTGACAACCGGAGTCAGAGATGGCTCCCCCTCATCATCTTCTTCGTCGTCATCATCTTCATCATCTTCTTCGTCATCAGACGCTTCAAGGAATGCCTTTTGAAGATCGTCTGCATATTGCTTAAGTGGTAGGAATAAAGTACGGTGGAGCATTGTAAGCGGTGTCGAGTGCAACCGAAGCTTCCACCGCACTTCGCCAACCGCACTTGAAAAATAGGTCTTTTGCAGCGCCACACTGAAGGCCGTATGCAGTTTCAGCTTTCTTGAATCCTTCCTTTCTGGCCTTCTTTACTTCGGCGTTCAGATGGGCTATCTCGGCGTCTTGTTTGGTCTGCATTTGGGACATCTCCCACAGGTAATAGTCTTTTACCTCGGTCACGGCCTTTTGTTTATCACCTTCAGCCGAGGTAACCAGTCCGGTGAGACGTGATACCTCGGCCTCCAGTTCGGCCGCCTTGTTCTGGGCCTGCCTTAGTTCGGTAGCTTTTACCACGCCCTTCATGGCTCGCCTCTGGTCTTGCAGCTCCATCACTGCCGATGTGCAAGCGTGGTTTACTTAAGAGCCTGCGCAGAGTGTGGTAGATCTTTTAGTTAATTGACCGGTGGAAGTTAGACAAATTTTGAAGACAGGAAGGCCGAGATACTTACCACGACCATTGACTTTGAAGGCATCAAGTGATTTTATCTCGGTGTTGAGCTTCTTGGAATGGTGTTCCATGTCTTTCGGAAGGCACACCCCTCTGGCCAGGTTGAAGGCCAGAAGGTGATCCTTATCCGAGACGACGGAGTCACCTTCGTCGATAGCCCGGTTATTGAAAACTAGGGGGGGAGCCCACTGGGGGTTTTCAGATCGGTTCGACGATTCCGGCTGGGGGCTCGGTTGAATAACTGCTGGTGGGTTTGGTGGCAGAACACTCTCCTCTTCATCGACCAGTTGTGGCCCGGTTTCGGTAGTCCGGGCACGCTTGTTTCGGCGAGAAGCGGAAGGTTGTTGGGATGGAAGAGCCATCACGGCATCGGTTGGTTGGCCGGATCGGTACCTCGGTTGGGTTTGTTTCGTGAGCATGGCCTCATTCTGCTTTTTCTTAGCCATCTCTTCTTCAAGTTAGCGACAAGGACAATTTCGCAAGGTTGGGTCCGGTTCGTGGATCTTCGAGGAGAAAATCACATTTTTGCTTTTCGTCGAAGTATGTGTAGGTCGGCTCGAAGTCAAGAAGTTTAGCCCAGCCTCTTTCTTTTACCCGGAGTGCGGCGCGGAGTACGGCGGTGTTGGGATAATTGTAGTTGGAGATGAGATGAGCTTTATCTGCAAAGCAAAAAAAAGACAAGTGTTAGTCCGGTTTGCACAAAAGTAAAGTTCAAGAGAACGACGAAATGAAAACCGGCGTGTATACCGCTCCCTTTCTCCCCGTTTATTCTTGACCCGAATTGGCTTGAAGTCCTCAAAGTTTCCAGACACCCAGAAGAAGTCGTCATCATTGACATCTTTGTCCGGTGTGTGCTTTATAATCTTTTCTCTACCTCGGCGCACTCTCAAATAGTAGCACCAGCCTTGGTTTTTGGATCCTATTGAGTACTGATGTAGTATCTCGGCGCACCTAGGTTCGAGACGGTTTGTCGTTCAGCATCTATACCCATTATTATTCGGTATGTGTTGGTGGATAGTTGGGTAGGGCAAAGTCTAGTCTGCCTAAGAAATTCACAGATAAGGGGCTGGACTGGGAATCTGAGTCCGGTCTCGATTATCGACTGGAGAGTAAAAGGGACGAAGCCCTCCTTGCCCTGTGGGTCTACACCTTGTTTGGCCAAAGTAAGGTTTACATCGGTTGGTATGTGGTAGTCTCTTGAAATCGGCTAGACCTCCGGGGTTTCTACCAAGTGTCTGTACTTCCCATTTATTTTATAAGTTAAAAATAATTTATCTCGGTTGGAGGCGTGCTCAGAGTCCGTTGGGACGCCTGAGAGGAGTGCTGACAGCCTAAGTCTGCAAAGTTGAAAAACATAGTGTCAAGCACAGATCAAAGACCGTGCTACAAAAATAAAGCAAGAAAGGTTGGTCTTATTTCTCTCTGAGGTGCTAGGTTGTCTACATCGGCTTGTAAAGGTTCTCCTTATCTCGGTTGGCACTTTATTCTTGTTATTTCGGTTGTACGATATGTTTGTTGTTTTGGTTTCACTTGAAGGGTTCCTTACTTGGTTAGGCCTCAAGGCGATTTTCGAGTTCGGTTTTGGAACTCGGGGGTAACAGCCTGAGTCTTAGCTCGGTCAGAGGCCTAGCTCGGTCTAGGGCCGAAATACCTATCACCAAGGAGAATTAAGTGGCAACCTATTGAAATTACTGTTGTGGGCTACTAGTGCTAGTTTGGTTCTAGTTCTCCTAGACAGCGTCAACTGTTTCTAGTTCGGTGGGTTCTCATTTCGGCTAGTGAGAATCAGGTAATCTAATGAAGTTACTATTATTTGCACAAGTTCCAGTTCGGTTGTATACAGATAAGACCTACCTATAACACAAACACTATCCTAGTTCGGTTGGGGCATGTGCCAAGATCAAAAAGGTGTTCTACGTGTTGTTTCGTCATGATCATAGTGTTCTTGTGAGGGGTTTTTTCAGAAACTACAAAGTGGAAATGTGTTTTGCAAACGCACAACATGAACAGCTATGAGCTTAAATAAAAGCGAAAACAAAAACAAAGGAAGTAGATTCATGTACTTACCAAGAGGAAGAAGAGGAGGATTGAAGGATTGATACAAAGGCAGTAAGGATGCACAGCAACTCCCAGCCCAGAATGAAAGAATAAAGAGAGAGAAGTTGAACAGTAGTGTAAGGCAAAAGTGAAGGGTTCTTTTGGTGTAAGGAGTGAAAAATGGAGGGAACTGTTCAAATTTTGTGAAACACGAGGTCGGCGCGACAGCTGTAGAAGGCCATTCAAGGTGTGCCACGTGTCTGGGAAGGACAATCGATTCAGTTTCTACATTTGAAAGGACGTTTGAGCAGACAGTATAGCTCGGTCGGACTTAGCTCGGTTGAAGAAGCTAGCAGTTGTCATTTAAGTAAAGGCTTTAAGGTTTTAGTTAATTTGGAGAGGTTAAGAACTTTAGATCGGTTGGTAAACAAGTAATCCCTATCACGCTTATGATGGAATTAAGGGCAATTGAGAGGGTAATTTATATTCATAAATTGGGCGAGCTAGGTGTTGGGCGAGCTAGGTCCAAGAACGGCGGATGGTAAATACACCTACCGGCGAAGTGGAGTAGTCTTGGTAGTTCGGTTGCCAAGCAAGGCGTCCGTAGTTCGATTCTGACTCTTGTCAAGATAGTCCGTCGAATCTAGGTCGGTCAAAGGACATTTCGAGAACCGACGGTCTTGGATTGACTCGGTTGACGATAGGTCCTGGGCCACGCCCTAGTCCGGTTGAGCTCTCTTATGGGTAGCTCGGTTGCGGCATGGGAAGCCGAGGTAAGAGAGGTAAAAGCAAAGACCGGACTAGGGGTACTTCGGTTGTAAGGGAGTTCGGCCGTAGTAAAAGCCATCTCACTTGGCTTATGCAGTGAGGGGGGTGTTGAAGATAAGCATTATCTTCAATAGTATGGATCCTAGAAGGACTCTACGCATGGAAGAATGTGAGTTCTAGAAGGACTCTTCACATGGAGAAGTTAGAGTCCTACTAGGACTGTGCCACGCGAAACCTATATAAGCTCACCAATGCCACCTTTGCCAAGGTAATACAATTTTGCTCCCTGAATACATTGAGCTTTTGCCTTCTTGTCTTGCTTACTGACTTAGGCATCGGAGAGGTTTCCGGCACACCCCCGCCGGTCAGCTCACGTTTGTGTTTTCAGGTGGTGGAACGACGACGTATTGAGAAACGAGGACTTGGTCAACAGGATTATACGAGAAGGTGAATTTCATCCGTGTTTCAATGTGCCCCCTCCGTTCATTTCCTTCTGTGTAAGGTAACGAAAGAGGTTTAAAGTGAAAAATACTGAGATTTAAATTGAAAAATACATGAAACCTTGGATTTATCTTTTTATTTTTTTTGTAATTAACCATTTTTTTGTTTTTGGTGATTTTAGTTTTAAAAAAATGGTTAATTACACCAAAAAAAATCTTAAGGTTTCACGCATTTTTCACTTTAAATTCTGTCCTTTACCTTACATAGACGGAGATGGATAGAGAGGGCACATTGAAACACGGATGGAACTCCAATATTTAATTTGTCGAAATTGAAACACTAGGGTCTAAAGTGAAAAATGTGTGAAACTTTAGATTTTTTTGTAATTAACCCAAAAGAAATGTATAAGTGCGGGTGGGTACATGCAGGTTTGGGTAAAACCTAAGACCTGCCTACAACTCGCAACCCGCAACATAGCTATATTTTAAACTGCATCCGACCTTATTATACACTCGAAATCGCCCAAACATGTGCGGATTGGATTAGGTATGGCGATTTTCATGGGTCGGATAATCCTATGCCCAACCCTATTGGCACATATGCATCCCCAAACAATTTACTAGGGTTCTAAGAAACCTAACCATTCTATTACTCTTTCTCTATTCTTTAGGGGGAGAGTTGTGCTTCTAACCTTCATCTCCCTTTCGTTTCTTCTTCTGCGGTTTCTCATTTTGCCTTTCTTGTTCATCATGATGCTAGCCACTACAACTCCTCTCGTCTCCATAATCAGCTTACCATCAGGGGAATTTTGAAATCTAAACTCGGATTTGATTCTTGACCGAGATTTGATGCTATTAAACGGACTTTTATACGCTAGGCGACCACCTCAGATTCATAATGTTTTATTTTGTAACGTAAAGGCAGTAATTAAGGCACCACAGCTATCAGTTGCAACGATGAACGGATCATGAACGTGATTGATAATGTTTGTTTGATGGTGATTTTGTTGATTTTTTGATTTTGTTTTATTTTTGTGTTGCAATAGTACTTTTTTGTGTATAGGTTTTTCCTTTTCATGGAGATTTTCTTCTTTCGTGTGTGAAGATTTGTTTTTCTTGCTATGTCAAGACTCGTATCCTCCTTACATAGAGATTCTCTCAATCTCTTTTGAGATCTATTTTGTACTCCGATATATTTTATTAAATGATTAATACACTTATTATATAATGTGAAATATATTAAGACGCATATTTTTTCATAAAATAAATGAAAAAAACAACCGATTGGGGTTGGAGTCCCCTATCTAATCTAGTGCAAGGGGATGGAGCTCCTGAACGTCACTGGATTCTTAAAATAGTAGATCAAAAGACCCTATTTTAAGAATGATTTTTTATCATAAATTTGAGTAAAAAAAAAATAAAGACAATGTAAATGAAATATAAATAAATTTTTTAATCAATTTCTCATGCTTTTTTCTTTTCAAAATCGTATTTAAATTCATAATTCAATCCCTACCTAAAGAAATTCATGTTTGTCTGAATTTGGTACAGAAATGTCCCAAATGTAGTCCATGTTAAAGTGGGTCTAATGTGTCTGAGCTTATATAAATGAGGTTAGTTCAACAGTCCTATATATCAGCTAAAGCCATCATCAAAAACCAAGTTGAGCGGAGAGCCCCCACGAGGCCCTCCTCCACCGCCGGGTCTCCCTATCTCTACTCTCTTTGACAGAGGTGGAGGTAGCTTTCAGTCTTCAACTCCTTCTCTGCACAAAAGGCCATCTGTACACTTGGGCTTGAGGGGTAGAGGGTCCCTAGCTATTAACCTCAAGAAATGGACAGCCCTTTGGTGTCAAGTCCAATTCCAATCCCTATGTACATGCCTCTGATGTTGACCTCTACTATACTTCTTGTATACATATCTTCAATTGGGTGGACCCATTTTCATGAGGTAATGGATTGGACTTGGAAATAAATATGTGCCATGCTCCAGTGATTCATATGGTTGTTTAAGAAATGATTGATGGTTCTAATTTTAAAATTTTAGAGGAGTTTTAATGGTGGGATTCATCATGTGATATGAAGTTTATGTTTATTTTTTATTTTTTTTTTGGTTTTGTTTTCTCTATGTCACATCACTAGAAGTCAAATTAGAACTTTAGTTTTAGAGCTCTTAATCACTACTCTAGTTGGTTTTTGGGATAGGGAGAAAGATTAATTCAATATTTGAGTCGATGGAGTGACAATGGTCCTTTCGTTGTAATCTAATTTATTAATTTCCTAACATCTTATTGTATGACAAAATAATATTTATAACAATAATATATTATAAAATATTGATGGTTATATTTATAATTTTCATGTACTTTTTATATATTTTTAAATATTTTTACACATTTCAATATAATTTTTACACATTTTTTCAATACTAATAACAACTTAAAAAGTTATTTTGGCATTTTATGCAAATAAATAAAAAGATAGAGGAAAGAAAATGGAAAACGGTTGAGAACTTGAAATGATTTTAGAAATATATATATATATATATATATTCTGGTTGGTTAAATAATCATAATTTATTTATAAAAAAAAATAAAAAAAAAACTAGGTTGGTAAAAACAAATAAAAAAAATGCTCATTATTTTCATTTTCATTTTTGTGTGTGTGTGTGTGTGTGTGTGTGTGTGTGGAAGAAATAACATTTTGAAAATTCAAAAATTTTGTAAAAAAAGCATTCAGAAATAAATAAATTCTGAAAACTCAATAAATTCGGTTATTATTATTTGATTCTTTTTAGGGTTTATTATGCTTTTTACTGGACAATTTTTTATTTGAATTACACATTAATTCTTCATATTTTAACTCATGTTAATATCATCATTTCATCACTTATAATTAAAAATCTTCTCAATGAGTCTTTATTTTAAAATAAAAAACTCACAACTCAACTGCATTATTTTATTTAAAAAACTTTGCATACATTTTTTTACTTGTATTTTAATTTGAAACGGAAGGAAGCCAATAGATAAACACTTGAAATTTTGTTTGTAGTTTTTACCTCAGTTAGGGCTGGAAAAAAAGTACACAGCACCTTTTAGTTTCAAAGTAAATTAGTTATTTTTTCCGTTCTCAAATCATCTTCGATGATTACTCAAATCTTTCATTAAAATTAAATTTGATAAAAAATAGCCTATTTTCTTGCTCCAACGGTTTCATCAAATAGGTATCAAATCGAGGATTTCATTTTTCTTTCATCAAACTAAGGATTAATATGTCTTTCATCAAATCACTGTTTATAGCCGTTACTAGATGTCCCCCGGATGTCCTCCTAGTCATCCCCTCGGATGATCGCCTAAAGGCAAAACTTTGTGAAAAAATTACACTAGCCGGTCGACTAGCTAATTGTTTACCCGGTCATCTGGTAGTTTGATGAAACTCCAAAACTCTCCGTTGGAACACTTGATCTCAAAAGAAGCTTTTACTTAAATTTAATGAAAAAATTAATGCACCGTTAGAGATGCTCGTAATATTTAACTTATATCAATTAATACTTGACACATAAAAAATATTTCAATTTGGACTCCTAATTGACAACTGTTAAAATCAACAGTCAATGAGATTCAACTTAAAAAATTATACTTTTAGTACCTAAAGTATGCCATATGTGTTTTAGTTCATAATATTTAAATTGTGATAATTTTAGTTCACAATCTATTGAAACCTAATTTTGGTCTATTTTGAGAAGTTGATTAAAAGTCATTTTTTTGGTTTTTTATTTTTATTTTTTTTATTTGAGTCATATCAATTTTCTTTTTTTTTTTTTGTATTTTTTTCAAAAAAAATTAAAAATTCAACTTTTAACTTACTTTCCAAAATAAGTCTTTATCTCACTCCATTTGAACTTGGGCTAGGAAAAAAATTAGTGTAAACGATCTCATTTCATTGGAAAAAATAAGGTTTGGGCAACAATTACATTTTCAAAAGCTCGTTACAAAAATTACATTTTCTTATAGTGGTAGAATGAGGGGTAGACAACGATCCACAAGTCCGTCTAGTCAACACCTGAAAATGATATTTTAGTCTATAGGACTGGGCTGAGTAAATTTTTTGGGCCCATTTAATAAATGAGTTGGGTTTGGGATTTAAGTCTATAGTCAGGTCCGACCCAGCCAGACCCGAGAATATTATATTTAAAATTTTATTTTATCATTGTTTATTTATGTGTATATATATAGGAAGCTGCTATTCTCACTCTACTTTACTCCAAATATACTCTCTTCTTTATTCTTACTATACATAGTTACATTAATATCCTTTCACGCAATATACATTGTGAAAAACTAAAATTTCAAGGGTATTAATATAACTATATATAATAAAGACAACGAAATGAGTGTACTTGGGGCAAAGTGGAGTGGGAATAGCGACTCCTTATATATATGTATATATATAAGTTCCAGAGCAAATACTTTGAATAAATTTATCTTTACGCTCACTTTGTTTTGATAGAAAATATTTTCTTATGTTTGGTTGCATTATAGAAATTAATGTATTAATGGTTGTATTAGTGGTGGTAGTAGTGGCGGTAACAAAGTGGAAGTGGTGGTAGAGGTGTCAGGCTGGAGTAGTGGTGCGTCATAGTGGTGGTGGTGGAAGTAATAGAGTGGAGGTGGTAGTGGTAGTGGTTGTGGGGTGGTGGAGGTAGTGGTGATGGTGGTGTTTGTGGTGTTTGTGGTTGTGGTTTTGGAGATGATAGTAGTGGTGTAATATGGTGGCAAGTTTTCTGTTTTTTAAAAATTGAAAATATTTTTCACTCAAATAGACCTATTTTCCATTGACTGTAGAAAATATCTTCTGTTGACTTTTGTTTTCCGTTGTATCAAACATAAAAAAAGATACAAAAAATGATATGAATTATTTTAGGACACCCCATCTTACAATTAAATACACTCACCCACTAAATCATAACATAAGGTTTATGAGAGCACCTACCTCATCTCTATCACCACCCACACACCTCAAAACTTCAAATCCTTCAATATCCTTTGGCGGCTTCTGGCGGCAATAGTGACAACTATTTGATAGTACACAGTTCTCTAACAATGACGATGAGTGAAAGTTTTTCTAACAACTCCAATAACATGAGACAAATGGAGTATCACAATGTAACCTCAAAGGAGGTTTACAACTTGGATAATGTTTGTAACTCAGAAGTGGTTGACCTTGTAAAGATTTTTTTCAAAAACATCAAAAAATGTGAAAACGGCTTGAATTTTTTTCGATATTGAACTCATATGTAATAAAAATGACAACAGGTCGAATTCAAGGCATAAGTTTGACAACGTCTAACCGAACATTATTTATATGTTCAACACTTTGATATAATCTTAATGCATATTTATGTTTTGGTTGTGCGATAAACTTCAATTTTATATGTTAATCAAATTGATTGATATTTATCTTTATTTATAAATGTTAATGGGTCAAATTTGTTCACAGATAAATGACTTTACGCTTTTATAATGTTCGGTAGTGCAAGTTCAAACATATACAAATTGTTTGGTAACACAGATCTGAACATGGATAATTTGTTCAGCAACACAAGTTTGAACATGACAATGAAGAGATCAATGGTGGAGAAAGGTTGACAGTGAGGGATATTGATGGCGGACGGCGGTGGAGAGAGGTTAGTTGTGAGAGATTGCTTATGATAGAGATCAACGGCAGACAGAGATTGATGACTAAGCTCTGTCAGCGGTGAAAGAAAGCTTGAGTTCAACAGTAGATAGTGTGAGGAATCTTGAGTTCAATGATGAGAGTTCAATAATTAAAGATTGTGGGAGATGAAGGGTTTTTAGAGGGTGTGCTAAGGGATGTGTATTTTGGCGAGTGTGTTGTTTTTAAAATGATACTTTTGGTATTATTTGGGGGCCTCTTAGAAATTTTTAGGATTTTAAATTTTATAGGTGGAGATCCAAAGAAATAAGGGGTCCAAAATATTAATTTGGTGTTAATAGTAGTACTCTTTGTAAATAGTTAGTTTCTTTCTACCCTTTAACTAATACTTTGTCTATTTTATCTATGAAGTATATAAATCAAGCTAAAGCATCAATTAAATCAATTAAGTCTAAAATATTTAATTCAAATCTATTTAATTACTAAAAAAGATTACAAAATAAGATATAAACTCATAAATATTATAAATTAATAAAAGATCATACCTATTTCAAATTTATTTTAGAGAAGTTTAAATTTCTATTATGTCTTTAAAAAATGGGTCTCGGTTCTTCTAATAGATTTCTTTTACAAGGGTAAGGGTAATTATATATATATATATATATCATATACAATAGTTACTTGTTTGCCTTTATCAAATAATATACATCGAATTTTGTTTATAATTTGTAATTGATTGTCTTTAATTTGTCAATAAGTTCTTTTAATAATTTTAATTAATTTATTATTTTGCTCTATTATTATTTGTAATGAAGTACTATTATTTAAATTATCTTATCCTACTTTCAATATATCCAATAGTCATATAATTATATTGGCAAGCCTGAAAAATCAAGTTCTGATACAAATTTAAATACATAGCAAAATAAAATACTTTTTAAAGACATAATAGAAATTTAAAATTATTTTGAAATAAAATCTAAACTAGGTAGTGTCTTTTACTAATTTATAATACTTATTGATTTATATTTTATTTTTTAAATTTTTTCAAAGAGTAAATAAATTTGAATTAAATATTTTAGAGATTTAATAAATTTAATCGATAGTTGAGGGTCTAAATAGACTTTTATGGACTTAATTGATAATTTAAGAATTAATTAAATAATTTGACTGTGCAAAATGAAATAAACTCATTTGTAAAAATGGTATGGCGGTACAACTTTCTATGCAAGAGCTCTCCATATTAGAAATGTTAGAGAATATTCATATATATTTTAATAAAATGCTAAATGATATTTTTACCCAAATCACTTTGTATAATCATCTAAACCCACCGTCAACAAAGCCTTAGTTAATGATCAAATAATTGTTGAAAAAATTATTCATAAATCTCATTTGAAGAAAAGTTGTTCCATTAGAGGTGAGTGGGTCGGTTGCGGCCACAAAACTTCGAATTCGTCATCTGTCCACCAGATTGACAGATTGGAGAAAATTAATCTGCATCCGTCGGCCAATCCAGCAGATGTGGATTGTGAATTGGCAAATAGATGCGAATCGGTTTAGCTATTTAAAATTTTATAAATTTTCAATATAATTCAACTTATGCACTTTCTCAAAAAATAAAAAATAAAAAGTATTACAGTCAATGATTTAAAAAAATATTACAATCACTGCATGTCTCATCTAAAGAAAGAAAGTTTGAAATTTTAGAATATTACAATCATTGCATGTTTCATCCACATATTACAATTATAGCATGTCTCATCCACATAAAGTATTACAATATGTGATTCTTAAAATATAAAAATAATTTAAACCACCAAAACCATGAACAGAGCAGTAGTAGAGATTGTATGCATCTGTATTGTTACATCTATATCTGTTTTTTAAACAAAAATCAACCAGCATATATCATCTTTTTTATTTATTATTTTTAGAGTTAGATTTAAAAACTAAAAAATATAGATAAATAATACATTTATTTTTTTCAATTCAAAAAATATATTCAAGTTGAAAACTCTTTTTCAACAGAACATATTCAACAGAATATTTAAATTATTTTTCAATTGAAAATACAAATAAAATATCTAAACAAATTAAAAATACAAAGTCTTACAAATTACTATGGGTGCTTGCGGTTTAACGGTTTGGTTGCGGCCAAAGGAACCTCAAATCCGTCATCCGTCCAAAATTAGGCGGATTGAAAAAAATAATCCGCAGTCATCCGCTTGTCATCATGTATTCGTCCAAAATACGGCAGATCGGTTCGGTTCGATCGGTTTAGGCGGATCGGTATATCCGCTACTTACCCCTAATTCCATTTAGTTCTAGAAGTTTTCTTTCAAATAAATTAGTCCTTTTATTTTGGGTATGTTGTATTTCCTTGATTTGGGGGTTTAAGAATTTACTTGTTTGCCCTTATGCTTAATTTTGTTTGATTTTTTTTTGCTGATGCTGAGTGTGCTTGTGTAAGGTAGGTTTTTATGTTTCTAATTTTTTATTTATTTTTTGGTGGGGATTTAGTGAAATGATTTGGGGGTGGATGATATTACCCTATTTGTGGTGTTACTGGTGTAGTTTTGTCTTTATTATAACATTGACATTAGTTAACATCCAAATGACTCAGACCACTAACTAACACTACTATATTCCCAATAACCATAACAATGTCAACAAACAGGGGACATTTCACATGTACAAAACACATGTTAATACAAACATCATAATGACAAAATGTGGTTAACAAAAACTACAACGTTACACAATACAATCATTGTTCGGCAACACGAAGTTACACCAACTTGCCAAATGACATCTACACATACAAAACCCACAACAGAATAATGACCACACCACCAAAATCCCAAAGTACTCCAAACCCATATCACCATTTACATACAACAACAATACGATGCGAACCTATAACATTACCGATCCAACATTACATATAAAAATTGACAACGATATCGACAACGCAATCAAAATATTTATCAAAAAGTAAAATAACAACATCAAAACATATACCTGACGTCGCCGCCGACTTAATAGAGTGTAAACACACCGGTTATACATCGGTAACGTCAACCCAACAACGGAATGATGCAGTTCTCAATCCTAATCGCTCTATTGACAGAAATGGTGTATTTCTAAGGTTTGGGGAAAATCAAACGTCAAAATTGACAACACAAAGATAGGGTTTAATGTTGCCAAAATCAAATAAACAACAAACAAAGCAATCTACACCCATTAACATCGGGAATCCACAATGTTTCCATTTTCATCTCTTCCGTTTTGATTGGGATGGAGGGAAAACATAAAACGACTATAGTAAATTTTTTGGACACAAACGTAATTTTTACATTACCAAATCCCTAATTTATCGATAACATTTGCGACAACATTCGCTAACACCATGTACAAAAACGCCATTACCACTTAAATAGAACTTATCAGTGCATAAAATAAAAAGTAAGGCTAAATAGTTCAAACGTTTATGATTTAGAATTTATTAGTGCATTACCCATAATTCTAAAAGAGTTATATTATTAATTTTAAATTATATATTTACATATATTATTAAAAATGTTTTAGACATGTTAATTTACATTTTTTTTATGGGTCATGCCCTAAAAACTATTATTAACGAATAAATAAATACCATATATTTTTTATATATTTTTATTATTTTTAATTTTTATATAAATGTTTGAGATTGTAAAAAATGTTTCACAATTTAACTCATAATGACGTCACATGTTAAATTATATATTTACATATATTATTAAAAATGTTTTACACATTAATTTTTATATATTTTTATTATTTTTAATTTTTATATAAATGTTTGAGATTGTAAAAAATGTTTCACAATTTAACTCATAATGACGTCACATGTTAAATTATCTCCAGTTTTTCACTAATTTTTTAACTTAATTTGATTTCAAATTTAAATAAAAAGTTTGATTTGATATGTATAAATCAAATCATTTCATTCCAAGTTTCTCTTTTCATCAAATTTGATGAGACAAAAAAAAATCTTTTCTAATTCTCCATATTTTTAAATTATCATCAAATTTAAATTGATGGAAAATTTGATGAGTTCAATATTTGATAATAAAAAAAAGAAAATGGCTCTGCCTCTATTTTGTTGAACATTAACCCTCCATTTGATTAGAAAGAAACAAATTATGAAAAATAAAAATAGTAAAAAAATAAAGTGAAAGAAAAATAAATAAATTATAACCAACACTATATTGTATGACAATTAAGGTCAAGTTTGACATGTTCAGGAAAAGTTAAAAAGTTAAAAAGTTAACACTATTCACTAAAAGTCAACAATTACGGCTGCACAACTCTCCATCCTAATTTTCTCCTATAAACTAATTTTTACAATTTTTTATTACACATTTTTTTATAAAAAGTCAAAAAGTTAACCCAAACATCTATATTTTCTTCCTCAAATTTTTAGTCTAAAAAGATAAAAAAATGTACTTATTTAGGACACCCGAAACAATCTATAAGTCAAACCAACTCCATACACGTAATAGCTGGCACATATGATACCCACATTTTATGGTACATCTCTAAAATAAAATGTGTATTAAAATTTTCCTAACTATGCATTTGGAAAGAAATTTGAAAATGGAAATGAAAATAAAAAAGATAGATATAATGTGTGTAAAATATAACTATATTTTATATATATATTTCATTTTCAAATTCTTAAATCAAACATAAACTAAATAAATAGATTATCTCGTTTGGAAACATGTTATTTTAATAATTTTTTTTGATTCTTTGATTAAAATATGAGATAAAAAATAATTCAGTATGTTTTAAAATAATTTTTTGACTTTTTATAAAAAGATATACTAAACGTAAAGAAATTTTTTTTAAAATTTTTTTAATATAAATTATTAATTTTTTTAGTAATTGTTTTATTTTTAGACTTAAAAATTGAGTTATCAAGCGACGGCTGATTATCCTTGATAGATGTATATAAGTCTCCGCATTGGGTCCTCGGCTGAAGCCGCTTTGCAGTGAGCAGCCGCTCAAACATGGCCGACGTGCTTGAAAATGAGGATCGACGATGACCCAAAAACAAAAATAAAAATAAAAAATGGCACAGAAAATAGGGGATGGCTCAGATGATTCTTTGGGATCTGTGCATCCTATTTAGTGAGTGTGAAAGAGAAAAGTCTGATCAAAATGGCCAGAGAGTCAAACATGGCTGACGGATGAGAGAGAATACTTACTAAATAATGGGTCCCATTTCTGAAAGCGACAGCCTTTCATTTATTTATCTGTAAAATATTAATACATCCGAAGTATCTTAAAAGTTAATTTTTTAATTTTTATAAAAAAATATTTAAAAAAATAATATGACCTAAAAAAATTTAAATAATCAAAATTCTATTTTTAACCCAATTATTAAAATAAGCCATGAGATAAGTATCATTTATAATTTTGATAAGTTTAATTATTACAAATGTCATAAAGTAATAATAAAAAAAGAGAAGTTATAAACCAAATATTATTTAACGTATAACTAAAGTATTTTTAGATCATAACTAAAATAATGTGACTTGTTTTAGAATGTAGATTAAAAGTTAGTTTTTATTATTATTATTATTTTATTTTTTTGAAGAATTGTATAAAAAAATAGAGGGGTGATGTGATCTAAAAAAGTCTAAAAGTCAAAAAAAGGGGGGGGGGGTGTTTAGTCAAGTTGCCAAAACAAACCAAAGTAAATTAAAAGCTAACTTTTTGACTTTTTAAAAATTTTTTTGAAAAAAATATAAAAAATAGAGAAATGATGTAATTAAAAAAAATCAAAAAGTCAAAATGCAAAAAAAAAAAAAAAAAAAAAAAAAAGACTTTTAACTCAATTATCAAAATAGGTCATAACTAAGCACGATCTTATTATTAATTTACAAAATAATATGATTGCATCTTCAAAATAAATAAATAAATAATTACAAAAATTTATTAATGTGTATAATATTACCAAGACATGAATTTAATGTAGATCATATGATTATAAATTTTTTCAAAATGTGAGATTAACATTATCGTCAAAGAATTAACTAATAATGATAGGATTGCTAATTTAAATTTATAAAAATATTTTATTATACGTGTTTTATAAAAATAACGAAGTGCCATTCTATAATCAAAATTTTCTATATTTCATTGTAAACTACAATCAATATCAACTATTGATTAATCACATATAAAATTGTGAACTTAAAATTTAACTTTGCCCCCAACCCATTTCATATAAATCTAAAAGGGTATAATATTATTTTTATTTTTTTAATTTTAAAATTTTAATTAATCATAATTTATCAAAACTAAATTGTTGTAAGTAAAAAAAAAAAATTATAATGGGGAGAGTTTGTATAGGTCCCATTCTTTTTTTTTTTTTTTTTGTTACAAGAAAATCTTCCCTACCCTCCGGCAGGTCTAAGGCAGCGCCCCTTGCAAAGATCACCAGAGTGTCCTATTAGCCGTTCCGAGCGAGGAGATTGGGAACTTGTCTCGATCTCCCAAGACAAGCTCCGCTTAAATTAGGACTCGCACATCGGAAGAGTATTGAATACACACTAAGTACTGATTAGACAATTTGAGCTCCAACCTCCTAACCAACTGTATTTCGCCCAAGAAATTAGCTTAAGAAAGAGGAGAATTGAACCTGTGACCTTAAGACTTAAACTCTAAACCTTAACCACAATGCCACCCACACCTGAGTTTATAGGTCCCATTCATATCCTTGTTGCACTTTATTTTTTTTTGGCCTTCAATTTTTCCCTTTACAGTTACATGACTTTCTCTTTCCTTTAACTTTCCAAGACTAACTAAAGATGGAGAAAAAAGAGCAGTGTGTATGAAACAGTAAGTCGATGGGATAGAGAGAGGAGTATACATCAATCTATTGGAGAGTGGATCCAAAAGTCAGTATTGTTCTCCTCATTTTTAACTTTTTTTTTTTTTTTTTTTTTTTTTTTCCTCACACTTTTAAAGCATTTGTGAGTTTTTTTTTTTTTTTTCCAAAAATTAAGATATTAATAAACTATAATAACATAATCGATTAAAATCTTAAGGGTATGTTTGGTTTGAGCTTGGGAAATGAGTTTTAGAGATAAAAAGTATAAAAAGTTGTTTGGTTTGATTTTTTTCAAAAGATGTTTTGGAAAATTATTTTGAGAGAGATTTTTGAAAAAAATGATTGATTTGATATGTATGAGAGAGAGATTTGTTTGGAAAACTTGTAAACCAAACAAGTTTTGAAAAAAAATTTTGAGAAAATTTGTTTGATTTGATTACTTTTGAAAACTTATTTATAAAGAATTTTTTCTAAAATTTTTTGAGAAATACAAACCAAACAAAACCTAAATCTCTCACTTTTTTTTTTTTTTTTTTTTCTATTTTAAAAATAATTATATAAGCATTTAAACATCTTATTTGCGGCCTTTGCGTAAGTAGCTTTATTTTATTTATTTTTTTTCTTGATTGTGAAATGTGGTTGACTGTGGAGGTTTACTCCCCACCAACCATGTAAGTTTTTGTGGGTCTCGAGTAATGTTTGAGATTTTAAAAATTTTATTAAAATTTTTATTAAATATTTTATATAAATTATATAAATATGAGATTTATATTATGTAAATTTTATATAGATTATATAGATAGGAGATTTATGTAAATTTTATATAAATTTTATATTTATATAAAATATTATATAAATATTATGTAAATTTTATATAGATTATATAGATAGGAGATTTATGTAAATTTTATATAAATTTTATATCAACCGCGATTGGGAGCTCGAATCCGAGCTCCCCCGAATCCCCCGAATCCCCATTTACACTTTTTTTTTTTTTTTGAAGAAGACGTGGAGAGGAGGAGGAGGGAGGAGGAGGAGGAGGAGGGAGGAGGGGGACTGGAGGGGGCATATTCATTGGGGGAGGAGGAGGCGGAGGCGGGCCGGAGGCGGTGGTCGGAGGCTGCGACGATCGGGGCTACGACGGGGCTGCGACGATCCGGAGCTGCGACGATCGGGGCTGCGGCGGGGCAGATCGGCGGCGCCTCTCCTCTCTCTTTCTCCCTCTCCTCTCTGCTTCCCCTCTCTCCCTCTCCTCTCTCTTCCCCTCAGACACGAGGAAGAAGAAGAAAAAAAAAAAAAAAAAAAATTAAATCCGTGAAACGACGTCGTTTCACGGATTAAGGGGATTCCGGGCCAAAATTTTCGAGCTACAAATCTTTTTTCATTTTATATTTATATAAAATATTTAATAAAATTTTTAAAATTTTGAGTCGCTTTCAGTCTCCTCATTCCACCTTTTCACACCATTAATACACTTCTACCTTTATGTCACTTCACGCGCCTCTATTGGTGTTTTGAGAAGAAAAAAAAAGTTAAAAAATCCATTTTTAAGAAGAATGTGATTAATGATTTATAATTAATAAAATTATTTAATAAAAAAATTGATTATTGTTTATTTATTTTTCATCTTTACTCACGGGAGATAGTTGGCAATGACAAATATTTGTAGTGATATGAACATATAAATAAATTAAATGGACAAATAAATGAAATAATAATATGTAAAGATAAGTAAAAAAATTAAATAGACAAATAAATGCAATAATAATATGTAAAGATAAGTAAAAGTATTATAATTTTTTAAATTAATATTATTTTGGTCGTAAAAAGTTTTAAATTAGATTGTGGCGCAAGTGCTTGCTAAAAAATAGAAAAATGTTATATGATCTCATTCACTCATTTTTAACCCATATTAAAATAAAATAAAAAAATTAAGTGGGACTCAATTACTCAATTTAGTAGGTAAAAAAAATATAATTCTGCATAGAATTTATTTAAAAAATTAAATGAGTAATAAAAAATAATGATATATGTAACTCATTTTTTACATTAAGTTTACGGATATAAAACTAATCAAATAACGAACCGTATATATTTAAGTGAAGCAATATAAATGAAATTGATGTAGCTATATTGGTAGCTTTGTTGCATTTCTTATCACATTTTCTGGTTCCTCCACACAAGTTATTTGAACTTACATTAATAACGGCACATGAATTTATTCACTTATGTTTAGATGTGAGAAAATAAAATTTTATTGATCAAAAATATGATGTACACATTTCAAATTTCATTATTAGTAAGAAATATCACAGGTATGAGATGAGCTCCCTTTCATACATTCATCTCTACATACTTATTCATATCCCTCTTGTGAGCCCCAATTCAAACCGACATCAATAATCCAAACTGTCTACTTTATAGATTTCGCAATAAAGGTTATCTATGTCAAAAATTAATTGTGTCAAATATCTATAAACACATGAACATATTATATTTTATTTTATAAAATGAACGAAAAATACGATTGTAAATTTAAACCGTCTATTTTATAAAATAAAATGCCATTTATTAATTAAGGAAAATTACATTAACCTCTCTTAAAATTTTAAAAAATATAGTCCAGTATAATTTTTTGAATGTAATTATACTGACTTTTCTTTTAATAAGTCTAAAGCTACCAAAATTACTATAAATCATGCATAGATATTGAAATAAATAAATAAATATATATATATATATATAAATAGAAAAAAGGTAAAATCATTTTTTATTCATATAATTAATGAATTGTGAATGGAAAATAACCTAATTATGACGTGAATTAAAATTTTAAGAAAAATCAATACAATTATGTATAAAATGTAAAGTTAATTGTATTTTTTTAAAACTTGAAAGGGGTTTGTGTTCCACACGCACTCAAACTCGCTCGGCCGAAGACGGCCTTGTTGGCGGTTACTTTCAGTGGGCCACTTTGTCCGCGCTCCTTGGGCGTGTCAAGGGGGTTTGGGCCCTACTAAAGAAAGAGGCCTTGGCCGTGGGGCCCACTTAAAGCTCTTTTCTTTTTTTTTTTTCTCTCTCTCTTCTTAATCTGGGTTTTGGATGGTGGCCCAGGTCTGGCCCAGCCCTTGTAATTCTGGGGTCCCTCTCTTTCAAGTCCACCACCCACCACCACCACATCCTCCCAATGCTGTCACCAATCACCATTTGGCTTTCTCTCTCTCTGTCTGTCTGTTTCTTTCATACCCCTAAATTTTCACCTTCTTTCTCAATTGATAGTAAGACAAGAAAATATGTTTCACAAAATTATGCAAAATTAAATTTACTTCCTTGAGATAAGTTCCACAGGTTTAACATAATTACTTTCAGCTCTCCTAAGGTTTAATTTCACACATCACTTGGTCACTTTCTCATTAGAAATTTATTAGTCATATGCATAGAAAAATGATATTATCATTTCTTTTGCACTGAAATACATATTTTATATTGTTTATTTTTGTATTTTTACATTTTTTTTCATTAGTTATAGTCCTTTTAACGTTGCTAAAAGAGAACTTAGTGTAATTATTTCAAAATTTTGAGATTTATTGTATTTAATTCAAACTTTAAAGAAGGTCAGTACAATTTATCCAAAAAAAATAACTTAAATCTGCATTAAAAAAAAAAAAAAAAAGAGTAGCCATTTTGTATTTTTTTTTTAAACTAAAATAATAAATAAGTTGAAAACTAAAAAAATTGGACATGAGTTGTCTCTAGTTGGATTGGATAGTACTGTTTGGACCCGTGTCACAAGTCCTGTTTTGATCATTTAAACTATTCATGTTTTAGGTTACTTTGTGTAAGTTATTTACATAAAAAATTAGATTGATCCGACATCAGTAACTAAATAATTTTATTACAAGAATGATTTTGAAAATAGGCAGTATATTTTTTCAAAGATAAATGTAATAAAATTATATAGCTACAGATAATGGATATATTTAAATTGTTTTTAAAGATGATCTATACAAAATGACTTAAAAAATAAATAATTTAAATAATCAAAACCGACTCTGTAATGAACTCTACAAGTCCGAACAGCCCGTCCTCCAAAACAAAAAAAAAAATTTACTAAACAGTTTTCATTGCCAAAGTACAACATTTGAATCTGTTCAAGAAAAAAAAAAGTACAACATTTGAAGTTTAAAAACAAAAAAAAAAACAAAGAGCTGAAAACAAGTTTTACCAAACAGGTCATATATCCTAGTCGATCCAATGTGTCATATACTATCATCTGCTAATCTCTTCGTCAACGGCGGTCACATTTAATTACCCAAAAATAAATTTAAAAATGGGGTCACCATTAATTGAAGCATTATTTTCAAATTAAAGTACTTGACAATTTACATTCAGTACTGACTCACACAAGTAGTAGTAATCTTTATAGGGGGCTGTCATTGTTCTAGTTTATTATCACCTCATTTGCTTTCAGAATTTTGAATCCATATTTTAGAAAATGAGACCTTGCTTGGTTCATTTTTTAAAAAACTAATTTTTGATAAAATTTTTTAAAGTTTATCTGGTTAAAAAAATTAAAATTACTTTTCTCTCTACTATACATCAATCTTCTACTTTTGTCTCTCCTGTCTCTTTCTTCCACATTTTGCACACCAATTAATCATTTTTTCTCTCATACTTATCTATTCAATTTTTTTTAAAAATTAATTAATCATCCCAAACTTCAAAGCTCCAAAAATTATTTTCAAAACATACAACCAAACAAAATTTTAAATTTTATAAACTCTTTTTAAAAAATTATTTTTCAAAATTATTTCACAAATCAAACCAAACATGGCCTGAGTTTTTAATTTTCCACTTTTTTTTTTTTTTTGTCATTGATTTTTTTAAATATTTGAAACAATTTGTTAGTTTTTAGATACACCTAACATAAATATAAAGTATAATATTTTTGAAAATACCAAAAATAAAAATTCAATATATTTTCGTATTTTTGTATATTTATCAATTTTAAAAAATATTATTTTACAAATATTTTATTTTTTAGGTACACCTAGATTAGGTGCATCTAAAATGTAAAAAAAATTTCTTAAAATATTAATTTTTTTTTACTAAACGTAGAAAAACACAAAAAAAAAATAATAATAAAAAACTCAATTTTAAAAAAATTGAGTTCAAAAATTGGAACCAAATGAGGTGGTTTTATGCTTTTCCAAACATGTCAAGGGGTGTAAATTTGGCCCACCAACCAGCGGTCTGCTTAAAGCTTGCCCGTGACCCGATGTGGCTGGCCCTGCTAGGCACTTTCACACTTGGGCTTGAGCCCAACCCAAGGCCCGCTTGTTTCGAAACTCAACCTGTCCCGTGAGCTAGACCCAAAGCTTGGCCAACGACCCACTCAAGATTTGGCCTGCCTTAGGCCCAATATTATTTTTTTTTTTTAAAAATAAAATTTTGATTAAAAAAATAAAAAAATATTCAGGCCCGGCTTAAGCTTGTCTCAAGCCTGAGCCTTAGGCATGGTAAGTGTTTCCTAAGCCTAGGCTTGAGCTCGTGTCTAATTTTTTATCCTATGATTTGTTTCGGTCGGAATTTTGATTGGACTTCGCACAACTCAATAGTAAACCACTCAAATCTAGATCTGAATGGATCAAACACCTGATAAAATGGTGGGTTTGCTTTGAAATTAGTAACCCCAAAAAAAAACAAAAAAAAAAAAAACCTAATCAGGAGTAAAGAAAGTGAGGCGCAAAGCTCAAGGGTCTTAATTTTTGTGATTTAAATAGTTTGAATTTGTCAAAACGACGTCGTTTTGAGTACAAAATAACATCAAAATTGTCAAAACGACGTCATTTTAATAATTTTAAACTATTTAAGCCACAAAAATTAGGATCCAAACATTTTTCTATTTACTTAGTTGTCACCACTGCCCAAGATGATGAAGCACAAAAAAAAACCTAGTTCGGAATCTAGACTTCAACTAGTACAGCATTTCTTTTTTCAAAAAATGCCCAGGAATAATTAATTATTTTAGTGAAAGTATTAAATTTCAGAGAATAAACCTGGGATCGGCTGTCATGGGACAATCGATCGGACGTGTTTGTCAGAGAATATTTATTCAATTTTTGTCATTGGTAATTAAAGTAAACTTTAGATGAGATTAAAAATATTCAGTACGTTTGATTTAAATTTTTTAGATTAAATTTTTTAAAAATTAAATTTTTTAGTTTTTGTATTCTTTTATTTTTAGTGAATATTTTTTAAATTTTAAACATTTTTTTTACTTTTTTAGATGCACTTTAGTTAGATGTATCTAAAAAATAAAAAATTTGTAAAAAAAATATTTTAAAAAATTAATGAATACATAAAAATATAAAAAATGTACTAAATTCTTGTATTTTTTTTATATTTTTGGTATTTAGTGAATTTTTAAAAGATTTTTTTTACAATTTTTTTATTTTTTAGGTGTATTTATGTTAGTTGTGTCTAAAAAGTAAAAAAATTGCTTAAAATATTAAAAACATTCAGTAAAAATAAAAAAATACGAAAAATAAGAAAGTATAATTTTTTGTAAAATATTTTCTAAAAAATGAAAATAAACAAGCTGATTGCTATTAACGGATGACTTTAAATCATTGTTTAGACAATATATATATATATAGGGACAATTTGGAAACTTGCTAAACAAGTAATTTTTTTGACTTTATAATTTTTTAACATAAAAAAATTACAAACAAGTTAGCTTTTTTACACAAAAAAGCAACCAAAAAAATCAAAAAGTTAATTTTTTACCAATTTCTCAAAACATCACATATTTGTTAAGGAGTGTAAGGTGGATAAAATATTGAATGATTGATATATTAGTTTTAGAAAAATGCTTAGAGTATTAATTGAATATTCCCAATCCATCGGAATTGGGGATGTTGTGCAGCGAAATAGATCCATTTTAGGATTCATTTTGATAATTCGAACTGTTTATATTTTAGAATACATCAAGTAGAACATGCTTGTAAAAAATTAAGTTGATCGGATATCGTTTACCCTTTCATTCTCTCACATCTGTATTTATTCTAATATTTTAAATCACAATTATTTTTTATTTTTGTAAATACAAATGTGAGTGGATAAATGAGTAAACGATATCCGATTAATTTGATTTTTTACAGACATGTTCTACTTGATGTATTCGAAAATATGAATAGTTCAGATTATTGAAATGAGCCCATTCATTACACAACAATTGCTGCTGCACGACAATTGCTGCTGCGCAGCAGCATCCCCAATTCCCAATCCACCCCTAATGATATAGAACGTAGCACGTGAAGGGGTAAACTCACACTCCTCTCTCAATTATCTCTCTCTTCCGCTTTATTAGGAATCAAAATGAGAATGTTATATTGGTGGTATGTAACATAGTTATAATTACACTGAGCTCTCTTAATTTTAATTCGCATAACATATAATTTCTTTTCATCAACAATTTGTTATTTTATGAGGTAGAAATAACATTGTCATCTCTTTTGCATGAATATCTTTGTGTTTTTACACCATTTACATTTATTTCGGTACATTTAACTTTATTAAAAAGAAAATTAGTATAATTATATCACAACGTTGAGACTTTGGTATTTTTTTCCTTTAAACATTGTATTTTTTCAAATTTTAAACGTGGTCAATGTAATTTATCCTAATTTTAGCTATTAATTCATTTTAAGTATTACAAGTTTTCTTATAAATGTCAGTACAGTTTTACGGAAGACAAAATTTATGTTCTACTTTATTTCAAATACTGAAACTAGCAGATTCAAGTGGAAGTTATCAATTATTCTAGTTTGATTAGCGAAATTTAACAAGCTATTAATATTCTGAATACAAGTGGAGTTTGAATATATTAATTTGTTTTATAATCCTAAATTTACAACAAAAACTAAAGGCGTTAGTTGTTGCTATCAATGTGTTTGATAAATCTCGAGAAAGGCTGTTACTTTTATATTAATTTTTCTTTTATTATTCAACAAATCAACATGAGAAATATATATATATATATAACTATATAATATCTCTTCTATAATACCAAAAGCAATAATCAAAATTTCAAGGTGAATGTTGGATTTAAAATATCGATCACTGGAACTATATATATATGATTCATTTTATTTTATTTTTTTTAACAACAAAACAACACTTTATTAATGATAATACCATACTTACATATGAATTACATCAAAGGAAGGATGAGAAGTGCAAAGAGTATCAAAGCATGACCACACGATCCCAATTAGGTTGGCACTGCAAGGAATGCCCAATCATCTGCTAGCACGCCTCAAGGTTGAAGAGAAAACAACCACAAAAGACACAAAAATAACACCAAATCAGACCAACAAAAATAGGATAGCAGCAGAAGATAGCAGCAACAGAGGATTATTTGCTCAGCCAAAACCCCACTGCAAAACTATACTTGATTACAGTTCCTCACTCTTGAGATGTTGTAGAGGAAATCATTAATTGAAAATTGGATCTCCTTGGAAGAAGCCTTTAACCAGATAACAAGTCTGGTGATTATGAGCTCTTGCAACTCTTGCAGCTTGAGTTGGGAATCTTGAAGTAGACACTCATTTCTGTGTTTCCAGATCAACCAGAGAGTCACCAGAGGTATAGCTTGCCAAATTTTCCGTTCAATTTTCCTATAGCAATGACCTGTCGCAGGCCCTCAACAGATCCAGGAACTACCTAACAAGCCCTCCACCACTACAGTAGCCCAGTCCAAACTCTCCATACCATCGGACAAAGGATTAGCACATGTTCTATTGTTTCCTGCTGGGCTTTGTAGAAAGTGCACAAGGTAAAGGCAGACCTATCCAAAACACCAATTTGTTGCAGGAACACAGAGGTTTTTATCTTGTGCTTCCAAGCTAGCCAGCCAAAGAACTGCACTTTGGGTGGTAAATAATTGATCCACACCATTCTGCTTGAGCTAACAGTGCCACCCCAGACAAGACTGGTATCGTTATAAAAAACAAATACAAGGGACTGCCCAGGTTTGACTGCTGCCCAGACAGCACTGTCTTGGGTCTCCAAATTTAGTACAGTAGCTAATGATAAGATGCCATTGAGTCGGAGTAGCTCAATCTTTTCCCATTTAAAGAGAGGCCTCCTGAATGTGAACAACCAGCTCTCAGAGGAGATACCCACAAAGTCCTTAAGTGTTTCTTCCTTATCAATAGACAGTCGAAATAGTCTCGGGAACTCATCTTTAAGGCAAAGATCTCTACACCATTTATCATGCCAGAACCTGATCCGACAACCATTGCCTACTTTTAACTGAAGGTTACTAACATAGTATAACAAGAGAGATTCTTTCAGATCCATTGTTGTTACAATGCCACTCCAAATTTGAGAGAAGTTGTTACTTGGGTTAAGATTTGGGAACCATTGCCGTCCATGAAATCTGTATTTGCTACAGATACCCTGCTTCCATAATGAATCATGATCAGTGGCAAAACGCCGCTACCACTTTAGGAGCAAGCATACATTCACATCCCTAACTATTCTGATACCCAGCCCACCTTTCTTTATGCTCTCAGTTACCTCCAACCATTTCACTAGATGAATTTTCCTCTTTAGGTCTGAGCCTCCCCATAAGAATGAGGCTTGCATTTTATCTATCTCCTTTGTAATTCCTTCAAGCAGGCTGTAAAGAGACAAATAAAACACAGGTAAACTGGACAGCACAGCTTTGACCAAAGTTAATCTACTCGCTAAAGAGAGAAATCTCCTTTTCCAACCAACAAGCCTCAATTTAAACTTATTAATAATAGGTTTCCATATTGTCTTTCTTCTAGGATTAGCACCAAAGGCAAACCTAGATACTTGAGTGGTAGTTTTTGAGTCCTACAGTTCAATAGGGATACAAACTCATTAAGAAGAGGGTCAGAAATTCCAATCCCACAAACCATACTTTTATGATAGTTTATTGTGAGACCTGATGCCATTTCAAAGCACCTGAGGATCCTTTTCAAGTTAAGGACTTCTGGCAGCTCAACTTCACAAAATAGTAAAGAGTCATCAAATTGTAGATGAGATATCTGCACTTGATTGGTCCCAATATTTACCCCTTTTAGCAATCTTAGATCCATAGCTCTCTGAAGAAGTATATTCAGTGCTTCTACAACCAAGTTAAACAAGAATGGTGATAATGGGTCGCCGTGTTTGAGACATTTCTGTGGGATAAATTCCTTAGTTGGTGAGCCACTGACAAGTATTGAAATTCTTGCAGTAGAGACACATTCTTGAATCCAAGAAATCCATTTGTGACCAAACCCAAAATTTGTTAACATTGAGAAGAGGAAATTTCAGTTAATGGAATCAAAGGCCTTTCGAAGTCTAATTTGAATAAAAGCCCTGATTTTTTAGATTTGGACCATCCATCCACAACTTCATTTGCAATCAATACTCCGTCAAGAATGTTCCTTCCTCCTAAAAAGGTTGATTGTGCATCTCCAATTACCATGGGCCTGAATTGTTTAAGTCTAGCTGTAAGGACTTTGGAAAGTATTTTATATATAGAGCCAATCAGACTAATAGGCTTGAACTCATTAGGGATGACAGCTTTCTTCTTCTTTAGGATGAGTGTGATGAATAAGCTATTCGATCTTGAACCCAATCTGCCGCTAGCATGGAACTTTTTCATAAATTTGAGGACTTCATCCTTGATCACCTTCTAGCATTTCTGAAAAAAAACATCAGGTTAAATCCATCTGGCCTAGGGGCTTTGTTCCCATTACAGTCTCTTACTGTTGCCCAGACCTCCTCTTTAGAAAATTCTGCTTCCAGCATATGAAAGGAAGCACTGAGCCGTACACTTTTGAATTCCCTTGCTAATACTGGTTTGTGCTTCCAATCATCTGTAAAAAGGTTTGAAAAATGAATCCACACCGCATTCTTAACATGATCTAGCTCCTCAACTACCACATCTCCTACTGTGATGGAGTTGAGTGTGTTCCTGGATTGCCTATTACTAGCCACGACATGAAAAAAATCTAGTGTTCCGATCCCCTTTCAGGTTTCAGCCCAGCCTGGATTTTTGAAGCCATTCTCATTCCAACTTCCTGTTCAACATCTATATTTCTGATTTGTTCTCTCTCTGCAGCTTCAATTCTTCCTCATCTAAGGGCCTGGATTCAACTTTCTGATCAAGATCATGAAGTACAGTTTCAGAGTCTTGTATTTTGGATGCAACATTACTATAAACCTCTTGACTCCACTTTTTTAATGCCTTCTTAAGAGTTTGCATTTTTCTTTGTAGGATGAAACCATCAGACCTAAACAATTATGGTATTCTCAAAGTGTTCTCCACAAAGGAAGCTAGACTAGGGTGCAAGAACCATGCATTCAAAAATTTGAAAGGTTTAGGCCCCCAACCCCGCTCATTCTTCATGAGCACAATTGGGAAATGATCAGATACAAATCTGGGTAGATCCTATAGTTTGAGCTTAACCCTCTCCAATCACTCAGGGTTAAGAAGAAACCTGTCTATCTTACTCCATTTATTGCCATCACAAGCGTTGCACCAAGTGTATTTTCTGCCTAGCATTTGCATATCAACCACCTCACATCTATCTATGAAGTCATTAAACTCTTTCATGCCTCTATCCCTATATGAGACTCCTATTCTTTCCCCTACATTCCTAATCTCATTGAAATCACCACCAAGACACCAGGGTTTTGGAAAAGAATTTTTTAGATTTAATAAGGTTACCCATAATCTCCTTCTCCTTATTACATCATTAGGAGCATAAATATTGACAATAACACAATCAAATGAGTTATGAAGCTTGCTTGATAATAGAATAAAATTTCTATTGATGGAACATTCTGAGAGCTGAAAGACTTCAGGGTCCCAGATGCAAAGTAAACCACCAACCATGCCTCTAGCATCCACATTCATGGACTCCAACTTATCTCTAGGCCAAAGACTTTTCATCACAGATTTGGTGATGCTTGACTGTTTTGTTTCTTGAATCAAAGCCATATCTATTTTCCTATCTAGCAAATTTTTTTTTGATCTTTCTTCTCTTTTCAGGCCTTCCCACCCCTCTGATATTCTAGCTTAGTGTCTTCATTAAGAACAAGTATGTCACTAGTTTCACCCATATGAAGCTAATTATTCCACAAAGCCAGTCCCTCTAGCCAATCTCTTCTTATCTTGCTCCTCCATGTGTGTTAATTTCTTAATTACCTCAGATTCTTGCCCCTTGTAATCAAAACCCAAACTTTTCCCCACCTACAATGTTGCATGAGCTTCTTGAAGAATATCTCTGTAAGAAGATGGTTACTTTAGAGCTGGATTATGGTTGGAAGAAGTAGGTACTATTGTGGATTTTGATCTCAGGCTTTTAATAGTGCCTTTGCTTGTTCCTAGCCTTTTTTGCCCAAATATTCTAGCAAACCCAGATAACCTACCTGCTAGCAAAAGATATCTGACCCCATTACTTCTGATTCCTTTCCTTTTGCCTTTCTTGAACCGGTTACTAATGGAACCTGAAATAGATGGGCTGATAGTGTCTCTAACCTCTGAATAAAAGCTCATCCCTGATGCTCCACACATTGGCCTCATAGATGTTATATTTAATCCAATAGCAAAAGGCCCAATGGGCTGCAGTCCCGAATGGGTATGATCAAGGACTACTTCAATAGGCTGCAGCCTAGATTGATCAGGGCCCAAATCTACCTCTAGACGAATACCAGATCTTTCCTTTAGAGGCTCAATTAGGCTCTGAATAAAGCCTTGGGTGAGTATTTGATCATCTACTACAAGAGCTACAAAAGTTATTTTTTCAGTGTCATGATTACACCCTATTCTTAGCTGCAAATTTCCAAATAGCTGATCTTGAACAACTTTTTGAGCATCATGAGTACACCACTGCTTTTGCTGTAGGCTTTTTGTTGGCAATGATGATTCTACTGCAGTTGTGCCCTCTTCATTTGAATTTCCCGCACAGTCGTTAATCTCTGCCACTGCTGATGCAAGGCTCCAACTACCACCAACAGCCAAGTCATCCCTTGCCTTTATCCGAGATGTCATAACCCCTCCTGCTACATCATACGCTCCTTTCACTTCATTTGTCTTGTCATCATCTTCTTCTTCTAAGATGTTTTCTTGAATGAGTTGGGGTACACCATTAACTTTGGAACACATAGCTTCCTCTACCTCCTTAGAATTTATTTCTTTACAGCTAGTACTGACCTCCTATGCACTCTGCTCTTCAAATACTCTAACTAGATAAACTCTTCCTTTGCACTCCAAATTGATACTTGTACTTATCGGATCCATAGCATTTGTAACTATTCTGAATGTTCCACATCGAAATGATTTCGGTGTATCGATATCTCCATCTAAGAATACCATATCTCTCCAAAGTCTTTCTATCTTTCTGAAGGTATCTGAGTTCCATAGATTGAGGGGCACCCCGTAATAGCTAATCCAAACATGAATTTCCTGTTGAAGATACATACCTGATCTCCACTCTGTGATATACTCACACCAATCATGGAACCACTTCTTAAGCAGGGATTTTTTACTCATCAAGTCTGCCTTGGAATAAAATGTAATGATTACATCCCGCCCTCCTCCTTCTCTCACCAGCACATTCTTCACCCTATTTTTTTATGAGTTCGTTTTTCACCTGCAGAATAAAGTGATATGCTATGAGTCTCATGAGCATGCTCTCATATAGCCACCTATTACCGACCTTTTCTGCTCTAATAGTTGTGTGTGGTGTAGATCTGGGTTGAGCTCCTTTAATAACCTCTGCGAACGACCTTCCATCCATGCCTTGATTCCATATATTTTTGTTTGCCATAGTTGATTTGTTCCTAACGACTGTTGGTCATGCTGGTAGGGATTTCAGCCTCTGTCTTTCCTCAATATGTTTAGCATACTCTGCGATATTGACTATTAGGGATTTGTCATCTACCCACAAACCATTTGCTTTTTGTTCTGCTACAGTAGCTGCAATAGAACAATCATGACGGATGAATCCAAATCTTGTGTTCGTTGATTTCCTCCTCTTTTGTGGTACGAAGACATCCTTGACCACCCCAAACTTCGTGAATAGATCATACAAGTTCCTTGGTGCCATGGTGTCAGGCAAGTTATCCACAAAGAGTGTAAACAAACTTGCTCTTTGATCTTCAAACCACAAGTTAAGATTTGCTTATCTTCCTCTTTTCTTAACAACTGGAATCCAACTTCCTAGTCTTCCTTTGCTTTCCATTTAGTGAACAAGCACAGCAATCTATATATGATTCATTAACATATTAATGACTAGTTTTCGACCCGTGCTATACATAGGTTGTGTTTTGATTTTTAATTTTTTTAAAAATGATAGTATTGGTATATATATATATGTATATTAAAATATGTGATTGTATAATAATTAATAATAATATATAATAAAAAAAACGTATAAAGTTTAATGAATGAAATTATAATTTTTTTTTAAAATTTGATTTTTAACAAATGAGTAGTCATTAGTAAAACACTTAATTTGCATGGGTTTGTGTTTTAAACTTAGTTTTATGTAAATCTGTACGAATAATTGAATACAATATTAATAAATAAGAAAACACGAAAAATGATATAATAGTTACACATAGAAATATAAAAGTATTTATAAGTTAAAAATGAATGAAAAAAAATTATTTTCAAAAGTATCAACGAATAAAACTTATATAGCGGTTTAAAATATTTTTTTCTCAATTAAAAAGAGAAAAGAGAAAACTAATATGAACTTTGTACAGAATGCAAGTAATGTATAATATTGTTAACCCTTAATTGTGTTTATTCAAAGCATTTTTTATCAGAGCAAAATCATCATTTTCTTTATGATGTTTTTGGGTTACCTATTTATATACATGTTCTTAATTTAACATGGTTATGATTAAAATTTTCATTATTTGTAAACATATTTTTACTATTACAATTACATCTAGTGGGTATGCTTGACATTCCTATGCAGATGGTAAGCAAATTATATGGCAATTTTAATTTTTTTTCCTAACAATTACATTTGCATATGACAAAAAAAGTTTGCTTAAGCTGAAAAAGAAACTCAATCTCTCAAATAAAATAACGAATAGTCATATATTTAACATAATTTGTAGCATTGACAATCTCTAATTAAAGGATGATTTCGCAACCTATCATCATTCAAAATAATTTTTCTACTAGCTAATAATTAAAATAATACTTGAAAACCAATTTTCATGTATGGAAATTATATGCTAGCCATCTTCATTTCATATGTTTATAAAAAACATATAAACCTACATAGTAAAAAATTAATGCCTAATATTAAATAGTACAAAATTGGATTTCATCAATAATTTGATTTGAACATTACAAATTTACAACTGGTCACCTCATGATTGATCGGAAGAGGACTAAAGAATTATTAGTTTAAGTGGAAAGAAAGAAGAAGTGAGTTTTATATAGATGTAAGATACATATAGACGAATTTAATAATCAACAAATTATAGAAAAAATCAAATACATATATTTAATGAATCCCCAAATCAATATGTCTTATAGATGATTTTTTTTTTTGTTTTTTTTTGTTTCAACATGAGAAGTTTTAAGGAACATATAAATGATTCATAAATTTAAATGCAAAGTGGTAAGATGGAAGAATAAAAAGAGAAAAATTTGGAAGAAAAATGAAAGTTTGAGGAGAGAAGAGGAAAGGTGGATAAAAAATGGTAAAATAAATACGTCATTTAGCAAAATATTAATTTACTTAAAAGAGATATGTGGGAACGTCTTAGGATTTCTTAATATAATGCATAACTTTATTTATATATTATATGGTATGATATGATTTCATAAGTAATTTTATGTGATCCAATGTAAAATGAATTGTTTGAAATTATTTTACTAACTTTTATGCTGTCAAATGACAAAAAAATACAAATATATATAATGAAAATACTTTATAACAAATAAAATGAGTCTAAATGTTACTATGCCTGTACCACCAACGATTTTTCCTACCAAAAGGAATTTCATATATAAAAAAAAAAACAAAAAATTGCAGTAAAATCTACATGTCCGCTTATACTAGAGTGATTATATTTACATAATTCGCTAGTTAGGCTTATTTATATACTCTCGAAACTAAGGAAAATGCATGAGACCCCCCGATTAGAAGTCTTTGAAGTCTCTCTGATTGGCCAAAAATTTTTTTTTTTTGTTGGTTTGACGTTAAGCATTTAGAGGTGGGAGTCTTTGAGGTTGTGTTCTATTTGGGGTCTCCAGTGAGCAGTAATTTACCCCCCTCCCCCCTCTTATTTATAATGACCTCTATATTTTATTTATCTTACTTTTTTAAGAGCATTTTAAAATCATAATTTTTTTTCTACATACTATTAAAAGTAATGAAATAATTTAGAAACATAAATTTAAAATAAAGCATTTATAAGGAAAATAAGAAAAGTCATAGAAGAATAAAATAAAAAGGAAAGAGATGAGAGAGAAAAAAAATACAAAAGGAAGAGTAAAAGACTTAAAGATACAATGATTCTTTAATTCCTATATTTAGGACACTTGCATATTTTGAAGAGATTAGAAGTAACATGTGGTGGCTTCTTAGGGCTTACTTTACTTATATATTATATGATAGGGTGTTGAATCCCAAACACATGAAATAAGCACCATTTTTGGAAAAAAGAAAAAGAATAGCATCAAATAATTAGGTTGCATCTCTTGTGATTATAATATTACAAAGAGTAGTTTTGATGTTTTAATTAAGATTTTTCGGGTTTATTATTTCTAATTTTTTTTTAAATTTTAGGGTATAGGTAGCAATAAGAAAAAAAAGTTAACAATTAAATTAAATTTTAAGGTACGAGGCTCAATGTTATTATAGTAGATTATTTGTATCTACTTGAAAATACTTAAATCATAGATTGTTCTACGTAAAGTAATAATAATATTAACAATAATAATAATAACAATAATGAAGCAACATTCAAAACCTAATTCGGAATCTTAAGTTAATTTAATCACAAATACTCACAAGCTGTTGATTATTCCACCAGGTGCTAAGTTTTTTAAGCTCACATGAAGATTCGGAGAACCAACCTAAGATGCTATATAGGAACCACTCAGACATATGATTTTGTATTAGAACAATATATAACTTGATCCATTTCTTACTAAAAAGACAAGTAAACAATTTAGGTAAAGCATTAGTGAAGTACTGCCAAAGAATTTAAAATTCAAGCCAAATTTCAAGGCTACAATACAATGCAAATGTTTTTTTTTTTTTTTTTTCCTTCACATATTACAATAACTATTTTATGTTGTAGTGAGTATAATAATGCCTTGATTCTATTTTGGAAAAGTAACATTTAGTTGAAAAGTCGTTACAAAAAAGTCAATTATTCTCTCTAAATTTTTACACGTCTTTTTATAAAAAAAATACAAAAAAAATCAATTCCCAAAACAATCTTAAGGATTTTAGCAGATCAAACTTTTTTGTTCTAAAAAATGATTTTTTTTTTTTTTTTGCAAAAAAAATAGTAAGAGATTAATTCATGAAAAGTTTGATTTTCTAAAATCCTTAAGATTGTTCGATTTTCATGAAAAATAGTAATAGTTGACTTTTCAAAATTCATAATCAAACACACAATTCAAAATTACTTAAAATTCAATTCAAAAATTTTAAAACTTAACCAAACACACAACTTAAAACTCAATTCAAAACTTTTTTCAAAACTCAAAACCTTTTCAAAATTCTATTTTAAAAGAAAAAATTCAAAAAAATAATTTTTTATTTTGTTTTTTAAAATTATTTTTAGAATCACGATTTGAGTGTGGAGTCGTGTTTTGAGTTATGAGTTTTGAATTGAGAAAATTTGTTTGGTTATGAGTTTTGAAAAGAGTTTTGAGTTGTATTTTGAATTTTTTTTAAGTATTTAAAAATTTTCTTAATTTATTTTTTTAGGGTAAATATTTTATATTTTAAATATTTATTTATTTATTTATTTTAATATGCACTATATTTCATACATTTATATGTTGTATTTTTTTTACTATTAAAAAATTTAAAAAATTATTTTTTAATTTTAAATATTTTTTATTTTATTTTATAAAAATATTTAAATTTTTTTTTTTGGTTATGTGTTGGTTATGATTTGAGTGTGGAGTTTTGAAAATAGTGTATAGTTTCGAGTTATGTATTTAGTTACGATTTGAGTGTAGAGTTGTGTTTTGAGTTTAAAATATTAAAATTAAAAATTAAAATATTTACAAAATAAAATAAAATATTTAAAATAAAAAATTTAAATGAAAATTATATATTAAAAATAAAGAAAAATAAATTTTTCTTAAACATTTTTTAATGTTTAAAAAAAATAAGTCAAAAAAATTCAAAATACAACTCAAAATTTAAAAACTCAAAACTCAAAATACAACTCAAAACTCTTTTTAAAATTCAAAACTTTTTTCAAAATTCAAAATTTAAAAACTCTTTTCAAAACACTTTAAAAACTCATAATCAAATAAATTTTATCTTTTCAAAATTCAACTCACAATTCCACACTCAAATCACAACTCTAAAAAAGAGAATCACAATTTCAAAACTAAATTAAACACAATCAAAATTTGTTTGATTATGAGTTTTGAAAATAGTTGTGGAATGATTTGTACACTTTTTTTTTTTTTAGTGATTGATTGATATATAAAATGTGAGAGGAAAGATAAGAGATGAGAGAGAAAAAGTAATTGATTCATTGATTAATAATAATAATATAAAAAAAAAGAAGAAGAAAGAAGTTTTGAAAGTAATTTTGAATTGTATTTTAAAATTTTGTTTGGTTATAAATTTTGATTCAAATCATGATTTGAAAATAAAATTGAGTTTTGAAAATTAAACCCAACGTTACCTTACTTTTTGAGAAAAATATTTTGATCTCAAAATGAGAATAATTCATCACTTAAATCATAACGATACAACAATGAAAATTAAATGTTCAATTTTATCGTTAAAAATACAATAATGATATTTTTAAAAAATAAAATATTTCATCTTTAAAAGGTGATATATATATATATATTTCTAAAATCATAATTTGTTGTAGTGATTATTCTTTATAAGAAAATTCTAAAAACAGAATCGAAGCATAGAAACAATCACACATGTAACATAAAGTGTGGTACAAAATAGAAACAAGAGGGTACGCACGATTTTGTCTTTGTTCGTACATTTGTGTGCAAGCACTCTCTTTTCTTTTCTTTTTTTGAAAGAATACCTGAATTAACATGTTTGAACTTTATATGTAGATTAGTAGCTAATACCACCATTATTGCCAGAATACTTGAGATGCTGCACATGCCTTTGAGATAGTGAACGTCCATGATTCTCTCTTAAAACATCCATGATATATATATATATATATATATATATGTATCTGGCTCCTAAATAACAACTCTGATTGTCTCCTGTGTCCCAGCACTCTGCTTTTGAGTTGTTAAAAATGTCAAACCTAACACCTAACTGAACAGTAATGTTTTTATATTGAAGAATCATGAGAATAGTTAAGTCATAATACCAAGAGGTGTTTATAAAATCACGAAATACAAGAATGGTTAGCAAATGTGGTGGCGGAATATAAAAAGCCGCAATTTAGTGGAGTTGTATGTAAGCCGGCTCTTAAGGGCCGATGAACTGAGTGGTGGTTCGTTTCGGCTGAATAAGCCAACCTTTATGGCCAAGTAGGCTGTAAATCACACGGCGTAACTGAGGGCCCAGCTATGAGGGCAGGGTTTCCATAAATGAGAAAGTGGGCCCAGAAGAGTATTATAAAATGAGGAGCATCAGTTCGAAGAAAGGTATGTGAGAAATAGCTAACAACTTGTAATAGAAGAAAACTTGAGAGTATACTGACTTGTCCGTCGGAGTACTGATTTCGGCATCTCGGACAAGAGTGTTCATTCTTATTTCAGGTATCACCGCGAGGTTCAAAGTCATCTGCTTGGATAAAGAGAGTATTATCAAACCATGTAACCACAATTGGCGCCGTCTGTGAGAATACTCAAACACAATCATGGCAGACGTAGCAAACGATCCTCCGTTCATTGTCAACGATGATATACCAAGAGATGACATTACACCAATAACTATGCTTGGTCTGGAAAACATCACTGCTCAAAGGGCCCTAAACTTTGACCTAGTGGCCCAAACGTCGCCTACAACCTCGATGCAGGAAACCATGCAGACGATCGTGGATCAAGCAAAACAAAGCGAACAGTGTTTGGAAGACATGGCAGTTGAGAACGAACTCCTACGAAAAGAGTTGGCCATTAAGTTGGCCAAATCCCAACAAACTGCACCGCGTCATGACCAGGGAGGGTCACCAGAGAAGGTGAAGGATGATCAACGGCGTCGGCGTCAGAAACACGACATTAATAGTACATCTTCTGACTCATCATCTCAGAAACCCAAGAAGAAGGGACGACTCGACAAATCCAGCTCATTCGAGGAAAGCCCGTATGTGGCGTCAGCAAAGAAAAGGAGATGATGGTTCAGAGGACGAGGATACACATGATCCTTTTGTACAACGCATTGCGAGGGCTACAATGCTTAAGAAGTTCAAAGCATCAACTTTCACTCTGTATGACAGCGAATCAGACCCAACGAATCACATTCGTCATTACAAATAGGCGATGACGTTGCATGCTGATGATGAAGCACTCATGTGCTGAATGTTTCTGAGCAGCCTGGGACCATTGGCCGTCAGATGGTATTATAAACTGGAGCCAACCTCAGTTAAAAGTTTTCACCAGCTTAAAAAATCCTTCAGGGTAAGATTCATCACCAACGAGGTTCAGCCAAAGCAAACCGACTCCCTTTGGGCAATGCAAATTAAATCACAAAAAACCCTCTGCGAGTATTCGACACGATACTGGAAATGTTTTAACTTAGTGGACGATGCTTGCAATGATTCTATGGCTATCACTGCCTTTAAAATGGGGTTGCACCCAGATAGCCCTCTCAGAAGCTCGTTGACTAGACGGCCGCGTTAAGTTGAGGAGTATTACAAGGTGGAGGATAATGCCCTGTGCGTTAAGGCCGGACAGAAAATTTCCAAATCGGCTCCATTTGGCATGGTTCAGCCGATAAGCATCGTTCCACCAAGGAGCCCTGAACCACAGGGCTGAGCAAAGCGAGACTATCGGCGGGATTCACGCTGATTGAGCAAACAACATTCACACCGTTCGAACAAGCAATATCAGGTGAATAGCAGGCGCCCTAGACGATCGAACAAAAAATATACGGAGTTGGTAGAGCCGATCAGTAAGATCCTATCTAAAATCCAACATCTACCGTTTTTTAAATGGCCGTCCAAGATGATTGGACCCCCTGACACCAGACGCAGAGATAGACGGTGTGAATATCACAAGGACCATGGCCACGACACTGACAGTTGTTATGCACTGAAGGACCATCTGGAGGAGTTGGTGCAGGACGGCTGACCGGCACAATATGTCCACAAAGGTAACCCATCAAACACGGTAGCCTTACAGCTGAACTCGCCTCCGCTTGGTGTTATTCACATGATATATAGTCTTCCACCCCCAACTCAGGTGCATACGATTCAGATACTACCTAGCCCATCCAAGTTATTCACACCAGCCAAACGCCCTTATGAAACCAGACAAATCAGTTTCAACGACATCGATCTCAAAGGGGTCACGCTCCCCCATAACGATGCCCTTGTCATTGAATTGTGCGTTAATAGATTCGTCGTCGATCATGTTTTGATTGATCAGGGAAGCACTTCAGAGATCATATATTACAAGACATTTCTCAAACTCAGTTTTACTGAATCGGACTTGCTGCTGACCAAGTATCCCTTGTTCGACTTTAATGTGAACCCTGAGAACCCTTTGTGCAAGATCACTGTGTTAGTATGTGCAGGAACCAAGTCAGTCGACGTGGAGTTTCTAGTCATCAAGCTTTCGTCGCCATACAATCTCATCATGAAAAGAACCTAGTTGCATACAATGCAGGCTATACCAAGTACCTACCATCAGTTACTCCACTTTCCAACACAACACGACAACAAGCAAATACGAGGCTCTCAAAGGTCCGCGAAGGCATGTTATCTTACTACTTCGACAAAGAAGCCGAAGGAGCTGGAAGTGAATTCAGTTGAAGTCCAAGACCGAGAAAGCCTCGAGGACGTTGAAAAAACCCCCAATGATAAGGCAATCGAGGATCTCGATTGGGTCGGAATCAATAGGGGGCCTGACAAGTTTTTTATGATTGGCACTTCTTTCGATGCATCTGAGCGACAAGAGCTTATCGCCTTTTTACTCGACAACATCGACGTATTCGCTTAGACACCGTATGAAATGCCGGGGGTGGATCTGAGCGTGGCCCAACACCGCCTGAACGTTAACCCAAAAGTTAAACTAACCATCCAAAAGAGTCGACGGTCGGCTGTAGAGCACACTTCAGCCATTATTGACGAAGTCGACAAGCTATTGGACACCGGGACAATTCTTGAAGTTACTTATCCCACTTGGCTGTCCAATACCGTGGTAATAAAGAAGAAAAATGGGTCTTAGCGTGTTTGCATGGACTTCACGGACTTGAACATGGCTTGCCCCAAGGATTGCTTTCCTTTTCCCCGAATCGATCAACTGGTGGACGCAACTGCGCACCACCAACGTATGTGCTTTTTGGATGCTTATAGAGATTATCACCAAATTGCCATGCATCTAGAGGACCAGGAAAAGATCGCATTCCTCACCCCTCAAGGAACTTATTGCTATAAGGTCATACCATTTGGACTGAAGAATGCGGGGGCAACGTACCAGAGATTGATAACCACTATGTTTAAAGAACAACTTGGCCACACCATAGAAGTATACATCGACGATATGGTGGTAAAATCCATGGAAAAACATACTCATCTAGCCGACCTAGCCACGACTTTCGCCATTCTCCAATAGTAGAAAATGAAGCTCAATGCCTAGAAATGTGCATTCGGCATCGGATCCGACTAGTTCCTCGGCTATATCGTGAACCATCGTGGAATAAAGGCCAACCCGAGACATATTACAACCATAACGAAACTTGGCTCACCTCAGTCGGCGAAAGATGTTCAAAAGTTGATGGAAATAACGGCCGCCCTCGATAGGTTCATCAGCCGTTCTTCAGGCCGCTGCCAACCTTTTTTTCACACACTTCGCTAGGGCAAAGCATTTCAGTGGACCTCTAAGTGTCAGGCCGCACTAGATGGGTTAAGACATATCTTCGTTCGGTGCCACTTTTGGCAACCCTATCACCAGGCGAATCACTCATCTTGTATCTTGTAGTATCCGAGCAAAGACCAA
Source organism: Camellia lanceoleosa (assembly GCA_025200525.1). Classification (NCBI taxonomy): domain Eukaryota; kingdom Viridiplantae; phylum Streptophyta; class Magnoliopsida; order Ericales; family Theaceae; genus Camellia; species Camellia lanceoleosa. The sequence goes on along the minus strand of CM045758.1, from coordinate 141,412,040 downwards.
TTTACTATGTAAGCAAAGCGAAGGTTGATACCGAAACACGATACCTGCCACTGGAAAAGCTTATTCTGGCTCTTGTGGTTGCTGCCAGAAAGCTAATGCACTACTTCCAGGCTCATACTATAGGGATATTAATGGACTTTCCTCTTCGAACAGCACACCGTAGCGCAAAAGCATCAGGGTGAGTATCTAAATGGGGCTTAGAACTCGGCCAATAAGATCTCCAATTTCTGCCCAGAACGGCTATCAAAGGGAAAGTGTTGGCCGATTTTGTAGCCGAGTTTACAGGATGCCATGCCAACTTCAAGTTCGACCAACTCACCTGCCAGCCTCAACTAGATTGGAGAATGTACGTTGGAGATATTTGGCAGATGTATTGTGATGGATCATCTAACCAATGTGGCAACGAGGCCGGTGTAGTAATCATGACTCTCGAAGGCACAATAATCGAGCAGGCAGTTAAATTGGGTTTTGAAGCATCAAATAACGAGGCAGAATACGAAGCACTGCTCACCAGCCTTCGTAATGTGCTTCATCTGGGCGCCAAACAATTACAGGTTTTCTGCGACTCAAAACTAGTCATTAACCAGTTGAAAAGGGGAATATGCGGCTAGAAATGACCGAATGGCAGCGTACATGAAAACAGCGAATTCGTTGCTCACGAAGTTTGACCATCATGAACTGAATCAGATAACTTGAGATCAGAACACGCATGCGGATGCCCTTGCCTGTCTGGCTTATGTTGTTAACTCAAAAATCAAATGAATAATTTAAGTGGAATTTATCCTAGAACCAAGTATTAATCCTTTCGAACCCGTTCAAGTTAACACCATTGATGCAAGCCCAAGTTGGATGGATCCCATTGCCGCATTCCTTTCCTCAGAGTAGCTACCAACTAATAAAAAAAAAAGCCCATAAGCTACGGAATAAGGCTTTACGATATTATCTGGATCCCTAGGGTAAGCTATACAAAAAATCTCTTTCTGGGCCATATTTGGAATGTGTGCATCTAGACCAAGTCAAGGACTTTTTAGCTGAGATTCATGAAGGTTGTTGCAGTGCCCACTCTGTGGGACGTTCGTTGGCCCACCGAGATGTAACCTAGGGATATTATTGGCCGACCATGCGTATAGATGCCGTGGACTATGTCAAGAAGTGTAAACAATGCCAGAAGCTCTCCCAATTAACTCACTTACCCGCTGAAGAGCTGAGCTCCGTCACGAGCCCTTGGCCATTCGCTCAGTGGGGCCTTGACATCATCGGACCACTATCGCGAACTCCAAGAAACAAACGATTCTTGATCGTTGCAACAGATTACTTCACGAAGTAGGTCGAAGTAGAGTCGCTAGCTCACATCCGAGATGTAGATATTAAACGCTTCATGTGGAAAAGTATTATAACGAGATTCAGCATTCTCATAGCACTTGTCTTTGACAACGGCACCCAATTCGACTATGGTGTCTATCGAGATCTATGTAATAGATATGGAATCCGGCCTTATTTTTCCTCACCGGTTTACCCACAAAGCCATGGTCAGGTTGAGTCCTCAAATAAAGTAATTTTGGATGGAATCAAGAAACGTCTGGAAAAGGCCAAGGGCAAGTGGATTGAAGAGTTGCTGTCACGATCCAAACCCGATACCCAAAGGTTCGGCGTCGCAACAAGATAAAAATAAAATAATTCTAAAATTTCTGTAGTATTAGCGCAACAAATAAATTAAAATAAAATAATTAGGTACCAAAATTTTATTAAAAAGAAACAAAAAAAAAAGACATTTGGGCTTTTATTTTATTACAAGAGTCTAATCAAAATACATATAGTACAAAAGAAAAAAAGAAAGAAAAGAAAACACTGTGATTTATCTCCCATCTTGATCTCGTTAAATCTCGCCACTTGAAAGGGATAACATCTATAAGCACGTAGCAGAGTGAAAAATACTATACTGTGAGTGTAAGGGCATGAAATAGTCATGGATAGTTATTTAAACTAAAATATTAACATAATTTAAGTTGCATAAATAAAATTATTTAAGTGGCAGAAACTGAAATAAAAATTACGTAAATCACTATAACCACGATATAGAACAGAACAGGAGTCACTAGAGTGACAATCAAGACAAGGGTCAATGGATCAATGACAAACAGAAGAACACAAAGTGGTCAAACAAGGGCCAATGGTTATTTAAATCCCCCAAGGCATGGGACTCCCGTTATGGTAGTTACAGAAAATAATTGTTTACAAGATTATTGTCAAATACTTTCTAAAATTTAAACAAACATATCCATGGGTTTTAATTTAAGCAAATAGGAGCCAGAAAATAATCCACATAATTGAAACATTAATATAACTACAAAACATAAATTATACAAAATAAATTGTGGTAACTCAAAACATTCGTAAAATATATTATGGTAACTCAAGACATATAGAAAACATATTATGGTAACTCAAGATATAATATGACTCACCTATATAAATTACTCTTATTATCACTGTGCTCCCGAACCTTACTTGCTACGCTCCTTCTCCCTTTACTTCGTTTTGGTGTTTCATTAATTGATTTCACCTTATTATTTATACCCACCCAATGTGTGAGGCCCAAGCTAAGGACATCACACGTAGAACACATGTGGCAGCTTCTCACCCCTTGCCCTCCTCCCTGATTTACCTCTTGGTTTGCCCACTGATTTACCTCTTGGTTTGACCCTTATCTTTTACCAAGAGTCACTTAGGTCTTTTGTAATGGTTATTATCCTTTTTAGTAATCCACAATGATCCATAAAATTACGTATGATTATAAGTTACGTTCACGTCCAAAAATCTCACCATCAAACTATAAAACATCACTTACTGCTTACTAAAATATTTAATATTTAAAATATGGTGTCCCACAATCTATTCTTTTAACAAAGATTTCCAATATTAGACTAAGGAATTGTATTCAATTATATATGTATTTATTTATTTCTTTATTTTTTTATTATTATTATTATTATTATTTCTCTCTTTATATATATATATATATAGATATAGATCCTATGAGTAATTAATATAATCATGGTATTAAATTAAAAATCCGGGTGTCACAGCTGCCCCATGTGTTGTGAGCTCACCGCACCATTCCAAGGCGCGCCACAGAAAAAACTTCGTTCTCCTTGTGCTTTGGGACAGAAGCTATAATCCATCTTGAAATTGGCCTACCCACATTGAAATCAAAGGCTTTTGATACAGGGCATAACGACATGATGTTGGCCTTAGATCCGAATCTAATCGAGGAACGCCGAAACAAGGCTCTTGCTCACATGGCTCAATATCAGCAACAACTCGCCAAGTCATATAATCAGCGTGTGCAGATGCGCCGTTATGCTCCTGGAGAATTGGTCCTCAAAAAAGTGTTTCCCCCTGCAAAAAGACCGTCAGATGAAAAATTAGGCTCCAATTGGAACGACCCCTATCAAATCGATTCAATTGCTGGCACGGAGGCGTATCCCCTCTCGGACATGGCTGGTTGAAGTCTTCCACAGCCTTGGAACTCAACTTACTTGCGTAAATTTTATTATTAAACTAGCCTGTACAAGGTTCCAGTTCATTTTTTTTTTTTTTTTTTACTGCTATACAAGCATATATGCATCTATGCAAGTTTACTGAACCACTAGCAATATATAATACTCATTTCTTATCATCACATTTAAAATGACTGAATAAAACACCAAATTCGGAGCGCCCTTTGTACATGATCACAATTGGTCAAATAAGCCTCCGAATTTGGAGCGCCTTTCGTGCATGAACACGATTGGCCGAATAAGCTTTCGAATTCGGAGCTCCTTTCGTGAATGATCAAGATTGGCTGAATAAGCCTCCGAATTCGAAGCGCCTTTCGTGCATGATCACGATTGGCCATCACAAAGACTTTGAATTCAGAGCGCCCTTCATGCATGATCACGATTGGCCATCACAAAGACTCTGAATTCGGAGCACCCTTCGTGTATGATCACAATTGGCCATCATAAAGACTCTGAATTCAAAGCGCCCTTCGTGCATGATCACGATTGGCCATCACAAAGACTCCGAATTCGGAGCACCCTTTGTGCATAGTCATGATTAGCCGAATAAGCCTCTAAATTCGGAGCGCCCGTGTATGGTCACAATTGGCTGAATAAGTCTCCGAATTCGGAGCGCTCTTCGTGCATAATCACGATTGGCCATCACAAAGACTCTGAATTTGGAGCGCCCTTCGTGCATGATCATAATTAGCCACCACAAAGACTCCAAATTCGGAGCACCCTTCGTACATGATCACGATTGGCCGAATAAGCCTTTGAATTAGGAGCGCCCTTCGTGTATAATCATGATTGGCCATCACAAAGACTCAAAATTTGGAGCGCCCTTCATACATGGTCACGATTGCCTGAATAAGCCTCCAAATTCGGAGTGCCCTTCGTGCATGATCACAATTGGCTGAATAAACCTCCAAATTCGGAGCGCCCTTAATGCATGATCATGATTGGCTATCACAAAGACTCCAAATTTGGAGCGCCCTTCGTGCATAGTCACAATTGGCTGAATAAGCCTTCAAATTCGGAGCACCCTTCGTACATGCTCACAAATGGCCGAATAAGCCTCCGAATTCGGAGCGCCCTTTGTGCATGGACACGAATACGCCCTTCGTGCATTATCACAAATGGCCAAATAATCCCCCGAATTCGGAGCGCCCTTCGTATTTGGCAATAAAGTGGCGTGGGCCTACAAATATACAATTATCACACAAGTTCATACAAACATTAAATAAACCAACGCAACAAGTATTTATTTATTTCATCAAAGATGTACAAATACATGGCTTTTGCTAGATTCAAAAGTACAATAACATGTTTCTTGATATCTAAGTCTCCTCCAGCTCGGCACCCTCTTTGTCATCAGTTTTTTCGGCATCGTAAGCTTCGAAAGGAAACTTGTAACTATGGAACAGCAATGACGCCAAATAGATGCCCGCAGCTTGCAGAGCCCTGGTCCATCCGTGCTTAAAACTGCGATTCTTGCATCGGTAGACATCATCTGCCAACTTCTCCTTAGTCTTTTGGATACAGATCTTTCGGCCATCAAAAAAACCTTCTTCATAAGCCGGTGTTCTTATCACCTCTTTTGCAAACATGCTAGTTGTGTCCCGATCGGCTATGGCATAATCGAGTAGGCGCTAGTTTATCATGTCCATTACGATCGGGTTCGTCGGGGGCGCCATTTGCGTTTCAGCTGCCTTGGCCTTTCTTAGCTTATTCTCGGTTCTCTCTGCGCGGCGATCCAGACTTTGAATGTGCCCATCTTTCTGCTTAATTTCTTTCTGCGCAGCACGAAGGCGCATGCCTATCTCATACGAATTGTATAATCCTCTGACTGCCCCCATGAATGCCCTCTTTGAAAATTTCATAGTCACCTCGTCCAATCATCGACTATTGCACTTCGGGTGGAAAAATTTGCCGAGTAAACTCTACTGCCACATTCGGATCACGGATAATTGAATCCACTTCGGTCATTGGTTTGTTTTCAACAAACACCACAAAACTTAGCAGGCGTGGTACCCTGGTCGATTCGTTTTGTGTTGAGACATGTACACTCCCAGTCCTTAAAATCCCTCGCTATTGCCTTCCCTCCTTGGCGATTTTTCTACCTCACCCCCTCTTAGGGACCTGTTTCAACGACAAGGGGACCGACGCCTCTCTCGTTCCTCCAATGCCACACTACTCATTTGGATGGATTCGCCACCAGCTCCGTGATTCATATCTACTTCCAGTTCAGCTAATATTTTTCCCTCACCTCTACTATTTAAGAAAACTCTGCTAGACATACAAGATAATTCACGTTGACAAAATATTTTTTTCCTTTTCACACTCATCTAGGTTTGCGCTGTGTCTATTTAAATGGGCCACAAGCCACCGACGTGATGGTGCACCAATTACAAAGCACTCACGAAAGTCGCCCCCTCCATATTCGACCATTATGTTTAATGGTCCAATGGCGCAAGGATAGATTTATTAATATATTCGGCTATTAAACAGTTTTGCCGAATTTAGAACAATGCCCCACTTGACCCCATAAACTTGCTTGGTTATTGTATTCGGCTGTTATGCTTAGTGGTCTAATGGGGGCAAAGGCAGATTTATTAATCTATTCGGTTATTAAACAGTCTTGCCAAATTTAGAACAGTGCCCCACTTGACCCCATGAACCTGCTTGGTTATTGTATTCGACCGTTATGCTTAGTGGTCCAATGATGCAAAGGCATATTTATTATTTTATTCGGCTACTAAATAGTTTTACTGAATTTAGAACAGGGCCTCACTTGACCCCATGAACCTGCTTGGTCATTGTATTTGGCCGTTATGCCCAATGGTCCAATAGGGCAAGGACAGATTTATTAATCTATTCGGTTATTAAACAGTTTAGTCGAATTCAGAACAGTGCCGAATTGGGGATCTATTACTCTATTCGGATTCTTGTAAAAGGACTTTCCTCAAACAAATTGATAAACAAAATGGACATTTTCAGATAAACAAAATGGACATTTTCATTCATAAACTGCACGCATACATTCGACATATTATACATGAAAATGGCCTTAGTACAAAACCTAACTTATCTAATAAACGGAAACAAAACAAACGAAAAGAAAATATATCTATTACAACGACGACCTTTCAAAAGTCTAAATCCTTTGGGTCTGACTCCAACGGTTCAACTTCAAGTTGTTCGAAGGGAATCGGCTGCTCAAGAGTCACCTTGGCGGCGGCCAAAGCTTTGAGCCATCCATGTTTGAACCCTTGATTCTCGAACTTTAAGGCTTCATCAGCGTACAGTTCTTTAGCCTTAAGCTTTTTGGCATCAAAAGCTTTGTCGGCCTTTGCCTCAGCAAGCTCCCTCGCCTTCTTCTCTTCTTCAAGGTCGGACTTCAATTTTTTAACTTCTTCTTGTGCAGATTTAAGGAAGCTGTCCAGCAAGTTTGCTCGCTCCTCAGCATTCCTACATAACTAGTCGGCGTGTTGAGCTTTATCTTGTGCAGCAACGACCCTCTCTTTCTCTTTCTCCGCCTTCACGGTTTCAGACTCGGCCTTAGCCGTTCCCACAGCCAAATCGGCAATTGTAGCCACGACCTTTCCCTTCTTAGCCTCAAGCTGGCCCTCAAGGATGCCGAGTCTCTCCACGGCGTCATAGTGGCGACGGCCAATCTCGGCCATCCTCCATGTCGCCTAACAAGCAATAACGTCAAGACTTATTAGTCGGCACTAAAAACAATTTATACGATCTAAGGGGTCGAAACATACCAATATGGCCGATTGTGCTGCCAAAGCAATAGAGATGACATATGGTTCGGCGCGGAAAGCAGCCCTATCAACTAACAGAGAGAGAGAGCCGAAGCCACACTTAAAGCTATAACAGGATCTTTGATGGCCGACCCAATGGCAAGAACCGGCGCATTTTTCATCCGTGGTTGGATGACAAATGGCTTAGATACCTCAGAAGTGGTAGATGGTGTCTCAATTCTTGGTCGTTGTCTACCGGCGCTTCTATTAGATTGAGGACGATCTCGGTAGGCCGTTTCTGCCTTGAAGGATCGACTTCCACAATCTCCTGTTGCTCCTCTGAAACATATTCGACCACTATCGTTTCAGTGGCCGTTTCTTCTCCAGGAACTTGGCATGTTGGAATGATTTGGCTCCTCCAACAATCGCCGACCTGCCTCCTGGCTGCCATCTTCTCGGCATTGCGCCTTCTAGCGAATTGAGCGAGGGATTCTTCGCCCATCTCTTCAGCTTCGGATTCGGCCCCAGGAAGATTCTCTAAACTGGTGAAAATGTCATCCTCTGGAGCTGAGAAGTCCGCTCGGCCAGAGGTGGATGGTTGGTCAACTTGATCGTTAGGGCTGATGTGCTTCAAATACAATTCACTTTTTGAGTTCAATTCTTGGTTTTCTGCACGCTCGTCAGATTACGCGTCTTCGACAATTTGTTCGTCGATGTCAGAACCGTCAACACTAATATCCCTTAGGCTTTTGAAACTAGGGAATATAAGTGCAGTCAGATATTGTTTGCCTCTTGGCACAAGGATATGGTCAGCAGCCAAGAAAGTGGCGTAGGTGGGATCGTACCTTAACAAAACATGGTCTACACGCCATTGCCCTTGAAAGTTGGCGCGACCTTTGTAGTTAAGAGCAGCCTTGACTTGTGTAAGAACGGTTTCGTCTGCTGATGTCAACGTCCTTTTTAAATCATTACCTGCATGACAATCATAGATCAATACAAAATTTATGCCAAATTAGCAGTTTATAGCAATAGTATCATAACAATCTAGTCGGCCACCTAGCTTCCCTTTTTGCCTCAACACTGGGTCTTAACAATATTCTCCTTCGCCGAATTCCCAATTGCCTTAGACGGCGACCATGACATCATCAACCCTCTTTCTAGATCTGGCAAGTATGGTCACCAAGTGATGATGTATGTCTTTAACTCTCAGAAAGTAACAGCCCTGCCGACCGGATGATTTCGCCATGACGTAACAGTGCTGAATAGTTGGGATTCCTAGGTTAAGTCATAACCGTCTATTCAACTCTACTATTCCCATGATTATGTGGTAGAAGTTCATGTTGGGTTTGGAGGAAATAAGACCCTAGTAACGCAGGACTGACCTAAGAAAGAGATGGAGAGAAAATTGGACTCCACCCTCAGCGATAGACAAAAGGGGAAAGATAATAGTGTTTGTATCAGCCCGTTCCATGTCCAACACACTGTCCATAAAAAGAGACGAGTGTACGTCTTCTGGAATTGCAAAATGATGACAGAAGGCTAAGACTCGTTCCTCTGAGAGGAGGGCTTTCAAATGTCACGCCATTGAAGATGGAATATGAATCAAATGTATACTAAATAAAAAAAAAATTAAAAAAAAAAACAAGCAAGGGACTGGAATGATAACTGAATAAAAAGAGCAAGGGGAACTTACAAGTTGAAGGAGAAGATGAATAGTAGAAAGCGAAATCACAGAGATTGTAAAGAAGGTCGACGAAAAGGATGCCAAAGGAAGTCGCAAGTCTCTCGAGCTAAAAAATACGGAAGGACAGTTTTCAAATTGAACATTAAATGATTGTCAAATAAGAAGGGGCGGGAAGTTGAAAAGATTGCGATATGGCGCCTATTCTGGAAAATCAATACTAAAAGGAGTGCAACTGCCGTATTTTCGATTTTCAGGGGTTTATCCGACTTGAAAGCCAAAAGTCACCAACCAAACATGCCACTCATCATAATCTAACTCGGATGTTTGGGGGGCAATTGTGGTGGCTGAATATAAAAAGGCGCAATTTAGTGGAGCCGTATGTAAGTCGGCTCTTAAGGGCCGATAAACTGAGTAGTGGTTCGCCTCAGCTGAATAAGCCAACCTTTATGGCCAAGTAGGCTGTAGATCATACGGCGTAACTGAGGGCCCAACTGTGAGGGCAGGGTTTCCATAAATGAGAAAATGGGCCCCAGAAGAGTATTACAAAAGGAGGAGCATCAGCCAGAAGGAAAGTGTGTGAGAAATAGCTAACAACTTGTAATAGAAGAAAACTTGAGAGTATATTGACTTGCCCGTTAGAGTGCTGATTCTGGCATCCCCAACCAGAGTGTTCATTCTTATTTCAGGTATCACCACGAGGCTCAAAGTCGTCTGCTTAGATCAGGAGAGTATTATCAAACCACGTAACCACAGCAAAACATAATGATTTTCAAGTGATTTTTTAATGATTAAACTTTACCATTAATCTGAATTTTATTTAGTGTTGCTAAATGACCTTTTACTTTAGACTCCCACACTTCTTCTGACCGCCCACTTTTTAAAAGTGCTCTCCACTTATATTTCTTTAAACCTCCAGAATATTTTCAACTTTACCCTATGCACCATAACCCCTTCTACTTCTTCCTTGGGCAGCCTTTGTTCTTTACCATTTTTCTACTCGAACAACCCTTTTCTCCATCTTAGCCACTACTTACCACCCACCTTCAGTCATGTCGCCACCAGCCCAACACACTCATAGCAAGCCCTAGCTACCCATTAATTTTTAGTTCCAATGCCCTACCAATTAATTCTCAGTTCCAGTGCCCTACTCCTCAAAACCCTAAGGGAGCTAAACAATTCCTTGCTATCCTATCAACCGATCAAAATGCTTCACTCCATTCTCTAACAATCAAGACTTTCAATACCTTTACCTTTCTCTGGAAAAGTTGCTTTCTCCTATTAAACCCTCTTTTTATTCTTCTTCTCTCTCTCATTTTCTCTTTATCAATCTATTTCTTATTTCTCTTTTCATTCGGCTATACAGAGTCGATATTTTTGAATATGTTTGGTACTTTACAATCGAGCAGATGCACTTTATTGGACTCCAGTAGACCATGTCTGAACAAATTCCCTTTGCTCGATTATATAATATCGTATACCAACCTTTGTTTAGATTTGGTTATTTGAACGGCGACAAAAGTAGTTGTAGAGGCAAGCGAATGGCTAGGGTTGCTCACCGAAGTGTGAGAAGGGTCGCAAGGAGTGATTAAAGATCACTATGGTTGGGGTCACAGGGGGTGGGCGTCGTAACGATGAGAAGTAGTAGGGTTAGGGAAATCCATTGTCGTTAAAGGAAGGATGAGTGCGAGTTGCAAAGGGGAAGGGGATCGCCGGAAAGACAAGAAGAGTATTTGTAGAGAGGGCTCATTGGAGAAGGAAAATGAAAGAGGTGGGTTAGTCACAAAAGGCTGCTGACAGGAGTGGAAGTGGTGATGTGATTAGGATTAGGGTTAGGGTTAGGATTAAGGTTAGACTTGGGAGGATAGGGATAGAAACATAATTAGAATTTGATGTTAGGACAAAATTGTAATTAAAAAAAAATGAAGGGTCTAAAATGAAGAGTGCTGCTATTAGCACCTACCAAAATTCTTTGGACCCCCCATTTCTTTGGACCCCAACCCTAAACCCTAAATTTTAATAATATTTTTTTGGACACCCCACTTATTACCAAATCTACCCATATTCACAATGAAATGCACACCCACCTAAATCTATTCCAACATATGTACGCAATTCACACCCCCAACCACACCCACTCTTTGCCTCCCTCTCTTCTCTCTCTTTCTCTCCTCATCAGTGATGTCTCTTCTCTCTCTTTTCTCTCACTCTCTCAAAACCCCTTTTGTTCATATGAGAAAGTGAAGATTTTTCTCTCTCTTCTCTCTCTCTTTCTCAAAACCCCTTCAAAATGCTAGCTTTTCTCTCTCTTCTCTCTCCAACATTAACCACATCTAAAAAGTGGTTCTTGAAAACACAATGCATTTACTTGTGGGGTTGGTGTTCTTCGTCGATTAGGATTTCGACGACGTGGGTCTTTTTGGAATTTGCCATTGATTGGGAAATTCATATGAGAATGTGAAAAATGATGCGAATTGTAGGAATAGAAAACAATGTATATATATGGAAAACTAATCTCCATAATATTTTCAGAATAGAAAACTAATCTCCATATTTTCATAATGAAATGCACACCCACCCAATTTGTTCATCACTGTGTAGTCGAAAAAATGTATTTTGTTCAGAACTATTTTGTCAAACAATAATGATCCTGTCAGCACTGTATGTCCGAACAAAATTTGTTCATCACTGTGTAACTTGAATCCATTCTAATTCATAACTTAAAATAACATGAATTAAATCCATTCAAAATACATAACTTAAATCCATTCCAATTCACTCTTTTCCATTCTAAGTTAGTTTAACAAAGAAAATTACATAACTGACTATCTACATTAATGTTTGAAACCTATGTATTGAACGAAAGGATTATGTTCAGTACTGTATTACCGAACATAATTGTAACAGTCAGCAAACCAGTACCGAACAGCTCGAACGAAACAAGAACGATCGAAAACGACCGAGAATGTTAATACAAGACAGATAAAAGACCGAGAATGTTGTTCTCGTCCTCCATTGTTCTACACAGTGAAATAAGTGATGAAATATACGTTATACTTGAAGCAAAACTTTCAAGTTCAATAGCATTGATGATGGTGATGAAGATGACACATTCATGATTTAAGATGATTATGAAAAATAATAGATTTAGGGTTTATGTTAATTGGTTATGAAAAGTAATAGGTTTAGGGTTTACAAATATGGAATACGTATAGTTGGAGTTGGAGGTAGGGGTGGAGGTGAGGATGGGTGTCCAATATTATAGAGTATTAGTTATTATTGATAGGTGTGTATTCCATTTCATAATGTCTTTTAATGTAATTTTACTTTAAAGTATAATTGTAATAAAAAAAAAATTATAAAACAGGGAGTCCAAAGAATTTTGACAAGTGCTAATAGCAGCACTCAAAATGAAAGGGTAGGGGCATTTACAGTACTCTTTTTTTAACCCTACACTGATATAAAAGAAAATAAGGTAAATTACATTAACTTCACCAAAAGTTTGGAATAATACAAAAACCTCCCTTTTAGTTATGTTAAAGGAATTGGGACATAAAAATAAATAAGTTCAAATATACATTGTAAGGAGTTCAATAGTTATGTCAAATTTATGGAATTCACTGTATTTTTTTTTTAAAATTTAAAAAAGCTCAATATAATTTATCTTAAAAAGATAATTTTTAAAAAAAATAGATAAGTGTTACAGTGTTCATATAAGGCCTCAAGATTAAACGACAACTAACTTTTTGAAATCACACTTTAAAACTTTAACATCGGCTTAAACGGCTACTTAGCCAAATCCCATAGAACATTTGGCTAAGATTATGCATGACAGCATGGACAGAGACCAAAGTGAATAATTTTTTGTTTTATAAAAAATGACTTTAATACAGCTTGATTAAATTAATATTTGTGTTTTGTACACCTTTTTTTTTAGTGTCATGTCCCCAATTTGCAAATGGGACAAGAGCCAAATCCCAAAAATTTCAAAAAAGTTGAAGGGGAGAGGTCCCCTTGTCTAATATTTTAATTAAGGAGGATCCTCTGAGGATAATCTTTTACCACAGATGTCATTTTGGAAGATCTTCAATAAACCAAAAGAGGGAAGAAAATCCTTTTTATATTTTTTATATTTATAACAAAAACTCTAATCAACCTGTCACGCACGTTTATTTGTTTGGATGAAAAATATTTTATATATTTTTTATTATTTGATACAATAGAAAATAAAAATTAATGAAATATAATTTTTATGTTTAATGAAAAACAGACTTATTTGAACAGCAAATGTTTTTCATTTTTAGACTTTAAAAAATATTTTTCAAATTAAAATTTTATTAATATCGCCTCACCACCACCATCACCCATCACCACGGCCACTGTCACTATCACTGTCGACATCACCACCACCACCATGCCCCCCCCCTCCACCTCCACATTCGTTTTGCCGCCGCCACCACCACCACCAAATACAACAACCAAAAATATATATATATAATAAATTTTTTTATTTTTTTGCCAAAATAAATAAATTGTCAATGCAAGATTTTATAAATAAATTTTGAATACAAATAATCTCATGTAAATTATGTGTATTGGTTAACTCCGAATGTTTTATACGAGGGAGAGTACAATATGAGACTTGTGAAAATTACAGAGGTCACATGTTCAACCCATAAGTCACTTGGCGCACCCCTCTTGCAAACCAAATTAAGATTAATTAAAATTTCTAGTCTCTTGCATATGTCTTTTCTTTTCTTTTCTTTTTTTTGGGCGATTAATTTGATAGTTTGTTTTTAGTTTCTGCCAATTACAAGTTTGTTAATGTTTTATTTGAGCTCTGTGGCTTGGCTATTAGCTTTACTAAAAAAGTGTTTATGTTACTGTCATTTTTGCAATCTCCTCGCCAACAAGCATATGAATGACATAAACAAAAATCTTTTGAAAAGCATATGCTTGTTTTTCTTCTTCTTCTTCTTCTTTTTTTTCTTTTTCCTAAAGTGGTTTCCCCAAAAATTGAGTATATTTTCAGCAAAAGTTTGGATTTTTGTTCACTGTCTGTCATGGTTGCTTATGCAAGCATATCCATTTCTTGATTCCCATTTATATATGATTTAAATGTGTTTAAGACATTCTTATAGTCCTTTTTATTTTATTTTTTGTTTTAATTGCTACCTGTTATCACGTGACACATAAAAATGCTGTGTCATGCATATATAACTTTTGGTAAATTATGTGGTGTGCATAATCTGCAACTTAACATTTTGTCACGTCAAAAGTTCAGTTATGACACCAATGTAGGTTGATTTAAGTGGAAAGGGATTTGAGTCGTTTAAGTAAAGGTTTCGAGTTTGAACATTTGTAGATGCAGCAAACTCCCTTGGGAGAGGACCCCACATATGCTCCTGACAGCTTCCTTGGCGGATTAGTTTTGGGTCCAAAAAACCTGGAGATACCGTGGGAGACCTATAAACAAAAAAAAAAGTTAAGTCATGACTCAATATTTATGACTTGTTACAATAGCACGTGTTTTGAATGAGAAAAGTTAGGGATCATGAAATTTTTTTTATGAAAATGATCATGAAAGATTTATGATCCTTGGATTACCTTGATTAGTGTGTGGTCTTTTATTCTAAGTGCAATTCAAGAGCCACAAAACTTTCATGATTATTTTCATGAAAACTTTTTCATGATACCTACCATTACTGGTTTTGAATTGTATTAAAATTACATAAAAAAACTGACTCAATGTTTGCAACCACATATTGTTTGATTAGGAAATTAGGCATTATTGTAATAAAAAATTAGTGAATTGTATCAAAATCAGGCATTATTGTATCAACAAAACTTATTTCTACTTGAAAAAATTGTTTAAAAAGCATCTCAAACTAAAGTTTTCTTTTTATTAAAAAAAAAAGAACTTTTTTTTGACAAGAAGTTCTAAAAGTTGCAGTGCTCTAATTTTTGGAAGGAGGAGAATCTCCTCTAGTCCATATTTTGGGCAGGGGGGCGTCGGTTGGACCTATGCAGTTCACCACAGATTTCGTTTTGATGATTTAAATTATTTATTTTGTTAAGCACTTTGTATGTTTTATTCATACAAAAAATTAGGTTAATCTGATAACTGTAACTTATTCAATTTGTTGTATTTTTAACCCCAAAAAAATTGTGTTTTTTAAAATGAATCATATATTTTTTTTGTTTAAAAACGCGATAAATTGAATAAGTTACAGTTGTCAAATTGAATTATTTTTTTATGTAAATAAAATAAACAAAATACCTAACAAAATAAACTGTTTAGATCATTAAAACGAGTTCGTAATAAACTCTACTCATTTAAACAGCACATGCTAATTTAAAATTTAGACGGATGGAAATCCTATTCTTTTTGAAAATGTTTAATCATGAAATTATTAAATTGTTAACTAACAATTGAGTAGTTTGCCATCTGGCAGGTATATAAGAGAGAAAGCAAGTGGTTAAAATTGTTGGGCAAATAACATGACCGTGAGAGTAAAAGAAAATTATTACAGAAAATGATAAATATTATAAATATTAGTACTTACAATTATAAAATTTTTATCATTTTATAATTTTTTTTATCTGACACTGCTAATAGGTAATTGTCACAAAATTGTTTCTCGTATGGAAAGTGTCCAAAGTTGAAAACAAGAAGAAAGGGGAGTTAAAAAGAACAATGACTTGACCTTGAAGTAATAAAAGCAATTCAGAAATTGTGTTTGGGTCGACAAGTGATTTGCTGGTTCCGTGCATGGTCAAGTGATGTTGCAGGAAAGTTGTGATGCAACTTCACGATTTTATGTTAAGTGATTAAAAATTAAGTGATTAGTGAGAAAAACGTCTTTGAGGAACCAAATAAATTTTTTTTTAGGGTCTAATTTTTGTTAGTTTATGAGCTCATTAGTTAGCTGACTTTAATTATTGGAGA
Organism: Camellia lanceoleosa; assembly: GCA_025200525.1. Classification (NCBI taxonomy): domain Eukaryota; kingdom Viridiplantae; phylum Streptophyta; class Magnoliopsida; order Ericales; family Theaceae; genus Camellia; species Camellia lanceoleosa. The sequence goes on along the minus strand of CM045758.1, from coordinate 141,396,119 downwards.
AATAACAAATCAATTGTTCTTTTGAAAAATAATTATAAATTCATGATAAATTTTATAAATTTTAAATGAATCTTAATTATTTTGAGACAGTACAACTATCATGTACTTTCTTCTTAATTGCTTGGGTTTTCAGTGAGTGTTTACAAAAATAATTACAAATAAGTGATAAATTTTATAAATATTGATAACTAAAATCATAAACATGAATATGTAATAATTTTATAGAAATACCACTGAAATGTAGTTCCTCTTAATTGTTTTCTTCTTATCAACGTCTGGGAAATTTTTTTTTTTTTTTATAATAGGTAGATTATGTGATTGAAATAACTAACATGTAATGAAAAGTGGGGCAGAATCTCAAATTGAATACAGAGTGATTCCTCATGTTTTACTTTTATTATATGTTAATTAAAGAATGAAAAAAATTCAATTCAGTGTATGTTTTAAAAAAATTTATAAATAAATGGCAAAGTTTATATACATTAATAATTAAGATTATAATTTTTTTTTTATTATTTATAATTTTGTAATAAATTCTAATAATACAACTGGCAAGTAAGTTTTCTATTAATCACTACAACAAAAAACCATAGTAGCACTACACTAGTGGCATGTTTTTAGAAAATGTCACAAAAATAATAATTGGTGACACGTTTTAAAAAAATACCACAGAACTACAAACATATAAGGCACTAGTGGCATTTTAATAAAGAAATGTCACATCAATTTATGACATTTATAAAAGAATGATACAAGAAATTGTTTTAGTAACATTTATCAACAGATGTCACTAAATTAGGTAGATGCAAATTAGTTTTTATGGTATTAGGTGAAAAGTGTCATAAATAAATATTTTATAACATTTTGAGAAATGCCATTAAGCCAAAAACTTTCCAAGCTATTCAAAAAATGCCAATATATTTTCAAAATTTTTAAAATACACAAAATAAATAAATTAAACTCAATAAAACATTTTTTTTTTTTAACTATACTTGCCATATGTACAAAATTGATCAACGGCTTTATATGACTTAAAAGGAAAAATAAATTTTCAAATTGCTCTTCTATACAATGATAAAGTTTCTTGAAAGTCTCTGTAGTTTCAATTAACTTGATTTTGACTTTAAATTTACGGATTTATCTCAATTTATTTCAATTGCTTATAATTGTTGAGTAAATTACATTAATAATCTTCATATTTTGTTGTTCCATATAGTTTTAATTGACTCAATTTTGATATTTAATTTTAGATTTTACGTCAATTTAGTCGAATTGATAACATCTTTTGTAGCGATCCTAATTTTTCTTAAGTCATTACTTATTATTATTATTACTGTATTTTATTTTTGACTTTATTAATTACGTAAATATATAAATTTAATGTGATATTTAGGTTTTGTTTGGGAAGATAGGTTGTAAGCTTTTTTGGCTATTTTAGTCATAAAAGATAAAATATGTTATTTTAATCACAACAAACAAAATATCACATCTAACCCATAATCATTACACTCTTTTCTCACAAAAAAAAGTTTAAAAAGTCAAAAGGCCAAAAAGTCCTTTCTAAACCAAATTTTTTAGCCCAAGTTAAAATAGTTAAAAAAGTCAAAAAATTAATCTACTTCTCAAATTAACCCTTAATTATATATATTTAATTTAAAAATTCATATATATATATATACATAAAAGTGGTATATATATTGATGTTATATAATATATTTATATATGTTGTCTTTATGTGATATTTATAAAACATAAATATAATAATAAATTAGGTATAATATACGTAGACCTAGGTTATAATGATGAGGGTGTGTGGAATAATTTCCAAGATTGCAGAAGTAGCAACCACGTTAAGAGAAGGGATGAGAAAAAATTTTAAAAAAATAAAAAACACGCTTTGTGTGCGGGAGGTCAAGTCCGATAATATATTTATATATGTTATAATGATGAGGGTGTGTGGAATAATTTGTTAAGAGAAGGGATGAGAAAAAATTTTAAAAAAATAAAAAACACGCTTTGTGTGCGGGAGCAAGTCCGGAGAGAGAGAAAGCCAATATAGAACGAGAGACGGCGGGGAGAAAGATGAGAGTGGTGAAAGAAGGAATATGTGTGGGAGTACTAATTAGTGTTACTATTAATGATGTGGTAATAGGTCTTATTATGAATGATTTGATATTTTAATCTTCAACCATGCTAGAGACCTCTAAAAAGGGACCTCTAAATCCACCTCTAATGAGGTGGAAAAGGAAAAAGAAAAAAAAAAAAAAAAATTAAAACACATGATTGGCTGTGGCAGTGAGGGACCCATTGCCACATCACTAGTGGTACCTCTAAATTAGAGGTCCCAAGCATTTTTCTTTAATCTTTGTGTTATATATTTTTTTTTTATTGAGTGTCATGTCATTAGTGTTCTTTTTAGAATTCTAAAATTAGTGATCTCTATCATTGTTGGTGAAAGAAAGAGTTAAGATTTTATTTTGGTGATTTTATTAATTTTTTAAGTATTTTTTTAATATTTAAAAAGTAATAGTAAGTGTAAAATTTACTTTTCTCGATATATGTTTATTTTATTGTTATTATTATTATTTTTATTTTATTTTATGTTGGTTTGATATTATATTGACATGAACATGAGGAAATATTGATTGGGATTTAGTCACAATTTAATATTTAATTGTTCAAATTTTGGGACGTGACATCTTTAGGGTCTTTGATAAAAAAATTTCACTGGATTGGTTAGAGTTAAGTCACTCAATTGACCAAGTATTTCGTTAAGATTTTGTCTTGAAATGATGACAGGTTACGTCTTGAAATGATGACAGGTTACATTTGTCATTAAAATAAATAAATAAATAATAAAAAACAGCTATCAATTGGACCAATATATTGACAAAATAAAAAATTCAAGATTAAAATTAATTCAATTGAAATTATAAAGACTAAAATAACATAATAGTCAAAATAGAGGGAATAATAGTGTAATTAGCCTTGTTAGCATTTTTTATTTTAGAATAGCTTGTAAAACTTGTCTTACAATTAACCAAAGAATAAATATGGAGTGTTTTGGAAAGTTGGTAAAAAACTGACTTTTAGCTTTTTACCAAACTTTTTGGCTTTTTTGAAAGTGATTTGGGAAGTTGGTAAAAAGCTGACTTTTTTACTTTTTGGTTTAATATTTTTTTAAAGTGTCATATCACTCCAAAATGACTAAAATATCCTTACTTTTTGATTTTTAAATTAATTAATCAAAATTTTTTAGAGGGTAATTTGGTGAATTTGGAGGTGGCGTTTTTGGTCTTCCCAAATAGGAATTTGGGACATTTTTGGCAACTTGAGTTTTTAGCAACACACCAAAAACGTTGACTTTTTACCAACTTCCCAAAATGGCACTATATAGACCTAAATTCCATTGTTTAAATATAGACAAAATGTGCTACATAATAAAAATCATGACATGATGAAACTTGTACTTTTATTTTTATTTTTATTTTTATTTTCTTGTGAAGCTTCAATAAGACATCTCTCAATCATTTATTACCGTATGGGCTCTTTCTAATTCCCTAAAAATCTTGCTTAAAAGTAATTAGTTGATTATCATTTTTTACAATTACATTTGATTTACATTGTTGAGTTTAGGAGATCCTAATATTGATAATGGGCATGATTTTGATTGTTGTTGATTGGTGTCTTTAGTTGTTATTGATTTTTTAAGCTATTGTTTGATATGATCTAAAAACTTACTGTTCTTACTTTTATGTAATTTGTTGTAGTTTGGTGAACCAATTAAGTGATTATATGTTAAACTTATCTACTAGAGAAATGCATTTTACTTTGTACTAGTTTATTTTTTAAATATTATTTGTTACTTGGAAATATATAATTACTTAAGTAGTTAAATCTTGATTTAGAAGTGGGAGATATAGTTGTTCTAAAAAGTATTATTAGTCCAACAGAAACAATTGTAATCAGAGTACTTAAAAGCACAAACCCATTTAAAGAAGTAGAAGCGGAAGAACTAAGACCTGACTATTGAGAGGTACATGTTCAAGTGCCAGTCAAACCTAATGAAAGTTTGATCCAATCATATGGTCTTGTCAAAACAATTGGACAAGTTATTGAAATTCATGTTGTTTGGCTTGCTCCTTTTGCGATATATTTCTTTCATAAATACTAATTTCATTAACAAATGTATATTAACTTAATATAGTTTCAATTACATTTATATGTTTATCTTTTGGATGCAGATTTCGTAAGTTATGGATATTAGCCGAGAATATTTATGCAATTGAGGTTGAGAATTTGGGAATTGAATTTATTTTGATAATTTGTCTCTCTGAAAGATGAATATCATTATGGCTTTTCAGAACTTATGGTTGGAATAATTTTTTTTAAAATTTTTTTTCTTTAACTTTGTTAGTGTGGTAAAATATTTTATAATTTTGATTATGATTTTTATTGCAATATAAATAAATTTATATTTTTTGATAAAAAAAAATGATTGTGGTTTGAATTTTTTTTTTTTTTTTGATGTGATGATCTTATGGTGGTAATATTTGTTTATTATTATGGAAATATTACAGGATGAATGGATGCCAAATTAATATAGGATGTGGCAATTAATATTTAATTTTTTATAAAATTGATATAATTTTTACAAGCATTTACTCATGCTTAATTGTGTCTTTTAAAAGTGTTAATGAAAAGAACAAATAAATGGCATTTCGCAGCAATGGTAGTGGCTTTGTAAAGTGTCACTAGAATAAGCTCCAATGGTACTTATATCCATTTATGGAAAAAAATGAATGGGATTTAGTGAAATTTATAAAGTTGTTAAAAATATCAATTGTGACATAATAATCGTCATTTAAAATTCATATAGTGGCATTTTTTAGATTGTAAGTCTTTTTTAATAGTACTTGATAGCTTTACAAATAGTGTCTATTATGACATCAAAGTGTCACTAAAAGTTTTTAGCCTTGATGGTATAATGGCACTTACAAGTGTCACTAAAGTGTTATTAAACCTTTTTGTAATGGCGCTTGATAGTGCCGCAAATAGTGTCCATCATAACGTCAAAGTGTCATTCAAAATCTTTAGGTATAATGGTGTAGTGGCATATGCAAGTGTCACTAAGGTGCCACTGGTATCTATCACGGCATGGGTATAAATGATACTTATTTAAAATATTACAAAATTAAAAAATATCACTGAAAAAATAATTCAGCGATACTTTTAAATATCACTGAACTAAGAAAATATTGTAGTAAATAAATGAAAGAATGTACTATGGTATCTTAATCACATAAGTATCCATTATCCTTGTCTAACGACGAGGATAGCTTCTCAAGGGAAAGGAATAGTATATGGTTAGTAATATGGTTTTTTAATAACGAAGTGTAATATCATTTGACATTTGTGCCACAACATAGTAGAAGTTGGGATACAGGCAATGTATTTGTATTATTTGTTATATTACATAGTTGACTCGTGTAATTTATGTATTATTTTTTTTAAAAAATATTTGTTGTTATAATGTGTTATAAAAAGAAAATTTTAATTTTAGTTTTAAAATTAAAATATGATTTTAATGATTTATTTTGATAATATTGGCACTATCGTTCTATAAAAATATTACTTAAATACTTACATATATTAATTTTAGTTAAATTTTTTTGTCTACTTTGATCATTTTAATTTTATTGTATTATAAAAGTGTAATTATTTTATAATAATTTGTATGATATATATTAAATTATAAAATATTAAAATAAATACTCATTTTGATATTAAAAATAATAATTAAATTAGAAGAAGAATTAATAATATAAAATTAAAAGTAATTCTAACTATTTAATTTTTTTATACTATTCATTTGGAAAATAAAAATATATAGAAATAGAAACTATATAAAATTTATTGAAAAAATTAAATATAAAGACGTTTTTATGATATATATTAAATTATAAGATTGTAAAATAAACACTAGTAAATAAATTAAAATATTAACTATATAAAATAAATTCAACAACGGCTAACCAAAAAATAATCACATAACAACATTTAAAAAGAAAAAATTATGAAAACATCCAAATGATGGATATATCTCAGTGTGTGAAATAATTAATCATTTGTAATATGATGTTAAAATATAAAAGTTTACTATTCAACAATTGAAAAAGTAACTCAAGCAGCAAATCTAAACTTTAAAACTCTTTGAAAGTATCATTGTTATGTATGTTTTCCTCCTATGAATTGTGATTATATAAAATAATGTAAGAAATAAAGTATAATTTCATATATGAAATCACTATAAAATTTAAACAACAAATCCATAATATGGAACAATATAGAATTGGTATTTGATACATAAGAAAAATAAGCATACAAAAAAATGAGACAATTTAGCATAAAAAAAATCCTAATACACTTGAAATAATTAAGAAGAAAAACGTGAAATACAAAATTGGTATTGAATTTGTGAATTATCTCAATTTACGATAAAAAAATATATTGAAAAGAAGTATTTGTCAAATAGAATCTATATAAAATATGTAAAATTAGTATAATTTAAATTGGGTTTGAATTTGTGTAAATAAAAAAATATATGCTGTTGTGATTTTTTTTTTTTAAATAAATAAATAAACGCCACATAAAAAAGAGAAAAATACTTAGGGGCGGAACCATGAATTTTGATTAGTGGTAGTTTTGTGGATCTTGGTTGTGGTATTGTGGATGCACTTGTAACTAATTATTAGTGATGGAGTCCTAAGCATTATAGTAAATCGTGTGTGAGATAGTTACTAAATGAATTTGCAACAATTTTACTATTTTTAAAAAAAATTTACTTTAATTAATGTACACATAATTTGACAATATTTATTTAGAAGTTCAAATATATGCATTTTATCTCACAATGTATGTGTTAATGGGAGGACTTGAATAAAGTGGTTACATTTAAAAGGTAGAATTTATTTTCTCATGTGACCTTTTATGATTGAATAGTAATATCATGTGCCAATAAAAATGTAATATTACCGTTGCATTTCAATTGTAAACATTATTTACATTAATAAAACATAAGTGAAACCACTCAATTGTGTTAAAGTATAAAAAAATTAGAAAAAATTAGTCAGTCATCCAAGCTTCATCTGGCATTGGCTTTTTAAATTAAATTAGTCATAAAAAGATAAAATAGACTAAAAATAAGGTAAAATGTCACATTTAAATCATAATTATTTTATTTTTTCTCTCACAAAATTTTAAAAAATCAAAAAGTCAAACAAATTTTTTAACCAAAATTAAAATAATCAAAAAATTAAAAAATCAATTAAAAAAGTCACATACCAAATGACAGCATTGTATAGTTTTGTGGCGAAGCTCCAACCTTTGATCTTTGCTAGTGCTATATTCACACTTGTGACATTTCTTGATTGATGTAAGTCTAAACATGGGGAAGCTCTATTTGCATACCAAAAGTTTGGATGGACGTCTTAAAGTTAATGATTTTTTTTTATTAGTATTATGTGCCTATTTAAAATGATGAAAAAAAAGCATGTGATATTGTAAAAGGTGCAAACCATTTATTTCGGACACTCTATCTTATAATTAGTATCAATCTTCTCTCTTTTGTATTGTCTCACTCTCTTAGTTTCTTCACCTTACATCTTCATATTCATCCCTACTTTTCTTGAATTTATCTTTCTTGCATTCTATTTCATGTTGAAATCAATAATGGACAATGAAAAAAAAGTTTTGAAGTTATTTTTGATAGATAAGATATGTTTTCTATTCAAATTCTTCATTTTTGGTTGCTGATTTTATAAACTTTGTTCAAAAATTTAATATCGAATATATTGCATTTATTCGAAAATTTGTTTCTGAAAAAGATAGAAATCTCGTAGATGTTGATTTGTGATTATGTACCAATTTTAACCAGTAAATAACAATCACAATCAAACAATCAAGACAAATCAACATAACGATTTTAACATGGAAAAACCACAATTGAAACGCCTCCAATTGTGATAAAAAAAATCACGGGCAAAAGCCACAACACAATCCATTAAGAAGACATAAAAGAATTACACAACTGTACTCTCCATTACTTAGCGAATCTACGCCCGAATCAAACTAATCCCTATGTGCCTCTTCTAGCCCCATCTTCACCTCAGAAGTGTCTTGTACAATGTTGAATCCACAACGCTGATGTTAAATCTATGACGATGAACCACTTTAGAATCCACAAAAGTTTTAGGCCCAAATTCTTCGGAATCCACCGAAGAATAACTCTCTCTTTTGTATTGAATCAATAAAACAAACAAACTCTTTGATATAATTCAATCAACTCATGATTAAACTCTCACAGATATCAAAGAAAACAAATAAAGAAGCCCCATATGAAAACCCTAATACACAAGAAGAAGATCTGGAAGCCGTACTCTAAAATCGAACTGAAACACATATTTATAGAAAACAAATCCGCGAACTCCGCTCGAGCGGATCTACGCTCGTGCATAAGAATGGCTGCTCAAGCGGGAAAAAACAACTCCCAGTACTTTTGCAGGCGAGTGAAACTTCTGAACGGATTACATCTCTGCTCAAGCGCAGGAATGGCCGCTCGAGCGAAAAACCAACTTCAATTGCAATTTGCTTTTTTGCTTCAGGGACGTTACCTCCTAGACCCTCGCGAGCTGACCGGGTAGCTCGATCCCCAACATAGTCAGTGAAGTGGCAAACATGAAAGAATTAACTTTTGAAACATCTCTGCAAGGGCACAATTCGACTTGGATTCACATCTAAAACTCATAACCTCATTGAAATAAAAAGATCGAATACAATTATAACTGAAAGGAGTTTTGTCAAACGGGATTGCCAAGAATAAAAACCTAACCATTTCTAAACAAAATTTACTTTTTTGGCTTTGTGTTTCCGTACATTTAATTTTCTAGCTTCTTTATATTCTAGTTTCGAACAAAAAATAACTCTTTGGCTCCGAAAAAATTACATATGTTCCTACACCTGTTTCTAAATAAAATCACTTTTGTTCACACCAAATAAAATGAAAATATTCAGCTTTATATTTCCTTTCCATACATTTTGTAAAGATTAGGTAGTGGGCAACGGTGGCACGTGTAGTGATGGGCGGTTATAGACATCTTATTTTTGACCGTCCTTAAGACTTAGGTGCTTTATTCCGAACATCCGATGATGAAAGTTACATTGTGCAATTTTTTGAATTCTTAGGGAAGAAATTTGGATTTAAGCTCTAATTCCAAACCTTACACCTCATTTTGGCCAAACTATTTTAGATTTTAAAACCCTCTTTTTTCAAAATATTTTTTCAAATATTTCTACGATATTCCGAGGCTCACATTTCGATTAAAACATTGCAATTTTCAGTAAACCGAGTAAGGACAAAGTGAAAATAAATGGAAGGAAGGTGAACTCTTTGGAAAATATTTAAAACATCTTATTTATAGGTTTGGAGTTGAAGAAAATAGGAAATGAGGAAAGAAAACAAGTTGGGGAAAGAGTTGAGCATCAAACCATTGAGAAAAAATTAGCAACCTTCACTAAATTAGGCATATCTCTTTGTAAACTTATAACCTAGATACTAGGCCACCACCATTGGAAAATAGACTTCTACGGCTTCAATTTAGACTGAAGAATCACCTAAAACCGAATCCGAATGAGGGAGATATGTCCGTTTAAAATCGGGCCTGAAGTGTAGATTTTTAGGCCCGGCCGGGTCCATTTAGAACCGACCGTGCCTCCTTAAGGCTCAACCGGGCCTCAATGAAAACTTTTCCAGACTTGCATTTTAGGCCCAGCCGAGCATTTTTGGGCCCAGCCGTGGGTTTTGGGGGCCAGGCCAGGTCTCAATGGCGCCAGACAGACAGTTAGTGGGAATTGAACAAATATCTTTGTTTGAAGATAGTTTTGACCATTTTGGCTCAAATTCCATAAATAGAGCCTCTTCTTTCAGAATTCAAGGTTAGTAAAATTTCCAAAAGCTTTGAAGAGCTAAAAAGCCCCTCCTTCCATCTTTCTTCCTCCTTTGACCCTCAAACCTGCTTTAGCTATACATACATAATACATACACCATTAGAGCTTGTTCTTAAAGCTTTTTTTGAAGTTTCAAACCATATTTCATAAAACTTGAGAGTGTTGGAATCAAGTTTGTTTAACTACAAGAATCCTCTCTTTCAAAAGGTATAACTTTTGCATCTTCTTCCTTATTTCTCTTTTACTCTTTTCTTCTCTTTTTCATGCTTTGTACACTGTTTTGTGGGTTGAAAATTGTGATTTAAAAGCTACCAAGGATGGAAGGGTTAACCACCCTTCCTTGAACCTTATTCCAAGCTTATATCCTTGTGTTTCCTACTTATTTCTCTGATTTTAGCCACTATTTTGGGGCTGTTTTTGGACCATTTTTAGAGGCTAAAATATGATTTAGAAGTCCAAAAAGTGGAGGGATTAGCCACCCCTCCTTAACTTTGCTTACTAGCTTTGCATCTTTTTATTTTTGCCTATCTTTTATGCTCTTTTAACATGGTTTTAGCTACTGTTTTTCACCCTTTAGGGCTGTTTTAGGATTGTTTTAGGTTATTTAATTAATTCATGCTTTGATTAGTTTGCTTGTTGTCTCATAAGTTAGCATATATAGCTTGTTGTATGTTGTTCTTGGCCTTTCTTTATTTAATTTTCATGTTAAGAGCCTCATTTTAATAATCAACTTACCACTCATTTCTTTCATTTGAGAGTTGTTTCAACCGGTTGATGGTTGTTCAAAACATGAGCTAGAGATCTATGTTTAATGGCTTAATCTCTACCGAGGTTCATCGCCAACGACATAATCTCTCTTTAATGTTGAGAATCACTTCCCGTTTGATACGCTTCTCATTAATGGACATAATCATCACCTTGGACTTAATGGACTAAAGAATGGAAGGTCTAAAAATTGCTAAAATGAACCAACCCACATAAAGAAAATGAGTTATATTGTTTGGATTCGGTCGGACGTTATGCCGAGTCCATTGTGTCAAGAATCGTCACATGTCAATTCATGATGTTTTGACGAATCTTGGAGCATGTCTACTTCCTTTTTTGAGCTTACTCCATAATAGGAGGGAGGGGTGGTTATTAATTCATTGCATTCATTAATTTTTGTCCAAAATCATGTCCTAATTCATCAAACAATCAATTTGCTCATTGATGGTTTTGGAAATGACTTCATTATTCTCTTGAGGCTTACCATGAGAGAGAACAATAAAAAGGACAAATAGAGTTTAGAATAACTCAGTCTGCACTGTTTTTACTTCAGAACACAAAAATAGGATTTTGCATAAAATTAAAGCACGGCCGGCCTTATTTGGGCCCGGCTGGGCTTCATTGGGGCCTGGCCGGCCATTAATGTTTGGTAAGGCAGTGTGTTTTGCAGAAGCAGAGGGTAGTGGCTAAAGGTGAAACAGAATGGTCTGGGCAGACAGAGCAGTTTCTGGACGCGGAGCATACGAGCATTGTGCATCCTTGTGCATCCTTGTTTGATGATTAATTACTAATTATTATTATTGTAATTAATCATTGAATGTCGTAATTAATATTGTTGTAGCAATGTTTCGTTAGATGGTTAGTTTATTTTGAAGTAATAAATTAGCTAGTTAGTTAATTATAGCTAATTAGTTAATTAGAGCTTAGCGGTTAGTTATTTATTCATTCATTCGGTTTTGTCATAATTAGTTTAATTTGGATTTTCGAACACTCATTCGGACCCTCTTGCACGAGAGCCAATATGTAATAATGTGTGTGTTGTTCACCTCCACGTCTTTCTCCCTTTTATTTGCTTACGTGTGACAACCCTTCCCACTGATTAGTGCTAATCTATGATTAAGAATGTTAAGTGACTGATTGACTGAAATTCTGACTGATTGATTGAGTGTATTAGTTTGAATGCATGTCTATCTGTTAGACTGCTAATGATCTGTTCATGTTTTATGTTTTAAACTGCAAATTGAAGGCCTTATCGGCGGCTGAATCCGGAACTGATTAGTGTTTTGTGTTAATTAGAATTAATGTGATTTTATGGTAAATTTAGTTGAAATTTGATTTGGTATGATTAAATTGGATTAAATAAGCTAAATTACATTAGTTGGACTTATCTACCACTTTGCCACTTAGTGGGCCACTACCTAAGACAATGTTGAAGCTTTATTACACTTGATCACACATCACTCTTCAGCCATATTGAAGCCATTTCGAGAGAGAGTGTGAGAATAGGGAGGATTGGTTTCAACTAGGAGATTACTTGGAGAATTGGAAGATTTGAAGGAACTTGCAAAATTTGAGCTTCTATACCTTAAATTTGAGACTTGAGATAGAAGACTCACCCTTTTAATTGTGAGTTTGAGTTGTTCTTGCATGATTCATGGTAAGGCTAGTGATTTAAGGCATGAATTAGCTTAATATATTGAATTGAGTAGGAATTCATGCATGCATGTATACATTGTTGAGTTTTGAGGTTGATTTCATGGAAATCCTCACATGCATGTCCATATTCTAGCTTTGGTCCATGAATTCAGCATGTTTTTGGAAGGATTGACTCATTTGTTCTGGTATTAGAAGCTTTGAAGTTGATTAAATTCATGCATGTTGCATATACATCATGTTCTTGAAGTTTTGTTTGGAAATGGGTTCAATTGAACTACCTTTGGGCTTTGATTTTGCAAAGTGATCTTTGAAATATGTCATATTATGAATTTCAAAGTGTTTTCCAGAAAATTTGCCTAAAAGGATAGAATTTGATGCCTTAAATGTTGAGTTTCATGCTTGGAGACAAATCTGGAAATTCCAGATTTTGGATCTACGCTCGAGCGGAGAACTCCACGCTCGAATGTACACTCTGAGTACATGCATCCCGCTTGAGCGGGGCAAGTAATGCTCGAGCGTGAAATGCGTGTATCTAGTACTTTGCATGTGTTTACAGTCTCACGCTCGAGCGAGGACTTGTGTCTCACGCTCGAGCGGGGGTCGAGCGCCCATCAAGCGTGAGTTTCATGCATTCAGTACTTTTGCAGTCCGCTCGAGCGAGAAAAGTCACACTAGAGCGTAGCTCTTTTGTCTGCATGTCCGCTCGAGCGGAGAAAGCCACGCTCGAGCGGGACCCCTGTTTCAGCAAAAATTTAAAAAGTGTTTTAAAATGCATCTTTGCATCCTCATTCCATCCTAGGCATTCCTAGGCCTAGTTTAAGGCATCTTAATGAGGATAATGCTATAAAACCACACCGAATCAAGATAGGGACTAAGTTATTGTTTCCCAAACATGCAACTTAGTGTGTGTTCATCCTGTAACTGTGTAGGGTTGGCATCCGAGAACGCTCAGTAGCCTATCTGTAGCCCAGAACTCTGTGAGTAATAATATTGTAAAGATATATTCAATCATGAATATTTTATGAATGACCAACTGTACTGTTTTCTAAAATGATATTTCTTACTGAATAAATGTTTGTTCTATTTGCGAACTGTATTCGTGGCATCCATAGTAATTTCATTGTTACTATCTTTATGTCTATCGCCATCTTATTCGAGATCTCTGTCGATTCCCATGTTGGAACCACTACTGTTTACTGATATGATGGCCATCAACTGACTGTTCGGTCTGTTAAGACCTACTGTACTGTTTTGCTATGGGATGTACCACATATGACTGCTATGACTGAATGACTGATATACTGTTATAACTGACTGTTTTAAATACTGAAAGGACATTCATTCTTAACCTCTTTACGCATATGTTATTCACTGGGCTTTAGCTCACTGTTTATATATATATATGTAGGTGTCCAGGCACCGGATCGGAGCTAGGAGCGTTGGGTTTAACTCCCTTTTTGTCAAGCCAACCACTGTGTCTCACTGAGAGGTTCTAAGTCCTTCTAGCTAGGACTTTTTGGAGGTGTTTTAGATTCATCCTTTCTGTCTCTATTTTTGTATAGACTGACTGTACCTGTACTGTACTGTTCTAATAGGGATTAGGTCCTTGTCCTGGATGATTGTATATGTATGTATCTACTGTTTTGGTTCTGAATGTGAATATGTATGAAAAGTCTTTTTTTTGCATACAGACTGTCACAGCTCATTGGACATCTTTTATTACTATTTTGGCTTCCGCCAGCCCCTGTACTCTGTAGTACTATTATTACTGTTAAGCAGGCCTTCGGTAATCACGGATTGCTGGCCGGTTACGGTGCTAAACCCATAGGGGTGGGTTTGGGTCATGACATTACGATGGTTAGTTTAGAACATCATGTTTCTCTTAGCATTTTCCATGTTTTCATACACTTGTCTTGCATACATCGAGGCTTGGTTCATCATTCTAACAAGCATTGTTGTTTATTACTTCGTTGAATACGTGTGTTGCTGCATGCTATTAGATTGATTCACATGCCATATTAATAGCCAAGCCTATTTAAAATGACATATTGCATGTGTTGTATTAGTCATTTTGCATCCGTAGGATCATGTATTTTTTCTAACTCTTTTATTTCTTTTGGATTGCCTTGGAGTACTAGGTGAGCACTTATTGTTTTAACATAATCGCATGCATGTGATTGTTGCCATGATAAGCATGAATACCATAAGGCTAATTCTTAAGTGATATAACTCTTTTAATGCTAGTGGATGAAGTCCTTTTTTACATAAGTTGGGATAAATTGATTAATGTATATGCAAACTCACATTTTCAAGTGATGAGTATCAAAACCAATTTTCAAACAAACATGAAATCAAATGTTTCAACTTTTGCAAATTAGTCTATACTTGCATGTATCACCTAGTAAAGTTAATTTAATAATCGGAACAAGAGCATATAATGTAGATAAAAATTACATCATGGTTAGTAGAGGCCGATCTTTGATCGGGCGAGTGGGGTGCTCAATTCACGACCTTCTCTTTCGTACCTAAATTCCCATGCCGAGACACTTTGGTGATGCCGGATAAGTGGTCTTTGGCACAAGTCTCGGGTTTCCTAAATTTTTCAAAAAATATTTAGGTGAAGACTCTGTAATCTAGCAAAGTAGTCCATTTTTGGCATTTGATTCAAACATCAATTTTTCAAAAAGAATTGCTGGATTTGGACTCTTTTGAGTTTTCACTGTTTTACATTGCACTTGTGAAATCAGATTCAGAACCACAAGAGTTCGAACAGTAGGGCTGATCGTATCCGCAAGGAGCACGAAAAGTCGAGCCACAGCAGTGGTTGGCGACATAGGTTTGCTATGCTGCTTTGTCATGAGAGGTTGGGTTTGGATGGATTAGGACCTATTTGAAGATGGGATGTTTAAGTATGTATTTAGGATTTTTTAGAATGAGTATTATTTCAAATGTTCAAAATAATAGAGTAAATTTTAAATTTTAGAATATGGATTGTCCAAAGTGTTGGGGTGTCCAAATAATCTTTTGAAGTACAAATACAGCGTCTCTACTGGGCAGCTTTAAATGTACCCAAAAAATTACATTAGACACCTTAATCATAATTTTGATTTTTGATTCCCAAATCACCGAATTAATCCCACTTTTACTATTTTTCACCAACTTTTTGGGATTTCCACCGTCGCCAGAGCTTCCTCTGGCATCATTTCTGCTTCCACATGCCCATTATTACTTCTCAATTGTATATCACCCTCTTCCTTTCCTTTGCCACCATTCGTTACCCCATTTTCTTCTTCTTTTTGTCCTCCTCCTCTTTTAGAAACCTTAGATTTCAAGTTAAGGGAGATGAGAATGAGGAAGAGAAGAAAAAGGGGTTGAAAAAGAGGTTCATGGCGAGCGGAGGTTGCGAAGAAGGAAATCGTAGTGGAAAAAAAGAATGAAAAGAAAAAAAGAACCTGTGAAGGTGGCGATGACAGCAAAGAAAGTGGCAACAAATGGGGTTTAAAGAAGATGACGATGAAAAATAAGGAGTTACAGAGGATGGTTGGAGGTACCAGTGATGGCAGCA
Source organism: Camellia lanceoleosa (assembly GCA_025200525.1). Lineage (NCBI taxonomy): Eukaryota > Viridiplantae > Streptophyta > Magnoliopsida > Ericales > Theaceae > Camellia > Camellia lanceoleosa. The sequence continues at coordinate 141,380,128 of CM045758.1, read as the reverse complement.
ATGAAGTTGCAAAAGAGGATGAATGGGTTGTCGGTGATGACAACGACGCCGACGGTGTGGGAAAGTCTAGTGGTGGTGCTGTACAATGACAAGTCTGGGGCATTATAGGAGAAGTCGAGAAGATGTGATCGGAGTAGGGCTGCTGGTCAGAGCAATGTGTTTGGTTGGGATTAGAGTTTTGATCATTTTGGTCATTTAGTTAAAAGGATAAAATTGTATTTAAAAAAATAAAAAATAAAATAAAAAAAAACTAGAAAAATGGTTCAACCAAAATATTGAGGAAATTTTATTTCCACATACCAATTTTTCTTTGTGAACATCTTTTCTCAAACCACACACTTAATGAATTTGAAATATTATACTTTACTTAGTGCACAACCTATCACACCAAAAATACCCTAATCTTCTTTATCTTTCAAACCTTTTATCCTAACCCTAACCTTAAACACTACCCGCCTCCACCCCAACCACCATCACTGCCATGAACCACCGTGAACCCCCCGTTACCGTCGCTAGCCCCTTAAAATCTCTATTTTCAGGAACCCCTTATCTACAAACCAATCTCCATCACAAACTCTCGTCACAAACCTCCCATTCACGAACCACCTTATATCACAAACCCTTCTTCAAATCCCTCACCAATTCCTCTCCCTCTCAATATGGTTCCCTTCTCTCATATCTTTAATCGTACTTGTCACCGACAAACATGGCACAGAAAAAATTGGACTTGTTGTGGATGGTGAAGGGGCTGTGGCGGATGGTGAAGATATGAGAGGGGATCATGACGAAAAGCGAGGGTGGGAGAATGGTTGGAGTGGTCGTGGAAGAATGCCAACAATAGGAGCGACAACGACAGCCAAAGGTTAAGAAAATAAGAGTATTTTGGTAGTTCTGTTTTAGAACAAGATTGTAATAAAAATATATATATATATATATAAATCATTAGATATGCACAGAAAGAAAGTAGTGTGTGGAAATAGAAGCTTCCAAAATATTGGGATGCATTTAGAGTCATCCTTCCTAATAGGGAAATTCTATTTCCACACACCAAGTTTCCTTACTTTACACATTTAATGAATTTTTTCAGAATCACAATTTTGTCCTTTAACAAAATTACCATCTCACCCACCATCATCTCACCCACATATCTCACAATTTCTCCATACACATCTCACCCACCACCATCTCATCAGTTATTTTACTACTGGCCACCGCTAGCCATCACCTCCCATGCCCAAATCTCAACTATACACAACATTTCCTTTCATTTTCCCCATTCCTTTCAGTCTCTAACCTTTCAATTTCATCTTTTTTCTTTCTCTATAGATCACTAGAAAAATCGCAACCGTTCAAACAACTAGTGCCGAACAGATTGCCGTCGTTCAAATATCAATCGTCGAACTAATTGAGTATGTAAAAATATCAACTATCGAATCCATAGCGTTTGTTCGAGCATCAACCATTGAATCTCTCTGTCTTTTTTTCTTTTTTTGTTAATTGATCGATCGATTGATCATGGTGAATGAAGGAGGTTGCGTAGCGATGGAGAAGGCAGAGAAGATTGGAGAAGAGTTGGGGAGATGGATCGCAGAGGTGACGGCAATTGGTGATGATTGTGATGGAGGTGACGGCGACTGATGATGATCGCGATGAAGGTGACGGCAGTGTGAGAATGGCTGAAAGGCTGGGAACGGTGGTGGTTGATGTCGTCGTTGCCGCCGTGGCTGGTAGCTGGTGTAGTTAGGGTTAAGGTTTTTGGAGTGAGAAATGATAGAAAGAGAGGATGTGCACAGAGAATGTGAGGGTATATTTGGAATGTAAAGTGTGTGGACTGAGATAAAGAAGTAAAAAATCAAATTACTAAATGTGGATTAAGAAAAAATATACACATAAATAATTTGATGTGTGAAAATAGAATTTCATTTTCTAATGTGGTGACAAAGATAATTTTTGACATATTTATCCTTTTTTATGTATTTTGTGTTAAAAAAATCAAATGGTATAACTTTAACTACATTAATCTATTTTTAATAAAATATATATGTATATATATTGTCTTTTCAAAATTTTAAAACAAGATCTATATTAAATATGATGTTTTGAAAAGCTTGTTAAAAGTTAGTTTTTTTTAACTTTTTTAGATTTTTTTTTTTGGGTCTTTTTGTAGATAAAATATATGAGAGATGATATGATTCAAAATGGGTTAAAAGCCCAAAGCTGACTTTTAACCAAAAATTGGCTTTTAGTCAGCTTTCCAAATGGATCTGAAATTTTGAAGAAAAACATAATTTAAAAAAAAAAAAGTAGACCTATGGCAAGGCAACAAATAGATCTATTTTGAAATTAATTTACGTTTTGTTTAGAGATGATTTTTTTAACCAATTTTCCTAAATGTTTTTGGTTAGTTTAGTTTGGTTAAAAAAGTGTCGTTTGAGATGCATTTTTTACTTTTGTTTTGTAATTTTGTGGAAAAAAGAGTAAAATATTTATGATTTAGATATGATATTTTATCTTATTAAATTTTTAATTTATTTTATCTTTAATAAACTAAATTAATCTCAATCATATTACCAAACAGGGCTTAGAATCATGGAAACTATGATTTGGTGGAATAGAACTAGAATTTTCCTCACATATGAGCCAAATAACATGTTTCGGTCATAAGTTTCATGGTTTTTGCAAAAACGTATAAATTTATAATTGCGAAAATAAACACACAAAAACACCTAAATCTTGAAAAAGTATAGGGATGAAAAAGGGAGTGGTGATGGAAAATATTAGAGTTGGAGTTTTAATGCCAACTCTAGTAATGTAGCAATACATAAAATAAAAAAAATATAACATCACAAATCAAAATATCAAATCATAAGGCGTGACCCACGTCTAAGAGTATCTCCAATCCAATCCTTTCACCAAGAGAATGAAAATAATTTTTTTTTATTGAAAAAGTAAATATCTATTCATTCGAACTCCAACCATAATTTTCATTTCTTCTTTAAATATTTCCCTCCAAAATTAACCACCAATTTTCCCTCCATCAATTTTTCTTACCATCTATTATTTTATATAAAATTAATTTGGATTGTACAGGAGCTAATAAATTTTGCAACATTAATAATATTTAATATTTAATTTTTTGTTAAATATATTTAATATTAGACTCATTTTAAATATATAATTTTAATATTTTTAATGGTACCAAATTTATAAAATTCAAATGTACATAATAAAAGTTATTTGTATTTTATAACATATAATAAAAAATACAAAAGGATATAATTGGTATATAAAATTAAAAGCAAAAAGGCTTAAGGACAAAATTAGTATTTAAAAAATATGAATAGTGTTATAGAGATCATCCTTCATTTTACATACTCCATCTATATTTGAAGGATAAAACATCCATCCTCTCAAATGGAGAAGGATGGTGTCGTTTGGGAAATGGGTTGGCTTTTTGATTTTTTGATTTTTTTGACTATTTTAGCCTGGGCTAAAAAACTTAGTTTGGGAATGACTTTTTAGCTTTTTGACTTTTTTGATTTTTTTTGTGAAAGAAAAGTGTAATGATTATGGATTGGATGTGAGGTTTTGTTTGTTGTGACTAAAATAGCCTATTTTATCTTTTGTGGCTAAAATAGCCAAAAAAGCTTCCAACCCGCCTTCCCAAACGGTGCCTAATGGATTGGAGCTGAAAATAAAAAGAGAATGCTTGAAATTTAAAGATATAGAGCATGGTTCGAGATGCTCTAAACTTCACATTTAGAGATCTCAAATATTTTTGTTAAAAAAATTCATTCCGAATGAACCATCTAGATGTTAAAATTTTAAAATTGGGTGGTTCACTCCATTGTTGACAATTTTTTTTTTAATCTATTTCAAAAACTTCTTTAACCCATTTAAGTAAAAAAAAAAAAAAAAATGATTTCTAATACTTCATTTTTAATAATTTTATTAAATTTAAATAAAAAATAAACATTGAAAACTTAATTCAGATTTTGATTCATTTTCCATTTCATAAATGAGTTAAATTTTATTTTTATCAAAATTTTATTAAATTTAAATAAAATGAAAGATTTACCTTGTGTTTAGTTGACAAATTTGATAAGTGATTTAAAAAAAATAAAATAAAATAAAATATAGATATATTTTATTTTTTTTATTTAAATAATACTTTATGTATTAATTAATATATCAATTGATAATATGATATAATTTATATTTCTATCTCTGTTCGAATCTTTCAATTAAATACAACATAATTAATGAAAAATTAAAAGTTGTGATAGACATCCCACTTACATCACGACCGTCATTGGCAAGTGGGACATAGCGGAGGGCCCGAATGCCGACACGGAGGGAAGGTGTAGATGCATCTGCACCATCCCAGGGAGTGATGTAACACGTGTTGATTACGCTTGACCATTTTGAATCAAGAGAATCCACATCCAAGAGAGGCTGGTCCCCCTTCCTTAGAAAAAAACAAGAGGGGATGGTCCCCCCACAAAAGACTGATGCAACGTTACTTCACTACTACTATTCTAACATAAAAAATACAATATAATAATATTATAAATTTAGATTTTAATTATTTAAAAATTATTTATAATTATTATTTTAGAATAATACTATATACATGAATTAGTAAATACACTAGTATATCATCAGATTATGTAATATAATTTTAGAGGTTTTGAATATTTATAATTTGTATAATAAATAGGGTCATTAATAATAATATAATACTAGTGTGTACACTAATTGATGTATGTAGTATTATCGATTATTTTATAATTTAAAATTTATTTTATATGTAAATTTTACATTGCATATATTGATTTTTTACTACACCAATATATCCTCAAAAAAATTTAGTTGATTAAAGTCTGATTATCAAACTTATCGAATAAAATAAATTTAAAACAAAGACCATCATTTTCTTGGAGTTTAAAAACTTTATTGGTTGCATTTGTCGTGCACGGCGACGTTGAATTCGTCTTTTTTATTCGTTTTCTTTTTTTAAGAGTAATGTTGAAGATTGTAACACCTTGATTGTACTTTTTAAAAAAATTTTACTTTCTTATTTTTTATATATTTTTTATTTTTATTAAATTTTTTTAATACTTTAAATAATTTTTTTATTTTTTAGACACACCTAACATAAATACACCTAAAAAATAAAAAAATTATAAATTTTTTTTTAAAAAAATTCACTAAATACCAAAAATACAAAAAAAAAATACAAGAATTTAGTACATTTTTTATATTTTTATGTATTTATTAATTTTTTAAAATATTTTTTCACAAATTTTTTACTTTTTAGATACATCTAAGTAAGGTGCATCTAAAAAAGTAAAAAAAAAAATGTTTAAAATTTAAAAAATATTCACTAAAAATAAAAAAAAAATACGAAAACAAAAAAAGTCAGTTTTCAAAAAATTTAATCCAGAAAACTCAAACTAAACACACTGATTTTATTAAGCCTTCATTTGACATTGACTTTTTTAATTAACTTTTTGGCATTTTTTACTTTTTTAACTTTTTTAGCTTGGAACTTTTTTGTTTGTTTCGTATTCTTAATTAACTTTTTTGACTTTTTAACTTTGGAATAGTGATTTTTTTTGTCTTTTTGTGATTTTTTTTTTGTCCTTTTGTGCTTATTTAGCCCAAAAGGAAAACCAAACACCATCTAAATATTTTGTTTAATATCTCACATGACTATAAAATTTATATAATGTGAATCCTATATTTATATAAAATATTTCATATGGTATTTAATAAAATATTTAAATTCTTAATAATTTTTTTTATTTTTAATGTGTCGGGTGTAAGCTTTACTGTCTCTATCACACGTTGTTAGTCCTTCTACGCCACTCTGGTTGAAAGTTGACCGTTCGATTTGTTTCTCTCCTCTTCCCGACTCCTTTTTCACCAATTTCATGACAGTTGTGATTTGTGACGCTAAATTCAGGAGCATTAATGTATCAAATTTTTATATCAGGTAAAGGAAAAAAAAAAAAACAAAGTTACCAAAATAAAAAATTAGTGCCATTAATGCTCAACAAATTAGTGCCACAAATCATTTTTCATTTCATAATTTTTGCATCCTTTAGATTTCCAACTAATTTTAAACAACATTTTAATGATTTTTTTTTTTTAAAGATTTATCTGTAAATTTCATCTTTAGAAATAATGATTCATTTAGTTTTAGATTTTTTTATAGATCAATTAGCCATTTACTCTGTTTGATTTTAATTTCAGAATTCACTTTTTAATAATTTTATTTTTTTATTTTTCGTATTTTTTTAGTTTTCACTAATTTTTTTAAATATTTTAAACAATTTTTTAATTTTTAGACACACAACATAAATACATTTAAAAATTATAATATTTGTCAATTTTTTTATAAAAAAATCACTAAATATAAAAAAATATATAAAAATTTAGTACATTTTTCGTATTTTTGTATATTTATTAATTTTTTAAAATATTTTTTCATAAATATTTTACTATTTAGATACATCTAAGTAAGGTATATCTAAAAAAAATTTAAAAAAAATTACTTAAACTTTAAAAAATATGCACTAAAAACAAAAAAAATACGAAAAATAAAAAATTTAATTTTTAGAAAACTGAATTTAGACAACTAAAACCAAATACACTGGTTGATTTTGAAAAAAGATTTCATATATTATTTGAAAATTAGATTTACGGTTATATCATTATTTTTATTATGTTTCTTTCTCTTTTTTTCTTTTTGTATTAGAAAGGTAAGGTAGACAATTTATGAGAATCAAATTTAAGATAAATCTTTATATGAGAATCTTTTTAGAAAAACATTTCAAAAAGAGTTTAAAAATGACTTCAAATATAGAATTTTTTAAATATTTAAAAAGGAAGTGAGATTTTTCAAACATTTCAAAAGGAGCACAAAAACTTGTTAGAGCTCGTTTGGGAAGTGGGTTGGCTTTTTGATTTTTTTTTACTATTTTAGTCTGAAGTTAAAAAGTCTAGTTTGGGAAGGACTTTTGACTTTTTTAATTTTTTTGTGAAAGAAAGAATGTAATGATTATGGGTTAGATATAACGTTTTGTCTTATTGGGCTAAAAAGCTCATTTTATTTTTGTGTAGCTATTTTAACCCAAAAAACCTCAAAACCAACTTGCTAAACGGAGTAAGTTTTTGATAAATGTATAATTTTAAACTGTAACACTCCAATATAATATTTGAACATAACATTCCAAAGTAACACTCTAAAAAAAAAATTTAGCGTACTTTTTCCAAACGTAACACTTTAAAAAACTCTTTAGTATAACACTCTAATGTAACATATAAAAAAACTCTTCAGTGTATTTTTTCAAACGTAACAATCCAAAAAAAAAAAAGATGTGGGATTTTTCAAATCATTCTAAAAGGATGTGAGATTCTTCACACCGTTCTAAAAAGAGTATAAAATTCCTTTGTAAGTTTTAAGCAAATGTATAATTTTAAATTGTGAGTGTTACGTTTGAAAAAATACGTTAAAGAGTTTTTTAGTGTTTTTATGTATGTTACATTGGAGTGTTACATTTAGTATTATATTTATTGAAGTGATACGTTCGGAAAAAATACACTTATATTGGAGTGTTATGTTTAAAAAAAATACACTAAGTAGTTTTTTTTTGAGTATTACGTTGTTGCGTTTGGGGAAAGTGCACCAAAGAATTTTTTTTAGTATGTTATATTGGAGTGTTACGTTATTAGAGTGTTACATTATAGTATTACATTTTTGTTCGTAATGTGAGATTTGTATAAGAATGAGAGAAAAATTCAAAACATCTATAATGCAGATTGTCAAAATGTGTAATTTTGAATTTGGAGAAATTGACTTTTATCCATAGAAAAATTAGATCCAAACATAAAAGTGACTATCTTTCTATATAATTTTCACTTTAATAGACTTTTGAATTCATTAAACAAATGAAAGACTAAACAGTTCACAAAATCATATTTTAAAATCAGCAATACTAGGTATCATGAAAACTCTTTCATGAAAATGATCATGAAAGATTTGTGACCTTTGAATTACACTTACAATAAAGCACGACACACTAATCAAGGTAATCTAATGGTTACAAATCTTTCATGATCATTTTCATGATCTCTAACATTTCTCTTTTAAAATTTATTGATGCTTCACCTTTTTTTTTTTTTTTTTTTCTTCCTTTCTATTTTGTCTTATTTGAATTTGTATTAATATTAAAATTTCCTATTCTTAAGTAATACTTACAAAGAGAAAAAAATAAAATAAAAATTAGAGAGTTTCATCACAATTGGTAATTTTTTTCTGCTCCGCTCCAACCTTTGTCTAGCCTTCCTACGAGTATATATTACGCATACAATGCACATGTATAAATAAATAATCAAAATATTATTTTTATATTAAAATAATAATGTAAAATTTATTTAAATTATGTAATAAAAATAATTTATAATCAATTAAATTTTATTTATTTTTATCAAAGTTACACATAAAGAATTTTTTTTTATTCTGATGTCATTAATTATATATTTTAAGTTCTTAATAAAAATTACATATCATAATTTAATTAATAAAAATTAATGAATAAATTACAAATATGATATTTACAATAAAATATAAATACATTTTGCTTTATAAGTTTCATAACTTTGATTTATCATATAATAGTAATAAATTACATTTGTTAATACACTAATCTTTTCTTATTTTGTAAAGTCTAAAAATTTGTTTATTCAAAATTATAAATTGTCATATTTCATAACTCTTACGTAACAATAGACTATGATTGACTTGTGTGGTATTGGACTAAACATTAGAAATGACCTAAAAGCTAAACGAATCAATGTTTATGTTAATGGGACTTTCACCTAATCTTTAAAAATTGACTTTATTGATTTGTGACCACTGTGAGCTAATTTGAGAGTTTCAATATTGGATTAAATATTAAAAATTAGCCCAAAAAATCTAGTTTGAGCTGATTTATTTATTTATTTATTTTCCAATCATTATTGGTTTAAGTTATAATACATCATATTTTAATAACATAATATCATAAAAAAATTAATAATAATCTTAATTTTTACGGTACCTTTTATCAATCATTAATTATTATTTTTTTTTATAAATATTAAGAGAATTACAATTGAACAAATTATAACATAAAATTTTTATTTTAAAACTTACACATTTTGTTTGACTCTATAACTGATTCTTAAGATAGCAACTAAAACAAATTATAATCATTATTATATGGAGAGAAATGTGTGATAAGAATTTGTAGTGTATAATTTTAAAAAGTAATATTAATTCAATATTTTTAGTATAGAAAATATGTACCCAATTTTATGTTATGTTTGATTCATGAATTTTGATAAGAATTTTGAATGAAAAAAGAAAAATATAGGTGAACTGTAAATGAAATATAATTACATTTTACCTAATTTCATACACTTTATCATTTTTCTTTTTAAAATTTCCACCAAAACCACTCATCAAACATATTACCAATGTTTGGAAGGAGTTTTGGATCTTTTATTATATTGATATACACTATCTAAAAAAACTTATATAATAATTGGTGGGAGAATTAAATTCTTAAAATGAATTATCAATCACATTATAACGGAATAAAAATTAGCCAATATTTTTTTTTAATTTTTAAAAAATTAAACATTAAGAGAAATAAACTACGGAAGATGTGAATTAATTCATATATTTTGGTGATATAAAAATTTAAATTTTAAAATTGATCATTTTAAAATTTCTAAATTTTAAATTTTAAATGTATTAATTAATTTTCTTTTTGAAATGTGTAAATCAAAGTATAATAAGATTTTTGAAATGATTCAATAAAAACTATAAATAAATAAATAAATTTTTAAAGCTGATTAATTAATTTTCCTTTTGAAATTTCTAAATGAATTAATTTGTATAATATTATTTCTTTAATTGATTCAATAAAGTTAGAATTTTTTTAAAATTTTTTAAAACTGATTAGTTAACTTTTCCTTTTCAAATTTTTAAATTTAAATTTATAAATTGATTAATTAACTTTTATTTTGAAATGTGTAAATCAAGGTACAATAAGATTTTTTTTTTTAATAAAAATTTTAAAATTGATTTGTTAACTTTCCTTTTCAAATGTGTAAATCAAGACATAATAATTTTTTTTAATAATTCAATAAAAGTTAGGTAATAGAAATTTTTTTAATTATTTAAAAAGTAAAAATTCTAAAAAAATAATATTAGAGTTTTGAATTTTACAAGACTCTTCTTATTAAAAACCTCATATTTGGACAAGTTTTTCATGGAATTGGGGTTCTAGCCGTGCCTTTATGGCACAGTAGGCTGCTGTGAGGTTCATTAAGGACGTGTCCCAAGTCTTTTTCAATGGTCTGAACCGTTTATATTGTAAAGTTCGTCGAATAGATCATGCATACAAAAAATCAAGTAATTTTGACATTTGTAACCTTATAATAATACACATTTTTTTAAAAAAAAATAATAAACAGTTACCATGATTTTAATAATTTTTTAAAAATAATTAGAATTTAATTATGAGGTTATAGATGTCCGATTTATTTGATTTTTTTATATAAATGATATACTCAACAAATTTTATAAATAAACAATTCAAATAATTAAAATACATTTGATAAATATCACTATAAACCCTCACAACCAGACTACTGACCTCAATCCGTTTTTCAAACCCTAGCAAAGAAGTGTGGCAGTGACGGATGTTGCTCTCCCGCCCCCACGTAACGGTACAACAGTCTTACATTTTGAATAATTTTAAAATTTGTTAACTTTTCATCTACAACTCTATTTTTTTTAAAATATAATTAGATTTTTTGATATTTGTTCATTGAGATCTATTAAACAAGACATAACAGCTTCTAAGAATTGATTATAATTTATTTTAATTTGAAAGTCTGTACTAGACTGCCTGGTGTAGTTTCTATTTATATTTTATTAAACAGAAATAGTTTAAATAAATTAAAAAAATTAATTATTTAAAAGTTGAAGAAGAGATACTTTTAATTTTTACTTTTTGATTATTAATTTTTAATTTAAAAAAATTTCACCGAACAAATTTGAGCATGTAATTTTCAAATTTAAGACTACAAAATTCAAACCGAGTGCTCCCAAATAAAGAAATTAAAAATAAAAAAAAAAACCATTTTTTTATAATGTTATTTCTTTGTTTTTATTTTGGAAAACCAATTTTAACTTTAGCACGCTGAGAGAGAGAGAGAGAGAGAGAGAGCGAGCGCAAAAACAACATGATGTTCAATTAATCAATATTTACACAGATCAGATCAGAAAGAGTTTAGCCACTAAAGAACAAAAAAGGGGAATTATATTAAAAGTCTTTATAATTTATGACTTGTGTTATTTTAATTTTTAAATTTTTAATTATAATATATTTGATCTTAAATTTTGAATCTTGTTTCAAATAAAGATAATTGAAGACCACTGCTCAATTTCAAGGGTAAAGTTGTCAATTTGATATAATATAAACTAATTTGACAAAAAAAATATTTTTAAATTTTTAAAAATTATTTTTACCCACCAAAAATAAAATTATGTAAAATTGATAAATCTTTTATGCATTTATTTATTTATTTTACCAAATTAATTTTTATTATGCGTTTGGATGATGATCATGTAGTGAATAGTTCTTAGACTTCTAATGTTAATCCATTTAGGGAAAATTATCAGAAGTCCTATTTACCAATCTATTACTCCATTTGGTCCCACATTCATTATGTTGTATTGGCAAGTCTTGTTTAGCATGTTTTGTGGACAACCATATCCCGTTTTAAATTTATGTGATGTGTGTGTGGAAGGGTTTGCGCCTTTTTTGTTTTGTCTTTAGAGGTGTATCTTGGGATTGAATGCAGATTTTGTAGGATACGTTTGTTGATCCTCGTTTTGGTAATTTGGATCCTATGTTTTGGGGTGTGATAACGTGGGTTTTGGAATCACACCAACATTGTGTGAACCTAACAAATGTAAACCCAACAAATAAACAACTTACGTGAACCCAACAATGGATACGACGGCAACACAGTGACAAGAATACTCCTCCTGAGCATTCTTAGTTCCATACATCTTCATCACTATCCAAAGCCAAGCACAGAGCTCGGACCAAAGCGGCATCGTTTCTCTCTGACTGCCTTCTATTCGTCGGTGGAGCTTTGGTGGCTCTTCTAACGGTTTGGGCTCTCTCGTCCTTCATAAACCCTAACCCTAGTTCTGGTTTCTCAGTGAACAAAACGAAGGCATCGATTTCTTCGAAGAAGCAAGGTTGCGATAGGGGTGCGCACGGGATTAACCTGCGCAACGACCTGCATGACCCAACATTCTACGACAACCTAGAACTTAGTTACTCCATAGAAGGGCAGGAGATTGAGAGCTGGGACGAGAAACAGTGGGATTAGCTGAAGCATCACCCATCGTACGCCGCCGGAGCAGGCGATCAGATTCTGTGTGAACCCAACAAATGATAGGGTTCACGTCGAAACATCACAAATGGCAATCAGAAAAAAAGGGTCAAATTGTGAGAAATCAGAAACCAGTTCAGTGTGCCTTATTGCTTGTATTCACGTCACGCGCAAAGCAACACTTACGACGTAACCCACATCCATTTTGCGCGTGTTACAAACTTACTAAATTAGAAAAGGTATTAGTGCGCTTTTTCGATCAACGTGACACACAAACATCCATTCCCCTTCTCCCATACAAACCCACACCAAATGTCAACCAATAGTATTAGTAGTGGCAAAACTGTCAACAAATAAATTAAAGGACCACCCAATCATTAAGAAAACATTCAGGACCTTATGGATTACAAGTCCATAAAATGGGATTTACTGGTCAATTCCCCATATATTTAATATATGAAATGTTTTTAGTTTTAGATTTTTTGATTTAATTAATTGGTTTAATAATGATATCAAAGTTATTGCCACATTTGAAGTTTAGAAAAATATAAACTAATTTAATAAAAATAAAAATAACCAGACATGATCATTATCCAAACACATAATAAAAATTAATTTGGTAAAATAAATAAATAAGTAAAAGATTTATCAATTTTACATAATTTTATCTTAACTGAGTAGAAATAATTTTTAAAGATTTAAGAATATTTTTTTGACGTTTATTTTTGTCAAATTAGTTTATATTTTATCAAATTAAAGATTGGCCTTTGAAATTAAGTAATAGTATTTTTAATTGTCTTTATTTAAAATAAGATTCAAAATTTAGAATTAAATGTGTCACAATTAAAAAGTTAAGAATCAAAATGATACGAGCCCTAAATTATAAAGGCCATTAGTGTAATTTGTCAAAAAAAAAAAAAAAAAAAAACACATTTGCGAATATTTTTATTATGAAAGGCAAGATGCTATATATTTTGTGTGAACTAGAGACACTTGACGGCGTAATAAAAATTTTGTACACATAGATGAATGTCTTGGTTCAATGCGCTAGCTGCATCGCATAGAAGGGCCTCCCATCACTTTCTTCTAAGCGTTTGAATCACGTAGATCTCACTTTTCAATACCTTCAATTTCTCTTTTCACTACAATTTCCTAATTTCAGCAAGTCGAATTTCCCTATCCTAAACCCCCCTCAAAATTCACGAAAAAAAAAAAAAAAAAGTTTGATCCATCCGTATATTGTTCTAATCAATCAATTTCGATATTGGCTTCTTGAGCTAATAGCATATTGTGCAAGGACAACAATAGCAAACATCAACCTTTGAAACCTCAATTGGATTTCTTATCGTTGAAGCTGCAATTTGGGGAGGGGACTTACGTGTAAATTTAAATAGGTAGACTTGTTGTTTAATAGATCTTGTGAAAATTAATAATGTTATTATAATAATTTTTTTTTCTAATTATTAGTTTTTAGCAACGGATTTAGAAAATCGTCATAGAAAAACGTCGCTAAATGTCATCTTTTAGTGACATATTTAGAAAATCGTTACAATAAATCGCTAATTATTAGTTTTTAATGATATATTCAAAAAATCTTTTAACGGCAATTCTGATAAGACCAATTTATAGGACTTGATATAAATTAATTACAACTGTTGAGACCTATTGATAATTTACCCATTTGGAGGGTTACCATCAATTTTTAGTCTCCTTTGTCAGCCAAAGGCAAAAGGAAGAAAAAGATAGTGAAGAAGAAAGAGGAACAAAAAGGCAATTAAATAGGGAGAGTTTCACCAATATTTAATGGCGAGGTCTTTAGGGGCAAATCAATAGCAAAAATATATAAACGCTTGAAACGTGGACATTGCCTTCCAAATTTTAAAAACTAAGGAACCTTTCACCTTTGAAGACTCCTTTAAAAGCTGAGTAGAAATATTATCCATATGCAAACATAGTTGTTTAAATCGTTTACTATATAGTATGTAGGCTCAAGAGAAGATTAGTAGTGCAATTTGACTATACTATTCTCTCTAAAGACATTACAACAAATTGCATTTTGAGCCAACATTTTAGCTATAATATTCATACACTAATTTCGGGCGCATGAAATGCGGGTGCATTTTTTCTTTTTTTTTTTTAGTTGAAATTGTCTGAAGTTATCTAAAATTTTTATATATTAACTGAAAGAGTTGATATTAAAAGTTTACATGTCATTTGAGGATTGAAGGGGCGGGTTGGGGATTTAAGTTGACAAATTAACTAAAAGAGTTGAGATTTAAAAGTTGACATACTAATTTTATGTTAGTGTTACTTTTATATTAGAGTTTAGTTTCTCTCAAGTCATCTCAACTTGAAAGAGTGTTTAAATTTGGTAGGCTTATTTTGAAACCGATTTTAGTGATTCGAACCGTTTATTTTTTAAAATTCGTTGAGTAATAATTCATGCAAAAAAATTAAATGATCGGATATCGATAATTATATATTTGAATCAAATTTGTATTACAAAAAATAGATAATTATTCTTAAAATTATATTTGTCGTCTATTTTTTTTAAATAAATATGATTCAAATATATAACCACCAATATTTAATCATCTTATTTTTTGTATGAATATTCTAGTCAATGAATTCTAAAAAATGAATTATTCGAATTAATAAAATTGGTTCCAAAACAAATCTATCAAATTCAAACACTCTCTTAAATTGAAATGACAACTTACAAGAAGTCAAACTCTTTGTGTTATTAAGGGGTGGTTTGAGATGATCTAAATAAATGTACTTTTTGACTTTTTATAAAAAAATATGTAAAAAAATAAAGAGGTGATGTAATAAAAAAAAATATAAAAAAATAAAAAATATGTACTTATTAATACACCCCAAAAAGTTGTGGCACACTCACACTGTGTCTACATAAAATGATTATTTTGGAGGTGATTTTTGTTAGACCGGAAAGAAAACCTTTATTACAAAATCAATAAAACATTACTTCACTTTTTATCCCATAAAATTGAATTACTAAAAATAAAAGGTCACTTTTGTTAGAAGCGAGGTTTAGTTTGAAAAATATTTTAAATTGATTTAAATCATGTAGAGTAGTCCGGGTTTTTTTTTTAATATTCTAAAAAAAAAAAATTTAGAAAATTGATCCACTTTTTAAACTATTTGAGAAACTAACTTACTTTTTGAAATCACATTTTTAAAATGCGATTTTAAAATTGAAATTACAATTTCAATATGCAATTTCTCCTTTCAAAAAGTGAAGTCCATGTCATCATAAATTGCATTTTCAATATGCAATTTTAAGGTGAAATTGCATATTGAAAATGTAATTTTAATTTAAAATTATATTTTCAAAATACAATTTTTAAAAGTAAATTAGTTTTCTAAATAATTTAAAAAGTGAGATAATTTTTTAAATTATTTTTTCTAAGAATATTTAAAAAAAAAAAAAAAAAAACTCAGAGTAGTCCTGTCCCTCTTTTAACTTAATACTAATATGATCTATTTTTCTCGCTCTCTCCCTCTGCCATCAACATAATGCAAATGAGAAATATATTCTCTAAGGAGATCTCAATCTTATAAAATATAGGGAATCAAATTGAAATCTATAAAATTAGACTATATTTTAATAAGGGTTGCGGTTCTCTTGTGTATGAGGGCAACTAATTAATTAATTGCCCCTACATATCTAGAAGCTAAAATGAAGACAAAATTAAGGGCCTTGAAAGTGACCATCAAGCCAATAAAAAATAAAGAACTTTGACAGAGACCCCTCCAATCACTATTCCGTCACCTCCACACACACGTGGCAGGTTGTGATTAGAGGAGAAAGAAAAAAAAAAAAATTTTTGACCAATAAGAGAGAGAGAGAGAGAGGGGGGTCAAGGGGAAGGGATGGGGGTGGGGAAAAAGGGGTCTGGGTCTTTTTTTCAAAAATAAATTAGAACAAAAAAAAAAAGAAAGAGTAGTGACCATGAAGGTTTAAAGGTTGAGTTACTAGTCCCTAGAACATATCTTGGATGCCCTCATGCACATATACTCAACAACAAAAAATTAATTCTTTTAGATTTTTCCTTCAAAAAAAATAATAATAATGCTCCCCTCTCAACACTCCACATCAGAGTGGTCATCATCATGATTCTTAATCACTATCCTTATCACTCACACTTATTTTAATCTGATAAAAGGCTAGAAAAAATTGCTAGAGCTCAAGCAATTTGATAAACACTGTACTGCTATTTAAATCTAAAATTTTCATGACTATACTAAACAAGTTTACAATTTCTACTCAAAGTCAGAATCTAAGATCTCTTTGCAAGGATTTTGACAAATAGTTTGGAAGATCCTTAAAAATGCAATTAGCCCCCTAAAATATCAATTGGGGCAAATTTCTCTCTAAAGAAAAGTTTATAAGTGCAATTGGCCTCTTGAATATCAACTAGATCATATTGGCCCTATTTGGTAGGGCTTATTTCTAGTTTATTTCAGTTTTTAGCTTAATTTAAACTATTTTGATGTATTTGGTTTAGCTTAATAATACAACTTATAACTTTTTGTAAGTCAAAAATCAACTTATTCTTTGAGTGGGAGAGGAGAAGCTTAATTTATAAGTCAAAAATTAACTTATGTTTATAGTTATAAATTATAAACTATTAAGGTATAAGTTATAATCACTTTCCTACGACTTTACCAAATGGAACCATTGTTCCTTATGGAGCAAGTACCATGCACTAATTAATCTTTCAGATGACAAATTGTATTTTTAAACATCTTTCAAATATCTAATTGCACATTTAAATATGTTTTAAGAAATAATTTGCTCAAAAATATCTTTCCAGGACCAATTATACTTCTGAACATATTTCAATATTGAGTTGCGTGTCTAAAACACTTATTATTATTCTATTGATATAGATATTAGATCCTACGACTTAGCTCATGTGGTGAATCCATTAAAATATTAAATATTAAAAGAATATGAAGGGAAAGAAGGTGAAATTCTTTTCTCTTGTTTGGTTGAATTAGGAAATGAGAAAAAAAGTAATAGGGATTATCAAATAAATTCATTTATTTATTTTTCTCAATTTTATTTCTCTTCATAAATCTAAGATCCAAAATTCATAACAGCTACCCTACCTGTATGCTAACACTGTAATGGGTACATGCATTTCAAAAACTCATAAAAAGAAGACAAAAGGAAAAAAATAATAAAAAATAAAAAAGCAAACGCAAAAGCCAAAAAGTAAAAAATCAAAGCTTTTTCTTTTTGTAATGTATGTATAAAATGCCCAAACATAGTATGAGCATTTTGAGTGAACAAAGTGGAACATGCCACCTTTTATGCTAGCCGCCTGAAAATATCAAGTAAATAAAAATATAATAAAATAAGTGTATCCATTGAGCACTAACAAGTTAACCAATAAAATTAAAAGTAGAGGTGATAAAAAGTGGGGGATTTTTAACTAAATTAGTACACATAAGTGGAGCTAACTACAGCCTAGAGGGCAGTATTCAAATAAGCAAATATGAATGAGCTGAGTGAGAAATGAAGGCATGCAACAAAGAGATTCGAGATGTTTGTCATGCCAGCTTTTCCACAATATTTTACCCACCAAGACCACCATAATAAGTTATTTGAGTTATTTATAAATTATTTTATTTTGAGAATCTATATCAAATTTTTTAATGTAATTTTTTATTATAATTTATTAGTTAGTAATAGTTAAAAAAGAAAATTAGTGAACTATCCTTTATCAACTTTGGATAATATGGGTGGTTTAATATATTTTTTTTAATTTGTTAAGGTTCTTAATAATATTATTAGATAAATTTTCGCTCGTCAGAAAAAAATTTCAACTCATTGAGAAATTTAGAAATTTGAAATTTTTTTAAGAATTACAAATTTCTCTGTGAAAATATTAAAGGATCCCAATTATTACGAAAATATTACATGTCTTTTATCTTATAATTTTAATATCAAAAATCTTAAATGAAAAATCCTTAATTGAAATAAGATGAAAAAAATTAATTACATAAAAGCTAAAAGAAACATATTTTTAATTTTTTACATTTTAAAACTTATAATAAATGGTACAAAACAATCTATTTTTTCTTTTGAAGACGATGGGGGAAGCACAGCTGTCCAAATCACATAAAGAGGACTGTATAGTCAATTGAATAAGAAAAATGTTAAATTTATTTTTTGGTGAAATGAGAATGATAGGTTGAAATGTAACGTGGCAGCATGTGATTGATTCGGATTACAACATGAAAATCGTCAATCTATTGAAAACAAAACAAACAAGTTAACTAATGGGCGGGTGGCATTATGGTTAAGGCTTAGGATTTAAGTCTAAGATTATAGGTTTAATTTTCCTCTCTCCTAGGTTAATTTCTTGAGCGAAGCACAATTGGTTAGGAGGTTGGATCTCAAATTGTCTAATCAGCACTTGATAAGTTGTTTAATTAGCACTTGATGTAGGTTTAATACTCTCCCGTTGTGCGAGTCCTGACTTAAGCGGAGCTTGTCTTGGGAGGTCGGGACAAGTTCTTAGGTTATAGTCTCCTCGCTCGGAACGACTAACAAGACACCCTAGTAATTTTTACAAGAGGCGCTGTCTTAAACCTGCGGGAGGATAAGAAAGATTTTCTTATAATAAAAAAAAAAAAAAACAAACAAACAAATAAGTATAAAATTAACAAGTGCACTGAATAGACAATATTACATTTAATTGGGATTGACTATACAAAATAGATAACAGTTAAACGGATTGGTGATAGTTGCTGTGATAGCAAATATATTGTTACATTTGGTAAGATTTATTTCGATTATATTTTAATAATTTAAATTGTTCATATTATAAGATTTGTTGAGTATATTATCTATATAAAAGATCAAATTAATTGTATAATTATAATCCCATGATCAAGATAAATAATAACTTAAAAAATTATTAAAATTATGCTAATTATTTATTTTCCTAAACATAAACGTGGTCTTATTTTGGATTATAAATATCAGATTAACTTTAATTTTTTAATAAATAATTTACTCAATAAACCTTACACTATAAAAAGTAAAGATTGTTACAATAAATTTATGACATACCTGCATAAGCTCACAATATGATGCTATGTCTATAAGACACAATATCAACCTCATTTTCATTCGGAACCTTCCGTGAGAAGAGAAAATGTTAGGTAAGAGAGGGTGTTTGTGTTTGTTCATAGGGACATTTAAAACACAAAGTCAGATTGTTTCACATATCTTTTTTATTTGTTCCCATAATGCTTATGTGCTGCTTGATTCAAATTTTACACATTTATTTGTTTTTAAACAACTTGCTGCCAAATTAAATAACCGTTAAAACACTTAGATTATCTATTATCAATTTCCACTCCGTCAGCAGGATCTATGATATGTCATGTGATATTATTGATTGGAAAGGTTAGTTTGTGTTGATTTAATAATTTTAAAAATGGATTGGTTGTTTACAAATTATGCTATATTATTCTAAATTACAGTATTTTAAATTACAATTTAAGTACTTGAGGAGTCACTAATCAAAATATGTATATTGAGTTTATCTTGCAAATTAAAATAATAAAAATTTAAAAATTTTAAATGTTTATTATTTTATTTCAATAATTATTTTTTTTAATTTATCAAAACTGATTTTTTTTCATAAATTTTAAGTAAAAAGTGCACAAAAACACACCAAACAAAGCCAACATAAAATTTACAAGAAGAACCTTTGGACATTGCTATCTTTTTTCTCTCATGCCCTGCAATTTTTTTTATTTTTATTTTTAGACTACGACCTATTTATATTTTTATATGATACGATACGACTTTCTTGAATAGATCATGGGTCCCACCTCACATGCCCCACCCACTCCATTTATATTTGATAAAAAATAAAAAGAAATCAATGACCCACATATTTTTTGCGTTTGGCTTTTTTTTTTTCGTGATCGAATTGGAGGGTATTGTTAAGTTTGTAGGGATATATTTTATTTTGATAATTTGAACTGTTAAATGTGTAAAATTTATCAAGTACTATCTGTAAAAAGTCACGTTAATCGGATATCGATAGTTATGTGATCAAATCAGTATTGTATAAAAAATAAACGGTAAAAAAATAAACAATTGATAGAAATTTGATCCGACGAAATAGCTATCGATATTCGATTAACGTAATTTTTTATAAATATATAGTGTTTGACGAATTTTACATATAAAATAAATTAAATTATCAAAATAAAATCCGTAATAAATTTCAGACTCAACAACACCCTTCAATTGATGACGAACTCGAGAATGCCAATCCCTATTTTTTTGGGTCCAGAATGCTATTTGGTCACACCTACAACTACAACTTTATTATAATAATGCAAAGGAATTGAAATTTTGCAAGGGAAAGGAATTGAAATTTTGCAAGGGAAAGCAATTGGAATCGCCCCTCATTTCTCACTTTTCCACCAACACAACACGCATATCATGGCAAATGATATTCCAAGGAAGATTATTCTAGTAGGACCCACTCCACTAAAAAATAGGAAAATTTTCATTTGAGTAGATGATTGAAAAAATATTTTTAAATTAATAATAAATTTTAATAAAATTATAAATTTTTTTATTATTTTGTAATTAATTTATGATCAATCCACTGACATGTGATTTCCCTTAAAAAACATATTTGAAAAAAAAAAATTTAATTACATATTAAATAAAAATGTGAGTATGAATGAATAGAAGTGGATTCAAAATACTCCATTTAAAATGCATATGCATATATAGGATAAATTATATTTTTTAATTTAAATTATATAATAATCTTTATTATTTTAAATTGAACTATTTAGTTCTTATATTTTAAGTCTAATTTAATTTTGTCATTCTATTCAAAATTGAAATGAAACTTAATAATTTTGAAATTCTTATTAAATTAATATAAATTTAGATAAAATGACCAAATTAAAACTGAAGTTGAAGTATAAAGATTAAGTTACTCACTATAGGTCAATATAGACCAAATTAAAATTTAAATCAAATTACAAAAAATGAACAATGAAAAATGCAATATATATGTATATATATAAGAAAATGTTTGACAATTTAAAATTTTGTGGCTCAAATAGTTTAATTCTGTCAAAACGATATCGTTTTATGTCGTTTTACACTCAAAATGATATCGTTTTGAATGATTTGAGCCATTTAAATTATAAAATTTTGACCCACCTAACATAGTTGATATATATGTGAGGACAAATGCCCTGCCTATGTCCCATCCCAAAAAAAAGGTCACTCTACCTTTAGCCCAAACTTTGGCTCGAGTTTCAAACCATGAACCATCAACATTCTTGCTTTATGGCTGCACTAGCATCCTTGGGTTGTGTTTTACGTGGGATGTAAAAGGATCAAGATATTTGTAAAAATTTCATTAATAGAAATAATATATTTAAAAAAGATAATTTATAATTGAAATTTAATTCTTACGTGATAAAATTAACATATTTTAAATAAATTTAAATTATATATTAAATATTATAAATATATATTTTTTTAATGTATGAATTCCATATAGATAGCATTACTTTAAAAAGATAGATCCCTTTTTGTCATTTTTCTTTGTCCATTTGTTCTACATCTCCTGTCTGAAAAAGTCTGAATAATTAAAACATCATGTAACATATTTCCTACACGATGTTGTGATCAGACTAAAAAATTGATAAAATATTAAAAAGGAACTACGCAAGACACATTCGGGATGCTACCTTTAAGATAATTTATCCTCTATAATATATAAGGATTTTCAAAAATTATATCTCTAAGATATAATGCCTAAATTGAAGTAGGAACCTACAAGTAAAACATAATGTTATATCTCTTTGGTCTGTGTCAAGAACAGGAGCTCCTATTTTCACAGACCAATTTCCCTCAATGCATACGTTTAGTGATTTCTTTCTTACAATTTTGTTTTAAAATAAAAATAGTGCAATATCCTTATCTTCTCCAACACAAACCTTAATTCACTACAACAAATACACATTTAGCAAACAAATTTGATGACCAAAGAAATTTAGTCACCAAAAGGTATATTTTTGGCGACTAATAAATTTTTTTGTTGCCAAAGATTGAAGGATTAGCTAATATATTATTTCAGACAGAATATATTGTTTTTTGGCGACCAAAAAAAATTTAGTCACTAAATAGATTGTAATTGGCAACTAAAATAATATTAGTCGCCAAAAGTCTAGATTTTAGGCTACTAATTATTGGTTTAGTCACCGTATACAGTTATTTGCCGACAAAAAGAGAGTTTAGTCGCCAAATAATAGGGACATTTTTAGGGTTATTATGACCTTTTGGTGACAAAAAAAATTTAGTCGCCGTATATTCAATTTTTTCTGACCAAAAAAAAAAAAATAGTAGCCAAATGATACTTTTGGCTACCAATATATTAGCTGTTATTAGTCAATCTTGGGCGGTAAAAGGTTTAGTCCTTATTCATTATTATTTGGCAAGAAAAAATAGTTTAGTCGCTAAAGGTAGAATATTATTTTTTTTAAAGGAAAGGAAAGAATATTGGCGCCCGATACACTCTTTTCACACAAACACTTTTGGCTCTCGGTTCTATCTCACACACACATACAGAACAATCACTACCAAACCTCACACCCGCTCACCACTACTACTGGCCACCGGTGCACATCGCCACGACCATTGCTGCAAATCACCGCCGCCACTAAATCACAGGTATTTTTCTCTCTCTCTTTGTCGCTCTCAGTCTCCCTCCCTGTCTATCACTCTCGGTCTCTCTCTCTCTCTCTCTCTCTCTCTACCTCCCTTCCTATATTTTCCCATTTCTCACACTTGCTCCAGGGTTTTATATGATTTTTTAAGTTTAATTTTGTGTTGATTTCATAACTCAAAATCCCAAATTTTGTGTTGATTTCTCACACTTGCTCTAGGGTTTTTGTATTGATTTCTCACAGTTGCTCTAGGGTTCGATTTCTAGACATAAATCCCAAATTCAAGCTCAAAACTCAAAATCCAAAACCTTATCAAGTTGTAGTGGTTTTTTGTGTTGATTTTTTAACTCAAATCCAAAACCTTATCATGGTATACCTTAATTCAAGATGAATAATTTTACATGTGTTGTATGATAAAAACCATGGTATTACTTTGGGAAGAAATATCCCTGTGGACTTTGCTTTCTATGGAGTGCCAAAAGCAGGACTTCATGATGCTGGTTTGTTTGTATACTAATTTAATTATTTTGAAGACAAATTTGGGCATTATAATTAACCCCCTGAAGTTGAATAAATGAGATAGTATGGACAGTTTTTGTTTTCCTAATTTATTGAGGGACAAAATGCTTTAACATGTCACATCCTATTTTTTCCTAGAACATCAGACCTTTTTAACTTTTTAAATTCACATGCAATTTACTACATATGTGACAAGGTATGAAGCTACAAATTGTGCAATTGTATCGTGATCAAACACTCTATATTTTGCAAACTGAAAGGACATTTCATTTATGTATAATTATGCATATTCTTTGGAAACATGTTATTCTTGGTTGTTGGCACAAAGCAAGAATCTTGAAGCAATATGTATAATTATGCAAATGATTCAAACCTGAGTCCTGTCTTACATACTTTGTAAACAGCATGAGGAAAGAACTTGATAGAGAACTAGATCTTGCGTTTCTCTACAACTGCAGCAGGATATCATGTGCATGATGATGTCTTTTAACTGGAAAGAGTCATAAATTGACATGATTATCTTGATGTAGGGAGGTCCTTTTGTGAGAGTATAGTTACATGAAACGACTGCATTATTACATTTAAGGAACATCTATCCTTCAGCTTGCAGCATAAATGAACAAAATGGTAAATGAATACTTCTTAACTTGTGGATTTCACTATAGATGATTCACATCAGAACTAGGAATATTAATATATCAAAAATATAAAATAAAGCTCAAGCACTTGTATTGTGAATTGTGAAAATGATAGTAAGAGGCATAAGCTAGTGTAATGCAAAACTGAAACACTAGGAATACATAGTATAATACATAAAGAAGATACTACCATAGTATAATACATAATACGGAGTAGTGACGAAAATAGGATACAATTCATAGTGTAATATTCTTAGTTCCATTTATTATTTTATTTACAATCTGGCAAGATTTTCTTTTAAAACTGTTGGTTCCCTCAACTTAAGCAAAGGCAAGGTCCTCTGCTGCCATTTTTCATCAGATGGGAAGTTATTAGCTAGTGTTGGTCATGATAAGAAGGTTTGATGCTACCTGTGAGGGGAGATTTGCACTGGATTGTACGGCCGAGCAACGATGACGGTAGACTAGACGGAGTGTACGGCGCCGAGCTAACCCTCATGTCGGCGCGGCCGCCTCGAGGATATTGACCGGTCGGATGGCGGCGAGGTGGACGAAGTTCAAGGTTGCGATGATGGAGCCGAGCTAGATGATGCCCGGGCTAAGCTTAGAACGCGGTTAACGCCGGTATGTGCCTAACCGGCCGCTTGAGATGGTCAACGTCCGTGTGACCGAGATGAGTGACTGAACGGTCGGAGGCCGGCATGCCTCGCAACCGGTTGGTCCCGATGGATCGGTTGAGGAGTAGCACGGCCGAGGTGGTCTGTCTTTCACCTTGTCACCAAGGGACAGCTCGGCATTATGTAGCTCGGTTGGTGACCTTCCGCGGGCAATAGGCCGGTCGTGGTATCTCGGTCAAGGGTGCCACTTGGACCAATGGTGTGAAGGAGAGGACATCTGCTCCACGCACGCCTCAATACCGTTGGGCAGTTCTGCGTGCACTGGCGAAAGGACAAAACCTTTACACGCGTAAGGTGGTGAGAGGGGCGCACTGCCACCTGTCCAGGGAAGGACAACAGAGGTAGTGCGCGCACAATCTTGAGGCTGCATGGCCAGCCTAGAAAGAGGGAGAGGAGACGAACGTTGGAGGTATGCGAACTCACTCTCACAAACACTCTCTCCTCATTGTCTTCTTCCTGGAATCTGACTTGATCGTCGGAGGGTCTTTCCGGCACACCACCGCCGGGCAGCTCACCATTTTTGTGTTGCAGAGACAGATGCCGGTGACGGAAGCTTGACGTTCAAGGCGTACGGAGAGCAGAGGAGATTTCGCCCCCGTACAATTGGCGCCGTCTGTGGGAAATCTTTGATAATCAACCCTTGTTCTTCGGGCTTCTTCAACCATTTCCATGGCCAACAACGATGAAATTCCGCTGTCCGTCGTCGATGGTGTCACTCCGGAGTATGTGCGAAGGAGGGAAGGCCCCCCTAATGTTCCAACCATGGCGGGCCTAGAAACCTCTTCGCGGGGAGCGCGCGACAAGCGTGTGAGGAGTTCAGATCGTTCACAGAGTCCTGAGGGCCGCCGGCGCCGGGGGGAGTCCCGTGAGGAGCGCCTGGAGCACAAACTCAAGGATCAGGAGGCCCTCATTAGTAAGATGGCGGCAGAGATGGAGCTTCTGAAGCGCCAAGTGAAGGGGAAGGGTGTTGCTGGAGAGGGCAACCTCAGTGAGTGCACCCCCTTCCCTCGTTCCAGCATCGCCACCAGCGGAGGACTCATTCAATCTCCATCACCAGGAACTATGGGGCTGGAGATTCCGACCAGCGAGAGGGTAGATCCATTACTCGCGACAGCACCTATCGCCCCTCACGCCCGTCGTCCACGTCGCGATACTCTGCCTCCTCCCGTTCCAGAGACCTCAGGGACGTGCTGGAGGAGAGAACGCGCCGTCGGGAGGCTCAGAGGGTGCCAGCGCTCCAAAGATTGAGTGCCCCAGTACGTTGCAGTGAAGAAGTGGTAATGCCGGCGCCCAGAAACATGGCCCCAGCACTGGTGGACAAAGAGCTGGCGAGGCTTACATCCACGCCGTTGTCCCTAGAGATTGAGGGCACCCCACTCCCCGCCGGATTCCACCAGCCAAAATTTACTTTGTACGACGGCAAGACGGATCCGTACATGCATGTGAGCCATTACCGGCAAGTAATGGCTGGCCACCGTCGGAACGATGCCTTGATGTGCCTCATATTCCCAGCAAGCTTGGGAGAGCTGGGCTTGAAGTGGTTCGAAAGGCTCCCGGAGGGGAGTATCGAGGGGTGGCAACAACTAGCGGAAGCCTTCGTCACCAGATTCAAAACCAACACTCGAACGCCGAAGGAGGTAGACCATCTTCTGGGCGTCAAGATGGAGTCTGGGAGTTCACTGAAGGCATACAATGCGAAGTACTGGGAAACTTACAACGAAATTCTCGACTGCCCTACCAATTTGGCGATCACTCAATACAAGAGGGGTCTCCCAGTCGGACATAGGCTGCGAGATTCACTCACGATGCATCAGCCGACCACCATGGAATCTTTGATGCAGCGGATCAACGAACACATTCGTGTGGAAGAAGATGCCGCCTCTATGACCGAGAAGGATAATCCGGTCGGGGTGGACAGAAGGGTAGCTGGGAAAGTTCATTCGGTCGGGCAGGAGGAAAACCGCCCTAATGACCGACCAAAAGATCAGCGTCGAGGGACCGGCCAAAATGACAAAAACAGAGGCCGCAGAAATGACCGGGCTGATGCACCCCGCGACGCAGCAGAGGATGCCAAGAGAAAATTGAAGGCGCGGACAGGGATTACCACGGTCTTCAAAATTCCCATCTACCGCATTTTGAGCGAGATCCGCGGGGAGCCTTTTGTCCGTTGGTCGCTTGGAAGCCGCAATGGGCTTCAATCCAAAGTATCGCTGCACCTTTCATGAAGAACGGAGGCACCGGACAGAGGATTGCTTGCCGCTCAAACAGCATTTGGAGGAGTTGATGGCGCCAGGGCATCTTGACCAGTATATTGATAGGGGAGTCAAGGCCGCGCCAACTGGACAGACCGAGCCAAACGGAATGGCCACCCTAGAGGCGCCCCCACAGGGTGTGATCAACGTCATCCACGGCATCATTGAACCAGCAAGGGTCTGCGAGCTGAGAGGGATGATCAAGAAGGCCGAGCACATGAGGGAAGTGCTCTCGGTCCAGCCCACGGTAAAGAGAGGAAAAACCGAGGAGAAAGACGTCCTTTCGTTCTCTACCAAAGACCTGGAAAGGGTGGAGATGCCGCACAATGACGCTTTGGTGGTGACCCTTCACGTCAAAGATTTCGATATCAAGAGAATACTGATCGACTAGGGGAGTTCGGTCGAGATAATGTACTATGATGCATTCAAACAAATGAAGTTGGAGGACAAGGATTTGGCTCCTGCAACATCTCCTCTAGTCGGCTTCAACTCGCAACCAGAATGGCCGATTAGAAAGATTATCTTGCCGGTCAAGGCGGGGTTGGTTGTGAAGCAAGTAGAGTTCTGGGTGCTCAAAGTTCCATCGACTTACAATTTGATTCTGGGCAGAGGTTGGCTGCATGCCATGCAAGCCGTTGCTTCAACCTTCCATCAAGTCATGCGCTTTCCGGCACCCAACGGGTAAATAGAGGAAGTCTGGGGAGACCAGGTGATGGCCAAACAGTGCTTCGTTGCGGTAAATGGCAGCCGAGCGGCCAAAGGGTTTGTTCAGATGATCGAGGGGCCCGAGGGAAAGGAGGTCCTTGAGGATGTGGGAAGGAAGGCCGAGGAAAAATCAGTCGAAGATTTGGTGGAAGTGCACATCGACGAAAACGATCCGACCAAGTTCTTCCTCCTGGGATCGTCTTTGTCGAGCGACGAACGGTCGAACTATGTCGATTTCTTGGTTTCCAACTTGGAGGCTTTTGCGTGGACGCCTTACGATATGCCTGGCGTCGACCCAAGCTTCATTTGTCACCAGCTGAATGTTTTTCCTAATGCACGGCCAGTCGTACAGAGGACGCGCCGATCGGCTTTGCACCATGCTGAAGTAGTGGCGGAGGAAGTGAAGAATCTGCTGGAAGCCGGAGCGATAGAGGAGGTGCAGTACCCTCGGTGGATATCTAACACGGTGGTGGTTCCTAAGAAGAACGGCAAATGGCGAGTCTGCGTGGATTACAAGACTGTCAACCGCGCGTGCCCAAAGGATAGCTTTTCTCTCTCTCGAATTGACCAGTTGGTGGATCTAACCGCTGGCCATCAGAGGTTTAGCTTTTTAGATGCATATCGCGGTTATCATCAAATAGCCATGCACAAGCCGGACAGAGAGATTACGTCCTTCACCACCCCCAGAGGCTTATACTGCTACAAGGTCATGCCGTTCGGACTGAAGAACGCTGGGGCAACCTTTCTGCGAATGGTGACAAAGATGTTCGCTCCTCTCTTGGGCCGAACTATGGAAGCCTATATTGACGATATGGTGGTGAAGAGTAAGGAGAAGTCCCAGCACCTCTCCGACTTTGCAGAAATGTTTGCCATACTCAAGCGCCATAAGCTTCGCCTGAATGCCTCTAAGTGCGCTTTTGGAGTTGGCACTGGGAAATTCCTAAGTTTTCTTGTCACAAACCGGGGAATTGAGGCCGACCCATCGCAAATCAAGGCAATACAAGAATTGCAGCGCCCTAACTCCACGAAAGACGTGCAACATCTTGCCGGGATGGCCGCCGCGCTGAACAGATTTATCAATCGGTCTTCGGATCGTTGCAGGCCCTTCTTCAAAACTTTGAAGTCCAAGTTCTTTTGGGATGAAGAGTGCGACCATGATCTGGCAGACTTGAAAGCGTATCTCTCTTCGGCACCTATTTTGGTTACACCTCAGCCTGGCGAGGAGTTATATCTCTACTTGGCAGTCTCTCAACATGCGTTGAGCGTTGTCCTAGTCCGCGCTGAGGGCATTCAGCACTTGCCCATTTTCTATGTGAGCAAGACTCTGCTCCCGGCCGAAACGAGGTATCTTCCCTTGGAAAAATTGGCGTTGGCTCTCGTGATGGCGTCCAGAAAGCTGGCCCACTACTTTCATGCCCATACAATAGTAGTGTTAACCGAGTTCCCGCTCAAGGTGCTCTTCGAAAAAGCAGACTTTACTGGGAGCATTTTGAAATGGGCCGTGGAATTGGGTCAATACGACATTTAGTTCCGACCGCGCACCGCAATCAAGGCGCAAGTCCTTGCAGATTTTGTGGCAGAATTTGCCCCAGGAACGCATCCAGTCTGTCCGGTTGATCTGGTTGACGGGGATTTAGCACAACCCAGGGTTCTGGCAACAGAGATATGTGATAGCTCGCGAGCGAGAGAAGAGAAAAGCTTGACTGAACTAGCAAGGGCCGACGACTCATCAAAAGAAGAACCCAGCAAAGATGTGGAAAGAGACCAGATTGGGCCCACCAGAGACTTGGAATTGAGAAGCTCCCAGAACCCGTCTGATTGCTGGAAGCTGTTTCTTGGCGAGATGTGGAAGTTGTTCGTTGATGGGGCGTCCAATAGGTATGGGGCTGGGCTGGGAATTGTGCTGACTTCGCCAGATGGGCTAATTATTGAGCAAGCAATTACGCTCGGCTTCCCAGCGTCCAACAATGAGGTGGAGTATGAAGCCCTCCTTGCCGGTCTAAGAAGCGCGCTGAGAATGAAGGTCACAGCCCTTATGGTGTTTAGCGACTCAAAGCTGGTGGTCAATCAAGTCTCAGGGGAGTATGAGGCCAAGGATGAAAGGATGGCCAGGTATCAGGTGCTGGTGCGAGCGGAAGTCAAGAAGTTCGATGCTATCAGGGTTGAACAGATCAAACGCGAAGGAAATAGCACGGCCGACGAATTGGCCGGTCTCGCTTCCACTCAGACAACTTTTCCCAATCCCTTGATGATTGAATTTTTACCTCGGCCAAGCATTGAGAAACCAGAAGCAACCGAAGTACTCTGCACCGACTTGGGCCCTTCCTGGATGGACCCCATCATCGCCTTTCTGAAAGATCGAATTCTACTAGAAGAAAAGAAGGCAGCTCACAAAATCCGGGCAAAGTCAGAGCGGTTTTGGCTCTCACCTTCCGGAGCCTTATACAAGAAATCTTTCACGGGGCCGTACTTGAAGTGTGTCCACCCCTCTAAGGTGGAAGCCTTCCTCTATGAGATCCATGAAGGCATCTGCAGCAGCCATACTGGGGGTAGATCTCTAGCCTACCGAGCAATCTCGCAGGGTTATTGGTGGCCATGCATATAGGCGGACGCGCAAAAATATGTTCGCCGATGTGAAAAATGTTAGAAATTTGCTCACCAGATCCACCAGCCAGCAAGGGAGTTGCTCTCACTCACAAGTCCTTGGCCGTTCGCACTTTGGGGATTAGATATTGTTGGACCACTCCCAGTCGCACCAGGCAATCGCAAGTTTTTCATCGCCGCCACTGATTACTTCACCAAGTGGGTGGAGGCCGAGCCACTAGCAACCATTAAGGAGAAGGACGTTAAGAAATTTGTTTGGCAAAATGTAATCACTCGCTTCGGTATACCCAGGGCGCTCATCTCAGATAATGGCACTCAATTCGATGGGAAACTTTTTCGCGAATTTTGTGAAGAGTTGAAGATTGAGTTCTACAATTCAACCCCGGCTTATCCTCAGTCGAATGGTCAAGCAGAGGCCTCAAACAAGACCATCTTGGATGGGCTGAACAAACGGCTTGAGAAGGCGAAGGGAAAGTGGGTTGAAGAGCTTCCTAATGTGCTATGGGCATACCGCACTACGCCAAGGCGGTCGACCGGAGAGACACCGTTCGCTTTGGCTTATGGAATGGAGGCCGTCATCCCATTAGAGATTGGCATGCCGACCATCCGCTCAGAAAGTTTCCAGCCAGACTTGAACAATGAAGCCGCGGCATTAGAGCTGGACCTCGCTGAGGAAAGACGAGAGCGCGCATTGATCCATATAGCGGCCTATCAGCAGGAACTCTCTAAAAAATACAACAAGGCGGTGCACCCCAGGCTATTCAAGATTGGGGATTGGGTCCTAAGGAAGGTGCTTGGCAACACAGTGATCCCTGGCGAAGGCAAGCTCGGTGCAAATTGGGAAGGACCATACAAGGTGGTTGGTCTTGCTGGCAAGGGGGCATACCATCTGGAAGACTTAGATGGCAAGGCTGTCCCCAGACCATGGAATGCAGCAAACCTTAAGGTCTTTTACTTTTGAAATGTAATTTGTTTATGTTCCTTAGCTTTTTTAGACCTCTAGCCCTTTGGCATGTGATGTAAGAGATGGCAATGTTTTTGTAATGAAAAATAGTCTCTTCTTGTTTTGTATTACGTTTGTCCAATGATATCATAAAACACAAAAGGCAACTATGGATGCCAGGGGCAAGAGCCGACCTGAAGTTGACCGGGCTGTTTTCCTCGGAATGGGAGCAGACCGCACAAACAGTCGCGTATGGAACAATGCGCATTAGGGCTGAGCTGGTTTTGCTCGCCCTGTGGAAATGTTGGCGGCATGACCAACCTAACTAAAATATTGGTGTTTTGCCCAATGTATGAGTCGAGCTGGTTTTGCTCGGCCCATCTAGTATATTGGTGAATTGTCCAATATGAAACGAAATTTGATTTTGCTCGGAATTGGCAATCTTTGGTGTCTGCCGACAATTATAAGGCCGAAATTTGAATTTGCTCGGCCGAAAAGAAATATTGGCATATTAAACTTAAACAAGCAGGTAGTTTTTGCTCGGCCGAATAGGTGTTGTCAACCGAACAGGGCCAAGCGGATTTTTGCTCAGCCGAGTACGAAATATCATTTTATTAGGAAATCAATGAAATACTATTTGTGCGGTCTCGCCGACCTGCCAGTTAATTAAAGTGCGAGCAAGAAATTCAAAATTACACGAGCCGAACAGAAACAACAAATGTACGAGCAAAAAGTTGACATTTCATTAATAGGAGAAATCCAGTACAAAGGAGGGGCATTGCCCGATTACATTGCAAAACGAAGAAGAGAAAAGAAGGAAGTCAAAAAAAAAAAAAGAAATCCTCAGTCAAGGTCAAGATCAACGTTCTGGTCAGCTCCCTCCACCGGTGGCTCGACACTCTGCGTTGTTTGCTCGGGCAGGATCTCCTCGGCCTCAGTGTCATTGCCTTCCACCGAGACGACCTCCCGATCAATCACTTCATCCTCACCATTTTGGGATGCTTCGGGTGGAGTTTGCTCGACTGCTTTCTCGGCGGCGGCCTCAGCCTCAGCCTCTTTCCTTGCCTCCGCTATCAGACGGTTCTGTTCGGCCTTGGAGTAAGCTAGCATATAGACCGGGATATAGGCAGGGGGCGGATTGTTGAACATCTTAGAATCCTGGCCAAGGCCAACTTTCTCCACGGCCTTCCACCAAGACCGAAAAGATGTCCTTGGTCCCTTGGACCTGCCGCTCGTAGGTTGTCTCCCCCTGCTTGTATCCTCGGTCCTCCGCTTCTTCGACCGCCTTGTCCATCGCGTCCTTGTTGGCATCCCGCAGCTTTCTGAGCTCGGCGAGATACCGAGCTTTGGCTTTCTTCGCGGCCTCTTTCTTGTCCACATCAGCTCGGTCCACCTTCAGCTTCAATGCATCCCGCTCGGCCGCAACCTCCTCTTGCGCGGCATTGAGCTTTGCTATCTCGGCCATGTGTGCCTTGTTTTCGGCGGTAGCATCTCGAAGGCTCTGACACAGCTTAATCATACGGTCGTGCGCCAAATAGTTCTTTTGCGCGGCCTGAAAACAAGCGCAAAATTAAGCATGAGAAAACCGAGCAAAACAACCGAACAATAACTTGAAGAAAAAAAAATGGGAAACTTACCAGCACAATCGATTTCGCCGCCGAGCGAAGGACCTTGAGGTCAGCCAGCTCGTCGTGCCTCTTCATATCCGCGGGCAGAATCAACCCCTTGGTCAAATTAAAACCAAGTGAGTAATCCTTGTCCTCGTAGACCGAGTCCTCGGCGGAGACTGCTTACCGTAGACGAACTTCGGGCGCCCAGCATCGGGACAAGAAGGCCCTTACCCTTGGATTTGCGGGCGAGTGATTGCTCGGTCTGGTTGCCGAGCTCGATAGAGGCGACTTCGGTGGAGTCTTCGTCCACAAGGCTTTGCCCGGCCTTCTCCTTCCTTTGTCTTTTCTTTGGCCGGCCAGCCGGTTGTTCATTTGGCAGTAGCACCGCCCTTCTTTTGTCCCGTGAGGTGGAAGATGTTCCCCGGTTTATACGGGTTGGGACTCGCCGTCCCCGAGGATCATGGACTTAATGGCTCGAATTTTAGCCATTTCTTGCTTTCGGTAGTGGGGACGTGGAGTCGATCTGGCGGTCGGCGAGCTCGGTGACTTCTGCTTTTTATGCTGGTAATGGTATGTTTGCTCAAAACCGAGTAGTTTCGAGGCTTCTCTCTCTTCCTCGGGGACACGTCGGATTGCTTCGGGGTTGGCTTGGTGATAGTCCGCTGCCAAGTGTTTATCTGCAAAAGGAAGACAAGTTAGACCGGTGCAAAATAATAAAGAAAATGACGCATTATGAAGATAGCATGGTGAGCCGGGCTACTCACCAGAATGGCCGAAATCTTTCCTAATGTACCAGCCCGGTATGGGCGCCTCTGTGTCCTCATAATTACTGGACACCCAGAGGAAGTCGTCGTCATTGGCTTCTTTGTCTGGGTTGCCTTCGATGAGTTTTGCTCGGCCCTTCTTGACTTTGAGGTAATAGCAAAACCCACCCTTATTTTTTTACTAAGGCTGTATTGGTGAAAAATTTCTGTGAGGCCGAGATTGAGACCGAGCCTTTGGTTCAGCTCGGCGATGCCATTTATTATCTTGTATGTGTTTGTGGAAACTTGGCTCGGGCAAAGCCTTGTCTGCCTCAAAAATTCGCAGAGCAAGGGTTGCACCGGGAAGTGGACTCCTCCTTCTACTATGGAAACGACCGTGAAGGGGCACCGGTCTAAGTCCCCCCATGGCGTATCTCCTTTCCTAGCGAGCTCTAAGACTACGTCGTCCGGGATGTTGTAGTCTTTGCGGGACTCAGACATCGCGCCGGGCGTGCTGACCATAAACTGGTATTTTCCCATCTAGGTCGGTCTTATTCACTCTGTATCTCGGTCAAAAAGGTTGTTGTGGTTGCTCGGTCTTTGAGCTTCACCAGTTATCTGGCCCGGATTGATTGGTCCTATTTACTCTGCATATTAAAAAATATGGCCAAGGGTCAGCACGGCAGATATTGCACGGCCCTTATTGGAAATTGTTCAGTAAAGGACTTTGGTGTTTCGACCTAGCTCGGTTCATATACGTCTGTGATCTATTCTCCTAGTTCGGTCTTAACTCGGTTGAGACCTAAAGTTGGACCTAATTGATCCTTTAGCTCGGTTAAGATTCCAGACGGAAGGCTCTTAATGTTTTAGCTCGGCTCACGCCTATTTACGGGTCTATTGGAGTATACAGCTCGGTTGCGACCCCAACAAGAGGCCACAAAATAATTTTTGCTCGGTTAAAGCCCAAAATGCAGATCTAAATGAGCACATAGCTCGGTTTTACACAGGATTCATCCTGTTCATCCTAGGTTCAAGGCCGATTCGTGGGATCTAAAAGAAGCTAGGTGCACGAAGGCCCCCTCCAGCCCATCAATTCAAGTTTTCCTAAGGTGTAAGGGTCCTAAAACAAAAGGGCCTCAAAGGCCACAGGCAAAGAACATGAAGAACAGTGGAACAAAAATGAAGAACAAAACTAGAAAAGCAGAAAAATGGAAGTAAAAGCACGAGGGACAAAAAACTTACCAAGAATGGAGGTGAGGTGAGTCGAGCCTCGAGGATGATAGGCACTGTCAAAAATGGCAGAGAGTGAGCAGGGGAGAAACGCGAGGCAGCAGCGGAGAAGATGGAAGAGACTGGGTACTAGGGTTTCTCTGGCTCGAAGAAGTTGAAGAAAAATGAAGGTTTTGGAGGCTAGGGTTTTTGGCTGAAGAGGCAAACGAGAGATGAAGGGTTTAAACCCTTCAAATAGGGTTTTATGATGGGTGGGAAACCCAAACGGTTGCGCCGTTTGAATTGTGCAAGGCAAAAGGTACCGGTCACGACCAATGAGGAAGCGACATCGCGGTAATCGCCAAATACGTTAGTTACTACGCATGTCTGATGTTTGATGGGACGGGTGAGGCTCGCCGCCAACCGAGGTGTCTAATTCAACCATGGCTCGGCAGCAGACGTTGCCTTGTTCGAGCTCGGCCTAGCGAGGGTGCAACTCGGTCATAGCTCGGATACGTTGGTAAACCCAGTCACGATGGCTCGGATGGGTTTAAGGGGCAATTGTGAGGGGAGATTCGCACTGGATTGTACGGCCGAGCAACGATGACGGTAGACTAGACGGAGTGTACGGCGCCGAGCTAACCCTCACGTCGGCGCGGCCAGCAGCCTGGCTCGCACGGTCGAGGATATTGACCGGTCGGACAGCGATGGGCGCTGCCGAGCTGCGGCCTGCGCGAGGTGGACGGAGTTCAAGGTTGCGATGATGGAGCCGAGCTAGATGATGCCCGGGCTAAGCTTAGAACGCGGTTAACGCCGGTATGTGCCTAACCGGCCGCTTGAGATGGTCAACGTCCGTGTGACCGAGATGAGTGACTGAACGGTCGGAGGCCGGCATGCCTCGCAACCGGTTGGTCCCGATGGATCGGTTGAGGAGTAGCACGGCCGAGGTGGTCTGTCTTTCACCTTGTCACCAAGGGACAGCTCGGCATTATGTAGCTCGGTTGGTGACCTTCCGCGGGCAATAGGCCGGTCGTGGTATCTCGGTCAATGGTGCCACTTGGACCAATGGTGTAAAGGAGAGGACATCTGCTCCACGCACGCCTCAATACCGTTGGGCAGTTCTGCGTGCACTGGCGAAAGGACAAAACCTTTACACGCGTAAGGTGGTGAGAGGGGCGCACTGCCACCTGTCCAGGGAAGGACAACAAAGGTAGTGCGCGCACAATCTTGAGGCTACATGGCCAGCCTAGAAAGAGGGAGAGGAGACGAACGTTGGAGGTATGCGAACTCACTCTCACAAACACTCTCTCCTCATTGTCTTCTTCCTGGAATCTGACTTGATCGTCGGAGGGTCTTTCTGGCACACCACCGCCGGGCAGCTCACCATTTTTGTGTTGCAGAGACAGACGCCGGTGACGGAAACTTGACGTTCAAGGCGTACAGAGAGTAGAGGAGATTTCGCCCCCGTACACTACCAATCTTCAATATTCAGCTTAAGCCTTATGGAAGCCAGTTCTCTAGTTAGCATTTATTAACTCTTTTCACACCTTAATTATTGATTTGGTCAAAATTTCCTAATCAGCATTTAAAATCTCTTTATACAAATAATTATAGATACAATTCGTGTATAGTTACTGTAGTACCTTTTTCAACTTTCCCCATACATTATGGTTAGTGATAAGAAAAAAAATCTTAAAAAACATAATTTATATATTAAAAAAAATCTAAAACAAATATAAATATCTATAATTATCTCGTGCATAGCACGGGTGATAGGCTAGTTATGAGAGAAGTCAAAAGGGATTGTGGTTGGGAAAAATCAATAAATGCTGAGATTGAGCTGGGAGAAGTCAATAAATGCTACGATTTTTTTTTTAAATCAAAAAATTAGAAAATTAAGATTAGGAGATTGGAACTCCCACAGGCCTTGGGGTTAAAACCCCCTTTTGCTTAATATATAGTATAGATAGATATGTAAATGATTATAAATGTATCTTTCCATAGATTAAACTACCCTTTTCACCAATTCCATACTAGCCTATCACCCGTGCTATGCACGGGATAATTATAAATATTTATATTTGTTTTAGATATAAATTATGTTTTTAAAGATTTTTTATAAAAATAATTTAACAATCTTATCACTAACTATAGTGTATGAGAGAAGTTGAAAAGGGTACTGCAGTAACTATGGACGGGTTGTATCTATAATTATCTGTATGAGGGGATTTTAAATACTGATTAGAGAATTTTGACCAAATCAATAAATGTAGGTATGTGGAAAAACACGTGGATTGAAAA
Source organism: Camellia lanceoleosa (assembly GCA_025200525.1). Classification (NCBI taxonomy): domain Eukaryota; kingdom Viridiplantae; phylum Streptophyta; class Magnoliopsida; order Ericales; family Theaceae; genus Camellia; species Camellia lanceoleosa. The sequence continues at coordinate 141,342,704 of CM045758.1, read as the reverse complement.
AAAAAAGGTGATAAATGCTAATCAGGGGATATATATGTAAATTGTGATTTTTAAATGTCTTCTTTTTTTTCTTCTTTTTTTATATTATATTAAAGTTTAATATTTTGATAATAATCATATGTGTTGGACTTTTCAATGAATTAAATGTCTTATTTTTTTTATTATATTAAAGTTTAATATTTTGATAATAATCATATATGTTGTACTTTTCAAGGAATTTTTTTTATGCTTGTTCTTAATGCATTAAATGTTGTTATGTGAGATAATAATCATATGTGTTGGGACTTTTCAAGGAATTCATGTGTGTTGGGTTTTTCAAGGAATTTTTTTTATACTTATTCTTAATACATTAAAGTGTTATTATAAGGATAAGGTTTGGGGGTTGTGAGAAATTAATAAATGTTACGGTTTTTTTTTTTTTTTAAATCAAAAAATCAAGAAATTTAGATTGAGATATTGGAACTCTCACAAAACTTGTGGATTAGAGATAGATATAAATAAATAAATAGATATAGATATAGATATTTATATTTGTTTCAAATTTTTTTTTAATATACAAATTATTTGTTTTGGAAAAAGTACTGCAATAATTATAAGAGAAGTCAAAAAGTCTTGTGGGTTGAGAGAAGTTAATAAATGCTGAGGTTAATTTTTTTTTTTTTAAATAAAAAATTAAAAAATTAGGATTGACATATTGGACCTCCCACAAGCCTTGGGGGTTAGAAACCCCATTTTACTTAATATATAACTAGCATATCACCCGTGCTATGCACAGATTTTGTTTACAATTACTATATATGTGAATTGTGATTTTTAAATGTCTTCTTTTTTTCTTTTTCTTTTTTTAAATGCCTAATTTTTTTCCTTTTTTATATTATATTAAACTTTAATATTTTGATAATAATCATATGTGTTAGACTTTTCAAGGAACTAAATGTCTTTTTTTTTATTATATTATATTAAAGTTTAATATTTTGATAATAATCATATATGTTGGACTTTTCAAAATTTTTTTTTTTATGCTTGTTCTTAATACATTAAAGTGTTATTATGAGAGATAATAATCATATGTGTTGGGACTTTTCAAGGAATTCATATGTGTTGGATTTTAAAGATTTTTTTTTATACTTGTTCTTAATGCATTAAAGTGTTATTATGAGGGTAAAACTTGGAGATTGGGAGAAGTTAATAAATGCTATGGGTTTTTTTTTTTTTTTAAATCAAAAAATCAAGAAATTTAGATTGGGAGATTGGAGCTCCCACAAGGCTTGGAGTTAAAAACCCCCTTTTCCTTAATGTATAGTATAGATATAAATATAGATATTGATAATATAATATAGATAGGTAGATGTATTGAAATTTTCAAGGTATTTTGTTTACAACAATGATTCATCCCACTAATTTGGGAGTACTAATTGACCACTAATGAGGTGGAAATTCAAAAAAAAAAAAAAAAAAAAAACACAAGAGCAAAACATCCCATCATGTGGGACCCACACCACTTTAGAGCTATTAGTGCTCCTCTTTTTAGTGGTCTCACTCATTTTTCTTTTGTTTATGCTGGTCTTTAATGCATTAAAGTTTAATTGTGAGGGAGTTTTGACCAAATCTTCTAAAAGGCATGGGAATTGGGAGAAATTAATAAATGCTGAGGTTTTTTTTTTTTTAAATCAAAAAATTAGAAAATTAGGATTGGAATATTGAAGCTCCCACAAACCTTGGGGGTTAAAAATCCCCTTTTGCTTACTATATAGTACTAGCCTATTACTCGTGCTATGCATGGGATAATTATAGATATTTATATTTGTTTTAAATTTTTTTTAATATATAAATTATGTTTTTTAAGATTTTTTTTCTTATTACTAACCATAGTGTATGGGGGAAGTTGAAAAAGGTATTACAATAACTATACATGAATTGTATCTATAATTATTTGTATAAGGGGATTTTAAATACTGATCAGGAGATTTTGACCAAATCAATAATTACAGGCATGTGGAAAGATATGTGGATTGAAAAAAGTTAATAAATGCTAATTAGACGATTTTGATCAAATCAACAAATGTTGAGTTTTTTTTTTTTAAATAAAAAATTTAAAAAATTCAGATTGGGATATTAAAACTTCCATAGGCCTTGGGGGTTAAAAATCTCCTTTTGCTTAATATATAGTATAGATATAGATAGATAGATAGATAGATATATCTTTTTATTTTTATTTTTATTTTTGTGTAGTTTCTATTCGGGTATTTTTTTTCAATTTATTTAAGATGGAGTTGTGGGTATCTTTTTTTTAAAAATTTAATTTATCTGTGGTTTCCATTTGTTTTTAATTATTATTATTTAGGTAAGTTATGATGTGAGTTAGATATGTTATAAACATGTGAGTTTTATTGATTTAAAGTTTATTTAGATAAACTTTAAAGATTTTTTTTTAATTTTTTAGTTTTTTTTTTGTTATGTTATAATATAATATATAAAATATAGGCAGATATCTACAACTTTAATAGAAAATATTATCTGATTTTTTGGAGAAGAGAAAATGAATGCAAATTTTAATATTTTTTTTGAAAATTTGTGAGAGAGATTAAGAGGGAGAAATTATGAAATATTTTTGTTATTAAATAAATAAATCAGTCAATAGTTTTTTTTTTAATCTATTTTGTAAATTAAAAACCAATAATTTTGGAAAATTAATTAATTTGTCCCATTAAGTAATTTAGAATTTTGATAGATATACATAAAAAAATATATAATTATATTATTAAATCACAATTCAAATTTAGGTGTTATATCTTTTTTAGATCTATAACTAAATTCTTATCTTTTTTTTTTTTTAATTTTTATGTGTAACCATAGTGTATGAGAGAAATTGAAAAGGGTCTTACAATAATTATGAGAGAAGTCAAAAGGGATTGTGGGTTGGGAAAAATCAATAAATGCTGAGATTAGGTTGGGAGAAGTCAATAAATGCTGAGATTTTTTTTTTTAAATCAAAAAATTAGAAAATTAGGATTAGGAGATTGGAGCTATTATCTGATTTTTTGGGGAAGAGAAAATGAATGCAAGTTTTAATTTTTTTTTTTTGAAAATTTGTGAGAGAGATTATGAGAGAGAGATTATGAAATATTTTTGTTATTAAATAAATAAATCGGTCAATAGTTTTTTCTAATCTATTTTTTAAATTAAAAATCAATAATTTTGGAAAATTGATTAATTTGTCCCATTAAGTGATTTAAAATTTTGATAGATATACATAAAAAAAAATATAAATAAATCAGTCAATAGTTTTTTCTAATCTATTTTGTAAATTAAAAATCAATAATTTTGAAAAATTGATTAATTTGTCCCATTAAGTGATTTAAAATTTTGATAGATATACATAAAATAAAATACATAATTATATTATTAAATCATAATTCTAATTTAGATGTTATATCTTTTTGAGATCTATAGCTAAATTCTTATCTTTTTTATTTTTTATTTTTGTGTGTAACCATAGTTTATGGGAGAAATTAAAAAGGATGTTACAATAATTATAAGAAAAGTCAAAAGAGATTGTGGGTTGGGAAAAGTCAATAAATGCTGAGGTTGGATTGGGAGAAGTCAATAAATGATGAGTTTTTTTTTTTAAATCAAAAAATTAGAAAATTAAGATTAGGAGATTGGAGCTCCCACAGGCCTTGGGGTTAAAACCCCCTTTTGCTTAATATATAGTATAGATATAGATAGCTATATATTCGTGTAGCACTTTAGGATACTCTTTATTTTATAATTAATGATTATGAAGTGTTTATATTAATACATTTCTTTTAAAAAAATTTAAAATGGTTAGAACAATTTAGAACTTATTATGACGTCGTAATCATATATTATTATTTCTAAATTTGATAATTTGTTATAATTTTATAAAATGAAAAAGAAATTCATTACATCTAACATAAAATGAAGAGAATCAAATTTTAAGAGGCACAACCCAAAAACCCTTTTGTAAGATGAACTTTTTTTTTTTTTTTTTTAAATATTCTAAAAAAAAATATTTTAGAGAATTGACTCACTCTTCAAATTATTTAGAAAATTAATCTATTTTTTGAAATCGCATTTTGAAAATGAAATATATCTTAGTAAAGTTCATGTCATCATAAAATTACATGTTGAACATGTAATTTTAAAAAGCAGGTTAGTTTTTTAAATAATTTGAAAAGTGGATCAATTCCCTAAATTGTTTTTTTTTTTCTTTTTAGAATATTTGAAAAAAAGAAAAAAAACTATGTAAGACTGCTACAAGTATTCACTTCTTCAAATACTTAAAGGAAAAGGATATTTTCCGTCAAAATGTGTTCTTCGCTTTATTTATTTATTTATTTTGTCATCTCTTACGTGATGAACATAATCATTTTTTATGTTACACCAGTTAAAAAATTAGATTAAATTATAAATTATAAATTATAAATTATAAATTATAAATAATTTTATTATGATTTTTTGATATCATAAATTTTAAACAAATTTTTTGAATGTCATAAATACGTATAATATTTTTTATGTGAATTCACAAAGGAATTAAAAATATCAATGCAAAAAAGAAGAAGAAAAAAAAGGGCATAAATCAATTTTTTGTGTGGATGTACAACGAGTGTGATGTGCTCAGGGACGGATCTAGGATTGAGACTTTGGGGAATTATTCTATAGTTTGAAAATTTGGGGGGGCTACTCTATATAATTTTGAAATTATCTAAAAAAAAATTTAGGGGTGCGAACTCTTATAATTTTAAATTATTTTAAAATTTTTAGTGTAATATATGATATTTTTAAAATTTTTGGGGGTGCGGCCACCCCCCTTAGCTCCCCTCGAGATCTGAGTCCGGATCCCCTCCTTGATGGATCTCCTTCATTTCCTCCTTACAACGGTTGAGATTAGCCATTGTAGATCCAACGGTTATAAAAATAATAATAAAATAAAAAATATAAAAAATTAAAAAATTGAAAACAAATTGAATTTGGTTTCCCGTCCAAACCAGCAACAGCTTAATCAGTATTTTTACGCTCACTCACTCTCACTCAGCCCCTTTCTCCTCCGCTCCTCCATCCTCACTGGCGACCCACATTCACCAGCGACCCACTCCTGACGACGGCGAGAAACTCTTGAAACGGGACCGGCCGGCGTCTCCTTACAAAGGCAAACAGACTCTCTCTCTCTCTCTCTCTCTCTCTCTCTGTTTCTTGATTGTGTTTTTGATTATGTAATGCTTGTATTTTTCGAAAACAAAATCAAAAAACAGAAACACTGAGAGTTCACATTATTATATGTAAACTAATTAAGAAACTTATATGTTTTCACCTCCTCTGTTTCATGTTCACATTATTATATAAGTTTGTTGTTTAAATTGTGAAATTAAATAAATAGATTTATGAAAGAATCAAATTATATACCAAGAACATATGCTAATAATTATAATTAAATTTCAACAGAAATACACAAAACAATAAAAGGGTAAAGAGACAAAACCGAAGCTTGCACGGAAGCAATTTCCTTAAAACAGATTTCGCCACCTCACGGGTCGAGTGCTTGAGGAATCCCGGCGTCTGTCTCCCAGAATACGATGGTCAAAACCAGCTACGGCAGAAGCACTTTATGTCTAGCTTAGCGAACAAAAACAGTGGCAGCACCCTCTCAATGTAAGAACTTTTAGACAAATTGACTTGTAAAATGGAAGCAAAAATTTTTTATATTGAAACTTGATAGGAAGGTCTCAATTTATACATGTAAAGGGGAGAGAAGAAGAGCCTCCAGCCTTTAAGGTTGGTCATTAAAACACCAAGCATCCATAGCCCCTTTCCAAAAATATGAAAGGTTGGATGCCCAAAAGATTCACACCCTTTAGCCAATAAAAAGGATTTAAATACTTTTTAAAATCATATTCATGAATCTAACATCATGAAGCAATTTCTTGGCAATTTCTTATTCAAAGCCCAATGATTTTTGGCTCACGTGGACCCAACACAATAGAAGGTTGGGACCCATTTTAATATTAATTTAAAGTCACCACACTTTAATATTAAATTAAAGTCACAAAAAAATATTTTTTCCAACAATCCCCCACATGAATAAAAATTGACCAAAAGACTCAACAAACGGACATCGTTCAACAATAATGACTCGAAGAGAGAGTACAAGAACTAACCCCGATATCAGAGAAGGTAGCTTTTGGCTTTGAACCTCTCCCAGTGAAAACCTATCGAGTTTACTAGCTGATCAGTAAATAAGACATCTTGAACTGATCTGCCATTTATGTAAACTGAAACAATAGATCTCACACGAGAATTACTCCTATCCCCATTCTGTTCTCACTGGTGTGCCCTGTGTGGCCCTGGACACTAGCCTGGTTCAGCAAGTGGTTTTAAAGAATCTTGGCCTATCCAATTCTTCTAGAAGCGGCCCCATTTCAAACTCACATAGGTGACTCTACTTAAGTATCCTGCAATACTTAGCTCAACAGCTTAACACACAAGAGTTATTAAAAGCTCAGCTTATCCTCTACACTTGCAGGTATCACTGATAGAAACAATGGCTGGAGGTTTAACCTCCTCAGTGACATACCACCGTTACACGCAATTAGGTTGTCCCATTGAACCTAGATCTTGAGATCTCCAGTCAACTAGGTTGGGTTTCCATTCCGGTAACTTCCAAAGGCCTCAACCCCATTCATTTTGACGACCTTTCGACTAACACTCGACTTAACGCTTTGGTTAACGAATCCGCAATGTTGTTCTTAGACTTTATATAGTCTAAAGAGACAACTCCATTCGAGAGTAGTTGTCGTATGGAATTATGTCTACGACGGATATGTCTAGACTTTCCATTATACATATTACTCTGTGCCCTACCAATTGCAGATTGACAATCACAATGAATACAAATAGCTGGCTCAGGTTTAAACCAACGTGGAATATCTTCAATGAAATGGCGAAGCCATTCTGCTTCTTCTGTTGCTTTATCCAAAGCAATAAACTCTAATTCCATCATTGATCTAGATATACACGTTTGCTTGGAAGATTTCTAAGACACGGCTGCCCCACAAAGAGTGAACACATATCCACTAGTGGACTTTGAGTCCTTTATATCTGATATCCAATTTGCGTCACTATAGCCTTCAAGCACTACTAGATATCGAGTATAATGCAGCCCATAATCCCGAGTGTAGCGTAAATACCTTAATACCTGCACAATGCCCTTCCAATGAGAAGCATCAGGATTACTTGTGTATCTACTAAGCCTGCTAATTAAGTAAGCTATATCCGGCCTAATACAACTCATCAGATACATTAAATTTCTAATTACCCAAGAATATTCTAACTGTGAGACACTTTCATTATTATTCTTGGTAAAATGTGGACTTAAGTCTACAGGTGTCGATAACACACTCGTATCTGATCCACTAAACTTCTCAAGTATCTTATCAACATAATGAGACTGAGATAGTACAATTCCGCCAGATGTTCTGGTAATCTTAATTCCCAGACTAACATTTGCAATGCCCATATCCTTCATGTCAAACTTAGAGTTTAACAACTTCTTGGTAGTGTTGATCATTTCATCGTTACTACCTATAATGAGCATATCATCAACATATAGACACAAAATGACATAACCTCTGTCAGTGTCTTTGACATAAATACACTTGTCACATTCGTTGATTCTAAACCCATTTGACAACATTACATTGTCAAACTTCTCATACCATTGTTTAGGCGCTTGCTTCAAACCATACAAAGATTTGACAAGTTTACAGACTTTCTTGCTTTGTCCTGGAGCTGAAAACCCCTCAGGTTGCTCCATATAAATTTCTTCATTCAAATCCCCATTTAAGAAAGCTGTCTTTACATCCATCTAGTGTATTTCAAGATTGCGCAAAGCTGCTAATGCAATCACTATGCGAATGGATGTTATCCTAGTTACAGGTGAGTACGTATCAAAGTAATCTAGGCCTTCTTATTGCCTGTACCCTTTGATAACGAGCCTCGCCTTATACTTGTCAATTGACCCATCGGCCTTCATCTTTCTTTTAAAAATCCATTTGCAGCCTAAAGGCATGCAACCTGGAGGTAAATCTACCAACTCCTAGGTGTGGTTCTGTAAAATGGAGTCAATCTCACTTGATCGCTTCTTTCCATAAAGGACTCTCAGGAGAAGTCACAGTTTCGTGGAAAGTTTGAGGTTCGTTCTCAACCATATAAGTCAAGAAGTCTGGATCAAAAGATTTGGATATCCTAGCCCTTTTACTCCTTCTGGGCTCATCTAAAACCTCAATTTGATCATCACCTGAATCATCAACATGATTATCCTCACTAGCAAGCTCATCAAATTGCTCCAAAGACCTTCGAACCCCTTCATGGGTTCGGCAAGGAAAAATGTCTTCAAAGAAACATGCATTCCTTGACTCCATGATGGTATTCCTGTGTATGTCTGGAATTTCAGGCTTATGTACAAGAAACTGATATGCACTACTATTATGTACATAACCAATGAATATACAATCCATGGATTTCGGGCCTATCCTAACCCGTTTGGGTGTAGGAATCGCCACTTTTGCAAGACACCCCCACATTCGTAAGAATTTATACGAAGGCTTAATGCCTTTCTATAACTCATACGGCGTCTTGTCCACCTTCTTCTGGGGTACTTTATTCAGAATGTAATTTGCAGAGAGAATTGCTTCCCCCTACAAGTTCTGTGGCAATCCAGAACTTATCAACATTGCATTCACCATTTCCTTTAGCGTCCTATTCTTCCGCTCAGCAATCCCATTATACTGAGGAGAATGAGGCGCCGTGGTTTGGTGGATAATCCCAGATTGAGCACAAATCTCAATAAACGAAGATTCATACTCACCAGCACGATCACTTCTTAAAGCCTTAATCTTGCGGCCTACTTGATTCTCAACTTCATTCTTATAAAGAACAAACTTGTCAATCGCCTCAACTTTGCTTTTGAGCAAAAAGACAAAACAATACTTAGTGCAATCATCAACAAAAGTGATGAAGTACTTATTGCCACCATGTGATTGTATAAATTTTAAGTCACACACATCACTATGCACTAAATCCAATGGTTCTGAACTTCTTTCAATAGAATGAAACGAAGATCTTGTCAACTTTGCTTCAACACAAGTTTCACACTTGTGTTTCGGATTAATCTTAAAAGATGGTATGTGATCTAACATGATTAATCTACGTAAAGATTCAAAGTTCACATGTCCTAGTCTACTATGTCACAAATTGGAAGACTCAAGCATGTAAACAGTCATAACATTGAGTTTAAACATACCCCCCAACATATAACCCTTACCCACATACATTCCGTTTTTGGTAAGAACGACCTTGTCGGACTCAAAAACCATGCGAAAACCATGTTTACTGAGAAGAGACCCTGAGACAAGATTCTTACAAATGTCCGGAACATACAGGACTTCATTCAAGGTCAGCTCATTTCCTGACGTCAACTTTAGGACCACCTTTCCTTTCCCCTCAACAATCGAGGTAGCAAAGTTTCCCATAAACAGCTTCTCACCGGTTGTAACCGGTTCGAAAGTTGTAAATAGCTTCTGCTCGGAGCAAATATGGCGTATAGCCCCAGTATCAATCCACCATTCTCTTGGGTTTGAACCCACCAGATTCACCTCAGAGACAACGACAGACAAGTGCATATCATCCTCCTCAATCCGAAGTCGGACAACCAGCTCTTCAACTGACATATCCTTGCGCTTGTGCTTCAAGTAATTCTTAAAATTCTTCCAACCATTGGGAAGTTTCTCAATGATCCCAGCAACTTGAAATGACACGTTCAAAGGCATCCCCTCAGCATGAATATCATGCAAGATCACTTGGAACTCCTAGACTTGGCTTATCATAATTTTAGAATCTACCATTTTAAAATCAAGGAACCGGCCAACCACAAATTTCTTTGCCCCGGCATCCTCAGTCCTGTACTTTTTGTCCAGAGATTCCCATAATTCTTTTGCTGAGCTCTTGGAACAAAACACACTATAGAGTGAGTCTGTCAAGCTGTTGAATACATAGTTTCGGCAAAGATAGTCTGTCTGCTTCCATGTGTCAAGCGCTATGACTTTCTGCCTGTCAGGCGCATTCTCTGCCACGGCTGGAGGATCCTCACTCAGAACCTTAGCAAGGTTAAGCGTGGTCAAGTAAAATAGCATCTTTTGTTGACATCTCTTAAAATTTTCCCCAACAAATTTTTCTAGGCGCTCATAGTGACTAAGCGATCCTCTTGGAATAGCCGGAGTAATACCAAGGTTGACCACAGAGGTCACAGCAATAGGGGTTGGTAATCCAGTTGCCCCGGGGTTCAAATCCCCACCAACATTAGCAGTAGCAGCAGCATCAGTGATAGTTGCCATTTTCTGAAAATTACACCAGAATATCACTTCTGTGTTTCCAGAAATTAAACTTAACCCTTAGAAAATCCCTTAGAAGAAAAATTAATTCAAAAATTAGTCTCACCACAAAACCTAGAATCAAACATGGTCAAGAAAGTTCCCAGGAAGACTGGAGGGGTCACATCGGTCCCACTTAAAATCCAGTTAACCTTTTGACAAAACTTTTTAGAGCATGTTGACTCCTAGTCCGTGATAAACAATTTTAAGAATTAAATTTTCTTAGGAATGAACGAGGTTAAAGCAAACTAGGGTCCAAAACTTTTACAAGCAATGTAAAACAATTGCTACAACAATATAAGCAAATAAAACTTGCTACTACAAATTGGTAAACAAACCAACTATATCTCAAGCAAACATGCTTCAAACATTTAAATAAAATAGTCAATCCATAAGGATTCTATTTAGTCCAAAAGCCTTTCTACGCTTAAGTATTCCTATTCAACACAAAAGTTAGTAGTCCAAACATTTTTATTTTCACATCCCAAATACTATTCATTTGGTTTTATATTTGTTTTTCGCATTGGTATCCCTACAAAGAAAGTTAGTAGCAAATCACAACAAAATACAAACAAATAATCTAAAAAATTTAATAAATTAAATGAAACCATCTAGCCAACTTTTAATTATATAAGTAACCAATGCATTAAAATGCCAATTAAATTAAAACTTTAAAATAAAGTTCTATACTCATGGGTTATGAATGAAATTAATTCATAATAAACATTTAAACTATTAACTCCAAATAAATAAGTTAAATTCAAAGTTAATGCACTCAATTAAATAATTTAGATTAATGCTCCCAACTAGATAATTTAGATTAATGCACCTAATTAAATAATTCACATTAATGCACCCAATTAGATAATTTAGATTAATGCATCCAATTAAATAATTCACATTAATGCACCTAATTAAATAATTCATAAAAAACTATATAACTCCAAAGTACATTAAATTAGGTAATCTAGTCTAAAAAATAATAAGCATGTAACAAATTAAAACTAGAATAGAATTAGCATGTCAAAATTACAACATCCATAAATTATATTTTATAACCTTAAAAATCATGCAAATTATGATAGAGAATTCTAACTAAACTAAGCAAATAGAGAGTACCATAGCATAATTTAAAATCATTGAAATAGTGAGCAATTCCGCAACAATTTCTAGTAACATTATACAAAGCTAACCTAATAGTCTATACAAATCTATTCGATAAATTTCATAGAAAATATATATATAATCTGTTTTAAGTTTGTTGTTCAAATTGTGAAATTAAATAAATAGATTTATGAAGGAATCAAATTATATACCAAGAACATATGCTAATAATTACAATTAAATTTCAACAGAAATACACAAAACAATAAAAGAGTAAAGAGACGAAACCGAAGCCTGCACGAAACCAGTTTTCTTAAAACAGATTTCGCCGCCTCACGGATCGAGTGCTTGAGGAATCCCGGCGTCTGTCTCACAGGATACGATGGTCAAAACCAGCTACAGCAGAAGCACTTTCTATCTAGCTTAGCAAATAAAAACAGTGGCAGCACTCTCTTAATGTAGGAACTTTCTGGCAAACTAACTTGTAAAATGGAAGCAAAAACTTTTTATACTGAAACTTAATAGGAGGGTCTCAATTTATACATGTAAAGGGGAGAGAATAAGAGCCTCCAGCCTTTAAGGCTGGTCATTAAAACACCAAGCATCCATAGCCCCTTTCCCAAAATATGAAAGGTTGGATACCCAAAGGATTCACACCTTTTAGCCAAGAAAAAAGATTTAAATACTCTTTAAAATCCTATTCATGAATCTAACATCATGAAGCAATTTCTTGACAATTTCTTATTCAAAACTCAATGATTTTTGGCTCACTTGGACCCAACACAATAAAAGGATGGGACCCACTTTAATATTAAATTAAAGTCACCACACTTTAATATTAAATTAAAGTCACCAAAAAACATTTTTCCCAACAAAGTTTTCACTAGTTTTCGTTGTCAAGCTTTTTGTTTGATTGTGCTCTGGTATGTTGCTGCTGAAAAGTTATGTTGTTGCTGCTGTTGGAAAGTGATGAGTCTTGCCGTAGTTGCTGGAAAGCTGCTGAAATTGTTTATCTAGTTGCCCATCTGTTGCTGAAAGTGTTGCTGCCCATCTGTCCATATGAAACTGCTACTGAAACTGTTTTTTATTTTCTTTTTTTATTTTTATTTTTTTATGTTCCCGAAGTTCTTTTTTGTGTGAACATGTACGAGGTTGGTTGATGTGAAACCAAAATGTTGTTGACATTGACATTGTTGAAGATTGGCTGTTTTTAATTTTTGTTACTTAGTGGCAACATGAAGAATGTTAATTCAGTTTTCTTTCTTCAATTTTTGTGTGTGTGTGTGTGCGCGCGCGTGCTTCTTATCCATTGTTCTATGTTCTTTATGGTATTGTTGCTAATTCTTTTTTTATGGCCTTTACAAATTAACTTATCGAATATTTTTGAACTGGAGGTGCCTTGGAAATCTTGATGCCATTAGTGCCAATTTTGAGGTGGGGTTTAGCCAAGGATTTGTTAATTCAACCTCTTCAAAGAGATTATAGTATTATATGCTGCTAGTTTTATGAATCTTATTGCACAACAAGAGGAATAGTTTTAACTTACTGATGGGGAGAAGGGGGTTAGTATGTAAGCCAAAATTGCAATATTTAATATCATGCAAGGAGTTTGATTTTTATTTGTTCTTAAAAAATTTCCACTGTAATGCTGGAGTAAGGAAATTGAGCAAGATAGAATATCTGTTTGGTGAAAATGAATAGAACTTACCCATTTAATGCTGCTGAGTGAAAGGTTAAGTACATTCAAAAATTACCCATGAATAACTACATTCATTTAATGTTGTTTCTTATCCAAAAATTCCATCAATAGAACTTACCCATTTAATTCCATAACCAGTTCATTCACAGAAGCTCAATTTATAATATATATATATATATTAAAATAAAGTGCAGAAAATTTATAGAGAAACAAAACTTAGTGGACTATTGCAACCACAGATTCTATTTTAATTTGAAGATTCCTACATCTCTTTCGAAAGTGTCTGTTGGAATATGTGGGTTTTGCTTTAGTCTAGAACGATGATTCAAACATTGTAAAAATGCCACTGAGATGTTTGAACATGGTGAGATTTGTCCTAAAGGATTGCTGAGTTCTTGGTGATCTTAGTGGTTTGAATCTACTGTGACTGACAGTGAGGATTGGTTCCTTGGGTTAACTCTCATTCATATAAATTTAGAACACATGCATTGATTGATTGCTCACCTTCATTGGAGTTAACATGGCTAGTGAAGAACAGGAAACTAAATGTGAAGATCAACAACACAAATGAGTTTGAGAAACAACTTCAAAATTGTTTGTAGTATTTTTCTGAGTTTTGGTTTTCTACATATAATCTTGTTTGTTCTCTCTCTTTGTGATTGGTTGCATAATCCAAAATACTAGAGTACCAGAATACCAGAATATTTGTGAACACATAGGTTTTCAAAAAAAAATTAAAAAAAAAATTTACAATTACAGAAAACAATGGTGAACATGAAACAGAGCACAATCCAGAACACTAGAATAACAGAGCACAATCCAAAAATTATAATACAACAACCCATGTCCCAATCCAGAATACCAGAGCACAATCAAGAAACAGAGAGAGAGAGAGAGAAAGAGAGCCGGTGAAGGTGTATCTACTCTGTATAAGCTTGCTTGAATCAAAGCTTCTCGTCGTCGTCGGGGAGTGGGTCGCCGGTGAAAGTGGGTCCCTGGTGAGGGTGGAGGAGTGGAAGAAAAAGGGCTGAGTGAGAGTGAGTGAGTGTAAAAAAGCTATATAAGCTGTTTCTGGTTTGTGCGGGAAACCAAATTCAATTTTTTTTCAATTTTTTTTTTTAAAATTTTATTTTATAGCCTTTGGATCTGCAACCACTGATTTCAGTCGTTGCAAGAAGGAAATGAAGGAGATGCATCAAGGAGGGGATCCGGACTCCCCTAGATCCAGCATTGGATGTGCTGACTAACTCTTATTATATAATTAGTAGATGAGTAATGATTCACTATGTTTGAGTTATGATTTCTCATTTATCCATCCGCGCAAATTTGCCTCTTAATTCAATTTTCTTTTAGGAGTTTGAACCATAACATTCCTTTTACAGTTAAGCTCTTAAGAAAGTTATGGTGGCCGACTGGACTAGGTCTACACACCTATAAATGAGTGTGATATTAGAGAGGTTATTTGAGGTCTCAAAGTAATAGTTGAGAATTTTTTGGGGGAAAGATAGGGTAGGTGCCATGTGGCATCTTTCTCTTCTCTTATTGGTTGAGAGAATGGAGTTACATTTATGTTTTGGGTGATCAGAAGACAACATGAGAGGCCAAGGTGTTTGTGATTGGTTGAGGGCACCATGTGACATGCCACATGATACCTTCCTAGCACTCAAGAATTTTTCCTTATTAGGGGTATTTCATGCAGATTAATTTGGCTAACTTAGCTAAATTATAGATTATAATTTTAAAAAAGTTATTTTTGATGGTTTGGTTAAAATTATTCTAAACAGCTTCTAATTATAGTAGTTTTTTTAACCGAAAAAAAAAAAAAAAATTGATTATAAGAAGTTGCCCACCCCCAGCTTTTGATTTTCAATTTTTGTGGTGGATTTGTTAATTTACGATTATACCCTTAGAAATTGAATTTGTGTGTGTGTGTGTGTGTGTGTGTGTTTTGGTTCTTAAAAATAGAAAAAGACCAAAGTATAGATTGTGGACCAAAATATTTTTATGGGAAATTTGGACTAGTAATTAATAACAAAAAATAAAGATTAATTCAATTTACAACTAATAAAGGTTAATTAAATTTACTATTAATAGGGGTAAAAATGACATTTATCCATAAAAAAGCTATTTCATAACTTATTTATCAAAAAATACTCAGCAACTTAAATCTATGATTCAGAAATTGTACCAAACTAATTAACAACTTTGAACTAAAGTCACAATATATAATTTATTAAGATATAATCTATAATATATTTTAACATTCGCATCAAACAGCACCATTGTATCCTAAAAATATATAAAAATGATACGATTTATTATTTAAATCAACAAAAATCAAGTTAGCGTCTCATGTGATTGTTCCAAGTGTATTAAATAGTTTTTGGATAACCTCTTGATATTTGTTTGAAATAGGAATGGTCACTTGTAATTTGAAAAATTATAATAAAATTTTTATTTAATAAAATTAATTGAAAAAATAAAATTTTTAACTACACTCTTATATAATAATAAAATTTTTTAAATTATTAATTGAAATAAATTTCTAATATTATTAAAAACTGTTAATTGATTTAATAATTTATTAATAAGAAGGGGCCAATTGTTATGAAATTTAAAACTTCAAAAGACGGAATATAATTTCTAAACTACAAAAAAATAATTTGTATTTTAAATAAATATCAAAAAGTGTATTTGTAGTTTACACTTTTTTTTGTTTGATTAATGATTGTGGTTTAAAGTGGTTACAGTGGCACAAAAATATACCAATCAAAATTAGGTCCAGCTTTGGATTGTTTAAGAAAATTGGTTAAAAGTTAAGTTTTTAGTTTTTTTTTTTTTAAAGATAAAAAATAGAAAAGTACAAAGGTGATGTGACATAAAATAAGTTAAAAGTCAAAATTAACTTTTAACCATGTTTTTAAATTGGCCCCTTACCTTATTGGGCCTTTAACTTATTTTGTCTTATTAATTTTTTAATTGTTATAACTCATAATAATAGTTATAAGTAATAACTAAATGTTTTAGTAGCCCTAGTATATAGCATCACTTAAGAGTGATCTGTGAGGTCTCGACGTCTTAGAGTCCAACTCCGAAGATCACCTCTCTTATTAGGCTTTTTTAAGTAATTATGACTCAGAATTATTTTTTTTCTCAGAATCCATAATGATACGATAACCATTACAAATGATGTCAAATTTATTTTTTTAGATCGAACCATTAAAAAATTAGGAAAATTATATCATCGGTCACTTTAGTGTAAGTTGAGTATCACTTTGTTTCATATAGTTTTAATTTGAACAATTCATACCTTATACTTTTAATTTTATTACAATATAGTTCCCACATTATACACTGTTAACATTTAAAACAGAAAATGACCACATATAAAATTAGAGGAAATAAATTGAATTTTTTTTAGAAAAAAATAAAGATCATCAGTGTAATTTATTTATTATACTGGCTATTCCTATCATTTCTTTTAAATTTCACTTTGGTCTCTTTAATTTTGCACATGATATTTTTCTGTTTAAAATTATAACGATGAGTGACAGAATGACCACATTGTAGCAAAACTGAAAATGTAAGATTTGAATTATTCAAATTGAGATTACAGGTTGCAACAGTATAATTTATCCTAAAAATTAGAAGGAAATTCCTAATGTACCACACACATCTTGTTATGCATTTTTATTATATATATTATATATTTTTGTAATAAATATTAGTAATGTTCTAACAAATTTACGATAATTTGTTGTTCAAAAATAAAATTACACATTTTAAAAGACAATTTTAAGAAATTTTATAATAATATTACATTTTTTTAGCGAAACATTTTTGAATCACAAATATATAATAATATTACAAAATGTGTAACTCAATTCGTAAGCTATAAATCGTCCTAACTTTGCCATAAAAATGTATCGAAAAATGCATAATAAGGTACATCTATAAAGCCAGTTCCAAAAAAAAAAAAAAGTACGTCTTCAAAGCGTGTGAACCGAAGTGATTCCCTTCCCTAAAATACACGCAGTGAGCACTTTTCTTATAAAGGTGCGTGATAAATTAAGAAAATATGAAAAAAAAAAATGTTTTTAAAAAACAAAGCCCCTTACATATGGTTGTTTAGTTTGGTAAAAGTATTTAAAAAATGTAATAAAATATATTAAAATACACAATAATATTTATATATATATATATATATATTATAAATATTTTGACATTTAATATTTGGTAGGAAGTTAGGAAGAATATGAAATAGAAAGAAATAATTTTTATATACAAATATAATATATATTATGTGATCCCTTTTGTTATTATGATTAATTTTAATCGTAAAATTCACTCTGTTTATGTTAAGGGTTAGAAAACAATAAGAGTACATATATTTATAATTAATGAAAGATAATAACACCTACTGACATTCAAAAAAAATAAATTGAAAGTCATTCAACTACAAGACCTATTCAAAAAATAAAAATAAAAATAAAGAGTAATGTACGCATCATGAAATAAATATCATGAAAATTTTTATAAAACTAATTAAAAAATGATTGCATAACATATATAATAAAGAAAATATATTTGATAATTCAAAATTTTATGACTCAAATGACTTAAATCTGTCAAAACGATGTCGTTTTACACTCATTTACACTTAAAATGACATCGTTTTAAGTGATTTAAACCATTTGAGTTATAAAATTTTAAACTACCTAATATTATTATATAATAAAACACTACAAACACTATAAATTAATTCAAAGGTAGAAAATCTTCGTAAAAGACATGGTCCTTGAAAGATACTAGCATTATTGAAAAAGAAAACAAAAAGAAGCAAAATCTTCTTCCATCCGATGCATTAAAAGCTGTTCAAACAAGAATGCATTTTTTGACTGCCAAAAAAAAAACAAGAATGCATTTTTTTTGTTTAAAAAACAAAAATGCATTTATGCATATGTTAAAGAGAGATTTTAATAGAAAATTGGGAGCCAGTAATTTATTTCACCATTACAAAAACAAAAGACTTATAAAATCCACATGGAATTTGAAGCCTTCTTTCTTCGCTTTTTTTTTTTTTTTTTTCTTTCTTTTTTCCCTGCCCCCAAGTCTTTTCTGCAGAGTACAACAGAGTGTGAAAAAGAGAGTTCAATTACGATCATATATCATTCCCGCACCCTTCAGAGCAACCCTTGGCGTCACCCTTCACCACCACCCCACCACCACCACCACCACCACCTTCCAACCGCATTTGAACCCCTCTCTCTCTCTTGCAACTTCATTTTTGTACAATGGACAGCAAAGTTAATTACAAACGCTCTTCCATTTTACAAAGTTTTTGTAGGCAGGCAGTAGCTTCCATGGATTTTCTTTCTCATCTTCTCTCTCAATCTCTCTCTGAATTCCCTTATTTTTCGTTGTTGTATGATCTGGGTTTTACAGTCTTCTAGTTCCACTGATCGGAGCAATACCATGGAAGGGTCGGAGCTTGATCATCTGAAAAGAAATTACAAGCCTCATCCCCACTGAAAAAATTGTGCTCCTCTATCTTCACAAACTGTGGCTGATACGCCTTCTGTGCATCCAACAGAATGGCTTTCGAGTCCGAGAATTGGTAGCAATTCACACCCGAATTACCGAACTTCAGCATCGCCGCCGCCGACGACGAGGAGCTCGGAGACACCATGAACTGGTGGTGGTGATGGTGATGGTGGCTGTGCAGGAGAGGACCACCGTGTCCGGAGGAGATTGCGGCAGCGTTGGGGCTATTGTTGTTGTCTTCGTTGAGTATGGCGCTGGAATCGCTGTCGGACGACCCGTCTTTCAGGTCGGGGAAGACAGCCGCCGTCGCCGCCGCCGCTACTCCGCCGCCATTGGTGTTGAAGGTCTCGTAGTTGAGGTCGTTGGTTGTGGTGGGATGGTCAGATCCTGCAACCGATGGGGGTGGTGGTGGTGGTGGTTTAGTAGTGGTGTGCTGGAGGAGTTTGTTGGCATCGGAGTCTGATGGGATTAGCTCTTCTTTCACTGAGACATTGCTTTCAGTGTTTTCTTCTTCTTTCAACTTTGATTTCAGTTCTCGTATCTGCAATTACGTGTTACCAGTGTTCAGAATTCCAAGACCATGTATACACAGAGACACACAAAAGGTTGTCATTTATCATATCATGGTTTAAATTTAGGGGAAATATCAAGTTTTTCAAATAAATAATGAATTTTATAAATATTATTAATTAAAATCATTAACTTTTTTTTTTTTTGTAATTTCTACTTAAATATATCATATTCATTAATTTCGAGTGAATACCATATTATTTATTTATAAATTTATATGTATTAATTTTGTTAATTATAAAAATATATTACTCTTATCTCTTCACACTTTCTTTAAAAGGAGACATTTGTACGATTTTTTTTTTTTTATAATTATGAGTTCAGTACGTAAATATAAGAAGATTGTGAATTGATATTGGCTAATAATTTATGGGTATTGATGTATTAATCTTTTCATAATAATTGACACAATAAACAAGGACATAAAATTTACCATACGTAGCATATTCTATTATTTCTTTTTTTTTTACTTTTTTTTTTTTTACATACATGAATACTAATTACGATATTTTTTTTATAATTATGAGTTCAGTACGTAAATATAAGAAGATTGTGAATTGATATTGGCTAATAATTTATGGGTATTGATGTATTAATCTTTTCATAATAATTGACACAATAAACAAGGACATAAAATTTACCATACGTAACATATTCTATTATTATTTTTTTTTTTTTTTACATACATGAATACTAATTACGTCATTTCTTCTGTGAATATATGTTAAAAAAAGTCACACAAACAAAACAATAATAACAATTTCATTACAAGTATTCATTTTAAACTATAGGCAGAGTAAAATATGTATACCTTGTAATTGTAACTGAAATTTATTTGAAGTAAAACTCTCAACACATTAAAGATGAATCCAAGCCTACCATATAAGTTTTGTGAATTTTTTCTATATAATTTTTCTAATCCGAGAACTAGAAAGAAAGCTCTCAAATTGTGTCACCTTATTATTTTTTCATAAATCAGAAGTTTAGAATTTATCTAACTAAACTAAGCTAGATAAAATCTAAAATTTTGTTTTAAAAATTGTCAATAGAGCTAAGACTAGCCATATGGAAGAGTGGGTTAAGAGAATTACCTGTTTGAGTAGAGCTTCATTGTCATCTTGAAGAGAGTCATAACTGTGCTTGAGAGATTCATAATTGGCTTTGAGAACCCCATAGTCTCTCTCCAACTGCTTTGTTTTCCACCGTGCACGGCGGTTCTGGAACCAAACAGCCACTTGTCTGGGTTGCAACCCAAGTTCCTGAGCGAGCTTTACTTTCCTCTCTGGTTCAAGCTTGTTCTCCACTTCAAAATTCTTCTCCAATGCCTTCACTTGATCAACGCTCAATCGCCTCTTCTTCTCTGCGATCTGACCCGACTCTTCTACACACCCTTCTTCGTCTAGTCCTTCCAACATCGACTGAAACTCTCTTCCGTACACATGGTTGTTTCCTGGGCTGTGCTCTTCTGAATCAATCAAACCAAAATGTGTCATGAATTTGATAATCAAATACAACCAATTGAGAGTATAAATACAAAACCCAGAAAAAAGTATGCTTTAATTTCTTGTTTAGTTAACCTGTTGTTGGACAGATGGACATCAAAGCACCCAAAGAATCTGAGCTGCCCAGTCTCTTCATGGCTACTGTTGCAAAGTTGGTACTCTGTTAAAACAGATCTGTTTAGATCTGAGAACCCTCTAGTTTGTTTTGATTTTGATTTTGATTTTGAGATTTTGATTTGTTTGAGTTAAATGTACACAGAGAGAGAAAGAGAAAGAGAGAGAGAACTCAAGGAGAGTTGAAAGCAGGTTTATCACTTGCAAGAGAACATGGAAGCAACACTCCCATGTCTAGAACAAGCCCAACTTGTAGAATGATGCATACAGATTGAGTGAGTAAGCAACCATTTCTCTCTCTTGGGAACCCCATCTTTCTCCTTTTTCAATACTTCTTCTCCCTCCAAACCCATCCAAAAAAAATAAATAAAAGAAGTAAGCAAAACCCCAGAAAACCAACCCACAAAACAATCAAGCCAACCAACCAAAACCCAGAATAGAAGTTATCAAAAACACACACACTTTCACTCTCTCTCTATTCTCTCTGTCCGTGTCTCTCTCTACATCATTACACAATCAATTTAAGAGTTATAAGTTTGAAGAACTAGTCTCTGACTGTTCATCTACAAAAGAAAAGATTGGAGAGAGAGAGAGAGACAGAGAGGATTGGAGTGGGAAGAGGGAGATCAGGAAAACCAGTTCACAACCCAGCTGGCCTTCACACTTTCTCTCTCTTTAAATAAACCCAACTTGGGTCAGATACAGCCATACTGGGGTTAGAATCTGACTCTGGTTAGGTACACTGAATTTCTGCAAATGAAATGAGCCCCAAATTGAGATCCAAATGTAATTTCTGTCCACCGGCTATCGCCGGTTTTGGAACAGTTTTCGGAGAGAGATTTTTTTGTTTTTGGGGAGTGTGGGGTACGTATAAGCTATGTATGGTTGCGATAAGTGGAGAGGATTGCTTGGCTCGGCTTGAAGAGAGGCTCGGCTCGAGTCAAGCTGATTTGAAGATTTGCGTAGCGTCAGCGTATCGTCCTCGTCACTACGGCGTGGTCGGTGCGAGTAATCGCGATTAAATTGGGGACTTTCATTTGTCCAAGCAATCCTTTCATGCCAATACGTGGTAATTTTGTTAGAGCATCCCAAGAGTTTATTATTTTTTTCATTAAATTTGAATAAAAAATAATTAATTTTTTTAATCTAATACGGTTAGTCTTAACGATGTGCACCAAAAGGGAAGGGATCATTCGGTTGTTCAACCGACGGGTCAACAGATAAGGCTTATAAATTTTTTTTTTTTTTTTTTCCTAATTACTCCTGTCAAAACCTTTTATTTGTTTGTAGACATTACTAAGTTGTGAACTGAGTGTAACATTTGATTTGCATTCTATCTTGATTTTGATTTTTGAAAAACAATCCACACGGGTATTGAAAGGATCAGAATTACAGGCTCAATTGAGTCTTATTCAAGAAGATCTTAAGAAAGCATAGGAAAAATTGGTTTTGGTTGAGAAAGAAAAAACTCAAGCAAATGAAGAATTAAAAGAAGCCCAGAGATTGGCGGAGGAACCAAATGAGAAACTCAGGGAGGCTTTGGTGGCTCAAAAACGAGCTGAAGAAAATTCTGAGATTGAAAAGTTCTAAGCTGTTAAAATGGAACAAGCCGAAATTGAGGCATCTCAAAAGAAGGAAGAAGAATGACAGAAAGAGGTTAAGGCTGTGAAGAACCAACATGAAAAATTGGCAGAGACCGTGAGGGAGTTATTGATTGTTGTTGATGGCTACCAAAGAGGATGAGAGATTGGAGGAGAGATTGCTCTTAGAAGATGGATTTTCACAGGTACTTTTGACGCTTTGATTCAAATTTCAAGCTTGAGGGTTATCCGGGGGGTCGACCCCGGAGTCGACTAGGAGGTCGACCTCCTAGTGTAAAATCTAGACAAAATTTTGCGAAAATTGGTCATTCGGTAGTGAAAATACAATGGTAATAAATAGTGTTTTGGTGAAAGACCCAGCGCATTCTCATTTTGGTGAAACTTTTGGTAAATTCTCATTTTGATATCCATTTGGTGAAACCATTGGATTGAGAAAAAAGTGACTTTTTCATCAAATTTCAAATCTGATGCAAGGTTTGATACACCGTTGGAGATGCCCTTAAGGCTCATTTGTTTGCATGAAAAAATCATATATTTAACATTTTTTAATGTGTACTACTCTTTCCGTCTTAAAATAATAATTCCTTTTGAAAAATTTAACCTTTTTTATAGTACAACTATTACACTTTAAAAAAATTAAAATTTTAAAATTACTCTTTGATAGTACATTTTTTAAGGAATATCAATATCATAATTGTACTTTTTATGTTATTAATGAATTTAAAATAAGGACAAAATGAGAAATTTATATTATTTTTGTACTTAATTTTTGAAAATTGACTAATATTTTGGGACAATGAAAAATATAATAAGAGACTAATATTTTGGGACGGGGGAATACTTCATTTGTTTCAAAATATTTGTTTTTTATTTCATTTTTTATTACTTCAAAATATTAGCTTCTTTTCAAAACTTAAGGATAAAAATAATACAAATTTTTTATTTTGTCATTTTTTAAAATTTATTAACCACATAAAAGTACAATTATGGTAATTGATATTTCATAAAAAAAAAAAAATGTACTACATCAATTTTTTTAAAGTGTAATAATTGTACTACTAAAAAAAGTTCCAAAAGAGACTATTATTTTAAAACGGAGGGAGTAATAAGTCTTTGAAAAGAATTTATTTACTATAATTTTTTAATTATTTTAACTTGATTAAAAATGTTTCATTTAAAAATAATTTTTATTTTTTGTAATTTTGTGAGAAAAAAATAAAACGATTATGATTTGAATATAACATTTTATTTTATTAACTTTTTAATCTTTTAATGGGTTAAATTAGTCCCAACTTGCTTTCTAAATGAGGCTTAAGTGAGGAGTTGAAATCAACACAATATATATGTAGATATATATATATATTCTTTTACAAAAATAACTAACAAATACTTTTTATTATTAATGTAAAATAAACTTATTTAAAAATATTTATTTATTTTTGAATGCTGAAAAATAATTTTTGAATTAGAGTATTATCAATATGACAAAATTTGAAGTCTGTCTTCTTCTTATGTCAGTTGTTTATTTCTCTATTCAAGACGAGAAAAAAATTAGATAGAGAAGAGAGTGACAGTTAAACCTAAATAATAAAGAAATTCTTATTACTTGAGGAACATACAATATATAATGAACATTTTGTTTTGTTATTAGTTATTTGAATTATATATCCATCATGTGTCAACAACTAGTTTATTTTAAAGTAACAATCAAACATAAAAATATAGGGTAAATTACACTATCCTTTCCTAAAATTTGGGAAAAAAAATAATAACATCATTTTTTCATCCATGTGATGAGACAAAAGTTAAATGTTATGTGAATTAAAGTTTTTTAAAAAAAAATTAATATAATTATAATAAACATGTGAGATTTATTGTATTTACTGAATATCTCAAGAGAGAAAGTAATTTACCCTAATATACATATGTATAAGGAAAAAAATTCACTGAAACAAATCAACTTGCTTTTCCTTTTAATAGGAATTCTTGGCTATGTTTGGTTAGTTTTTTAAAAATAGTTTTTTTTTTTTTTTTTTTTTCTAAAAAATAGAAGGTAGTTTGATAAAAATAAACCCTAAAAAAATAATTTTAAATTTTTAAAAATTATTACTCCCTTCCAAAAAAGATAAAATTATATGAAAATGATCAATGTTTTTATTTTTTTTCACTAAATTATGCTTTAGATTTTATTTTATTTTATTTTTATTTTTTTTAAAAAAAATTTGAATACCAAACCAAATATAATCATCTTTTGAAGATTTAAATTTGGACTTATGGCTAAAAGGTCTAGAGGTACTGTTAGAGCATCCACATTAGTTTTATCAAATGTAGTTTTTGGTTAAATATAGCTAGCAAATTATAAAATTGTTGCTTCATCAATCTCACAAATTATTTCTAAACTAACTTTTGGTTAACTTTGTTACAGTACCTTAACAAATTTATTGAGGTATTATTCATTAGTTATTCAATCCTTTATCATTTTTTTGGGGGGATAGATTTGACCTCACTTTTTTAATTTTTTAAGTACTATTCATTGAAAAGATATTTAAAATTTATTTAAATACGAAAAATGAATATTTTAATGAAATAGATTTTTTAAATAGAGAGATTGATAGAGTCTGTATATAAAAAAAGACAAGTTCAAATATAAAAGCGCTTTTAAATTGTAATTTGATTCAAAATTTACTGAAACTAATATGGATGCTCTTAGACTATTTCCAATGATTTATCAATTCTTTTATCAAATTTAAATTTGATGAAAAAATAACAGTTTTCTTACTCTAATAGTTTCATCAGATTAGTATGAAATCGTGAATATCAAAAATCCTTTACCGAATTGAGGTTGCTTGGAGCTTTTATCAAATTATTATTTATAGCCGTTACATTTTCACTCCCAGATAACCATCTCTAGACAAAAATTTGTGAAAAAAATATACTGGTCAGTCGACTGGCTAAACATTTGCCTGATCGTCCAACCAGTCAACCAGTATTTTAATGAAAGCCCGAAATTCATCGAGCACTTGATATCAAATTAAATTTTTATGCAAATTTGATAAAAAAATATATACATCATTGGAGATGCTCTTAAGGAGCATATTTTAAAAATAAATTCCTATAAGTACAAAATTTTATAAGTTTCTAGTCTCCCAATTTTAAATGAAGTAATTCTATGTCTCGAAAGGAAAGGATTAAATTCAAATTCTATGTCTCGAAAGAAAAAATTTGTAGATTTTTGTATTGTATCTTCGCATCAAACACATTCAATTATTCAAATACAAACAAAAAATTATAAAATAGCACAACCTATATATTTAAATAAAGGGCAAATTACCTTACACCTCCCTTGAGGTTTATCTAAATTATAAATTCTAAGATTTCAGAAATTACATCTCACCTCCCAAGGTTTATATTCGTATAATAATTTAACCTCTACAGTTAACTAAACGTTAAGAATAGTTAACTGATATCACCAAAATATAAATTGATGGATGATATTGTCCCTATTAAAATTCCTTTAATAAATCAACAAAATTTATAAAAGCATTACGTTAGATAGAAAACAAAATTAAGTTTTTGGAACCATATTTGATTTGTTATTTAAAAAGAAAAATTAGAATTTAGAAAAAATAAAAACTAATTTAATAAAAATAAATATGAAAAAATATATTTAATTTGTAAAAATTATTTCTAATCACTCAAAAAATAAAATTATATAAAAATAATTATTATTTTTTATTTTTTATTTCTTAACCAAATTAATTTTTTTTTAAATTAAAATAATTTTTTAAAAATCAAATCAAACATATTCTAAGAATTTTTTGACAAGTCATTTCTTGTGTTTTTAGCTTATTTAATTATTTATTAATTTTATGATATTTTCACCATCTGACACTACAACATATAAGAGTTTTAAAGACCAATTTTTTTAATATCTAAAAGTAAAAATTTTGTTGCAAACGATATTTAACGACTAATTTCTATCGTCGTAAGAATAATCGCTAAAAGGTCGCTCTGAAAAATAAAAAAGAAGGCTTTTAGTGATAAAATTTCAAAATTGTCAATAATAAATAGACTTGTAGGAACAAAATAATTTGGTCTTAAATTGGTTTATTTTTTGAGACAAAATTTGATACCAAAAGATAATAATTAATCACTAATGTTCAATTTTCGTTACTAAAAATATAATAATAATACTTTTCACAATAAAAATATTTGGTCTCCTAAAAATAATTTTGTTCCTAAATTTTGATCTCTAAAACCTTAATTTTTTGTAGTGTGATAAGTTTTCCATTTTAATTTTGCATTTAATAACTTATTTAAAAATAATAATTTAGGCCTCGTTTGGGAACAGACTTTTTTAGTAACTTTTTGCCTTTTTGGCTAAAATATGATGTAAAAAAAACTAATATGTTTGGAGTGACTTTTTGACTTTTTACGAAAAGATGTGCAAAAAAGTAAGAGAAAATAGAATCTTTGACTTTTTGATATAGATTATAGGCTTTTTGATTTTTTTAGTAATTTTTTGACTTTTTTACTAAAATGTTAACTTGCTAAACGAGGCCTTAACTAAACCTTAGAGGAAAATATGTAATTTAGCTAAATCTCAGGGAAAATTTGTAATTTAGCTAAATCTCAAGGGGGTGTAGGTAATTTGCCCTTATTTCTCAAAAGGATATTTTAGTCAATTTATGATATCCGTTAACGGTGTTAATTGTGATGGGATGAAATGTAATTTTTAAAATCTCATAAAAAAAATCTGTAATTTTGTTAAACCTAGGTAATTTGCCCTTTAAATAAAAGTAAATTATCTTTTTCCCCAATGGTTAGCCACAAATTTTGGATTGACCTTTCTCATTTAAAAATGCAATTTGCCAAAAGTGAGTTACACCAGCACATTAGTGTGGTTTCCAAACAACCGATTAAAAGCATCTTCAAAACCGATTAAAAGCATCTTCAAATCAACTACTAATTAACTTTAGGTTTAGCGATATTGCATAGAGTGACTTAAACCATAATCCAACTGACTTGGGGAAAGTCCATCGAATTATAATGTGAAAGAGTCTGGCACATCAGATTATTTTGAAATCTATCTATATATTATATGAAGAAAATAAAATTTTTTAATAAGAAACATTTTAGGAGTTCCAAATCTTTATTTTAATTTTCTTGATTTTCTTAATTAGATAAAGAAAAGAGACTTTCTAGTAAGAAGCCTTCTAGGAGCTCCAAATTCTTATTCTAATTTTCTTGATTTTCTTAATTTTAAATAATTACTTTTATTTGATAATCACACATCAAGAAAAAAAGAACAAAAATGAGTTGTTTTACTCATATAAAGAGAATCTTATTCTCCTATCCCATTTGGTGCGGAACCTTGTGAGAGTTTCAATATCTCATACTCATTTTTTTGATTTTCTTAATTTTAAACAATCAAGAAAATCTTCATTGGCTAACTTTTAATTGATAATCCCACATCTGGAAAAGAAAAAAAAATGTGAATTGTTTAGGTTGGAAGCTATTATCATAGTTTAGGTTGATGGTTCACCAAACTGTACGGTGAAAATATGTCTCTCTAATAGGAGGCCAACTTATATAATTTAAAGGCTTTTTTTTAATAATTAATGTTATTATTATTATAATAAAAGGGTTTCGAAATTTGGAGGTCGTCACCCATCTCCTCCAATTGAGTCCATCTTGCTTGCATGACTATAATTAATTATATTTTAAAAAAAATATTTTGCTCCAAATACAATGATGCAAGTTAATTTCACGATTATGACCACATGGATGACAATGTAACAAGGCACATGTCGGAGAGGAGAAGAGATTAGTTGATTGACTTTGATTTAATTTCAATTTTTATTAGTAATATTCTGAACAAATTAAAATTCAATTTACTTCGAGCGAGACTATCATTTATAATTACATAATTTTATTATATTTAATTTTTAAAAATAAATAATATATATAATTTTATAAATAAATCATATATTTTTATTAAAGATAAATACATTGAAATCATATAAACATGACTTTAGAATGAATTTTATTTTTTTATTTTTTTTATAATATGCATATGAATTTACAAAATGATCGAGTATGATAAATTCACCAACCTAAACTATGCCTCTCTAATTCCTGTTGGCTAGCTTCTATTTACCTTTTATTTTACAATTCCACATTGAAAAAAGAAAGAAAAAGTGAATTGTTTCACTTACATAAAGTGAATCTTATACTCCCATTTATATAAGCAAAATGAAATTTTTAGTGAGAAACCCTATGATCAATATCTCATACTCATTTTTTTTTCTTAATTTTAAACAATTAAGAAATCCCCATTGGCTAGCTTCCATTTAATTTTTATTTTACAATCCCGCAGAGTTTTGATTTTAAAAATAATTTTGTATGAGATTTTGAAACTCTCATAATATTTAACTTTAAAATAATTACAACTTCACATTAAGAAAAGAAAGAAAAAGTGAGTTGTTTCACTTATATAAAGCATTACAATCCCACATTGGGAAAAGAAAAAAAAAATGAGTTGTTTTACTTATATAAAATTTCTATTGGCTAACTTCAATTTAACCATATAAAAATAAAACTCTAATTAGTTTATGATTTATTTTATAATCTCACATCAGGAGAAGAAGAAAAAGCAAAGTTTATTTCACTATATATATATATATATATATTATAAGGAAAATGGACTTTTTAGTAAGAAGCCTTCTACGAGCTCCAAATCCTCATTTTAATTTTCTTAATTTTAAATAATTACTTTTATTTGATAATCCCACATGGAAAAAAAAATAACAAAAATGAGTTATCTTACTCATATAAAGAGAATCTTATACTCACATCCCATCTAGTGAGGAGTCTTGTGAGAGTTTCAATATCTTATACTAATTTTCTTGATTTTTCTTAATTTTCAATAATTAAGAAAATATCTATTGGCTAACTTTCATTTGATAATCCCACATCGGAAAAAAAATAAAAAAGTAAATTATTTAGGTTGTGAAGTTTAGATTGGAAGTTTTTATCATAATTTAAGTTGATGATTCACCAAACTGCACGGTGAGAATATGTTTCTCTAATAGATGGCCAACTTATATAATTTAAAGGATTTTTTAATAATTAAAGTTATTATTATTATAATAAAAAGGTTTTGAAATTTGGAGGCCGTCACCCATCTCTCCCGGTTAGGTCTATCTTGTTTGCATGACTGCAATTAATTATATTTTTAAAACAATATTTTGCTCCAAATGCAATGATTCAAGTTAATTCCATGATTATGACCACATGGATGACAATGTAACAAGGTACATGTCGAAGAGGAGAAAATGTTAGTTGATTGACTTTGATTTATTTTTAGTTTTTATTAACAACATTCTAAACAAATTAAAATTCGATTTACTTTGAGCGAAACTATCATTTATAATCACATAATTTTATTATATTTAATTTTTAAAAATAAATAATATATATAATTTTATAAATAGATCATATATTTTTATCAAAGATAAATACATTGAAATCACATGGACATGACTTTAGAATAAATTTGATTTTTTTTTTTGTTAATATGCATATGAGATTACAAAATGATCGAGTATGATAAATTCACCAACCTAAACTATGTCTCTCTAATTCCTGTTGGGTAGCTTCCATTTACCTTTTATTATACAATCCCACATCGGAAAAAAAAAAAAAAAAAAAAAAAAGAGTAAATCTTATGCTCTCATTTATATAAGCAAAAAGAGATTTGTAGTGAGAAGCCCTATGATCAATATCTCATACTCATTTTTTTGATTTTCTTAATTTTGAATAATTAAAAAAATTCTCATTAGTTAGCTTCCATTTAACTTTTATTTTACAATCTTACGTAATTTTGATTTTAAAAATAATTTTGTATGAGATTTTCAAACTCTCACAATAACTTTAAAATAATTACAATCACACATCGAGAAAAGAAAGAAAAAGTGAGTTGCTTCACTTATATAAAATGTTACAATCCTACATTGAGAAAAGAAAGAAAAAATGAGTTGTTTCACTTATATAAAATGAATCTTATAAAGGGAGTTTTAAGGGAAAAGTTTTCTAGAATGTCCAAACCCTCATTCTAAACTTATTGAATTTTCTTAATTTTAAACAATTAAGAAAATTCTCATTAGTTAGCTTCCATTTACCTTTTATTTTACAATCCCAAATTGGGAAAAAAAAGAAAAAGAAAAAGTAAATTGTTTCATTTACATAAAGTGAATCTTATGCTCCAATTTATATAAATTATTGAAATTTCTTAATTTTATACAAGTAAGAAAATCCCCACTAGTTAGCTTCCATTTAACTTTTATTTTACAATCTCACATCGGAAAAAGAAGAAAAATGAGAATTGTTTTACTTATATACAGTGAATCTTATACTCCCATTTATACAAGCAAAATAAGATTTTTAGTGAGAAGCTCTATAATCAATACCAATTTTTTTTTTTTGTTAGTATGTTTAAGAACACATGCACAATACTCCTCGCGTATCACTCGTGCTATGTGAAGGTGCAATGTGAATGTGCTTTTGTAAATGTAGTTTCAATTTACAATCCAATGTGTATATCCACTTAACTTTTATTTTACAATCCCACGTCAAGAAAAGAAGGGAAAAGTGAATCTTATGCTCCCGTTTATATAAACAAAAGAAGATTTTTAGTGAGAAACCCTATAACCAATAACATTTTTTTTTAATTTTCTTAATTTTAAACAATTAAGAAAATCTCCATTAGTTAGCTTCCATTTAACTTTTATTGTACAATCCCACATAAACATTTGATTTTAAAAATAATTTTGTATGAGATTTTGAAACTCTCATAATATTTAATTTTAAAATAATTACAATCCCCACAACAAGAAAATAAATAAAAGGTGAGTTGTTTCACTTATACAAAGTAAATCTTATACTCTCGTTTAATATTATAATATTGTGCATGTTTCAATTTAAGATGGTTTAAATCTTAATGTAACGCCCCACAAAATACACAATAAAAGTACACTAATCATTGTTCCGTATGGTAGAACAAAAATAAATCTCCAACACTTGCATATTTAATCATAAGAGATTTACAAAATAGTTCTACCTACGAATATACATTTAACGACTCTAGTACATGAATCTACAGCATGTAAAACATCCAGTCAAAAAGAAATAAATGCCCTCAAGGGTTACAAAATCCAAGGCTTAAGCCCGATTACACAAAATGGTTGCTCGAACCCATACAAATATAGCCCTTGGCTTGTAAAATATAATCACAACAAAACAAGAGCCTTGTGTCTACAAGTAGGCATTACTAGCACTACCAAAACCCCCACTTTACCAATAGCTAACCGGAAGGCATGTGGTACCTCATCTGCGCGTGTTTTCGATCTTTCACCCTGGACACTTAGGCGAACTTACTCAATTTCATCTACACCCCATATCTGGACTTGCCAACGTATTTACTTCAAAACAATTCAATGCAAGATTTTTCAATTTCTCAATTCAAAACTCATAATAATCAAATGAATTGAAATGCCAATTTTCACGCAATTTTTCCATTTATTGTCACAATTCCCAACTCTCTTTCAATGAAATTTCACAAGATAAATATATGCTCATCAATCTCTCTCGAGGAGCAACATATTCCGCATTTCATGCATTTCCATCAACTTTCTCATTTCATGACTATATCAATATTTTAAACAACAAACTTCCAAATCCACTAATTCTCATATACCATGAAGTACCTCATGTCAACATTTGTCATAATACTAGTCAAATATCAATTTCATAACATCACCACATTTTCTCAAAATTTCTCAAATTTCTAGGGTTTCCATAAATTAGGTTACCTCCTCATTTTGAAAGAAATTATTTCAAGCTAACACTTCTCTATAAGAATATAACTCACAATCTCAATAATTTTATAAAAAAAAAAAAACATTCTGGAAACCCACCTTTAAAATCATTCACAACGTATGACCCAAAATCAAAGTTTCCATACTTCCCAAAAGAGTTCCAAATCAACATAATCTTGCAAATATATATATATATATATAACTCTAAGAAAATTCCTACCTTAACTTTTGAAGAAGAAGTGAGATGAAACCCCCAAAATCAACGGTGTTGAAACTTGATGTCCATTGCACAAAACGTAACCTTTGAGATGTTATCCAACTTTGATGAAGGGACTAGGATCAAAACTCTAATGGATTTGAAGAAATTAAGGATTTAATCTAGTTTGGTGTAGGAAATGTAGAGAGAAAGAAGAGAAAAGTGTTTTTAGAGAGATAGGAATGATGAAAAAAGTTATATACACTCAGTCCAAGAAGAAGAAAAGGAAAAAAAATTCGAACTTAGCGTTTTCCCACACATGCACCCGTTTTCCTGCACGTGTGGCATGTACTTCCCGTACATGCGACACTCTCTCCCATACCTTCTTCCGCATGTGCACATAATGCAGTAGCCAACCTAGAATTTCCCTTTCTCACCGCACGTATGGCCTCACTTCCGCACGTGCGGCCCCATTCCTGCACGTGCCCCCGCACTTTCCGCACGTGCAATTTTTCTTTTTCGCTCCCAAACTGCACCAGTGAGTCCCGGAAACCCCAGATCAAATTTCATGCCCTACGAGACAAGTAAAACTCAATCCCAGGAAAAATAGAACCAAGAAAAGGAATTATTGGAAAGTTTTCGAAAATGATAAACCCAAACGGTCGACAAGACCTTAGATTAATTCCTAACACTCCCACTATGAGCAAGATAAACACAATTAGAGGAGAAAGAAACAGGTTATGTACCCTGTTATCACAACCTCTCCACCATAGGAAATTTCATCCCCGAAATTAAATCAAACTATCCAAACAAAAGGGGCTTTAAGTGATCAAAACCACGCTAACATAATTTCAATTTAACGATAATAGTAACTCTCATACTAGTATGGAGATCTCAGTTCTCAACAAAATTTTCCATTGACAACATGGTTTTCATGCGCCTTAGCCACAATATTAACAACAATAGTTTGTGATAAGCATAGGCATGAAACCTTCCAACCACAATTATGACAATCATAATAATCACATGCTTGGAATAATCACACACATAATAACACATGGTTAACAATTTAATACATTTCCCTCAAACACTAGGAAACATTACAAGTTAAAACAATTAAGAATTTTCAAACAAATCCGGATACTTGTAGTGGACCTCCACCTCCCACTCCCAAGTCACTTCCTCGACCCCATGGTGTCTCCACAACACCTTTACCAACGGTATAGTTTTTCCCCTCAACACTTGTTCCCGGGTGTCTAAAATTTGAACCGGTTGCTCTTCGTAAAAGGCATCCTTGTCTACCTCCAAATTATCCCAATCAAGTACATGAGAAGAGTCGGGTTCATACTTCCTAAACATGGACACATGAAACACGTTGTGAACCTTCGAAAGTTGTGGCGATAAGGCTAACTGGTATGTCACTTCTCCAATTCACTCCAATATCTCGAAAGGCCCAATGAACCTTGGAGACAATTTACCACTCTTATCAAATATCATCAAACCCCGCCTTGGTGAGATTTTAAGGAATACATGGTCACCAACTTCGAAAGATAATGGTCGTCTCCTCTTATCGGCATAACTCTACTGTCGGCTTTGAGCCGTAGCTAACCTCTTCCGAATGAGAGCAACTTTCTCTGTTGTCTCTCTAACAATTTTCGGACCCAATAACGGTACATCACTCACCTTGGCCCAACAAACTGGTGATCCATAAGGTCGGCCATACAAGGCCTCAAATGGTGCCATCTCAATGCTAGCTTGATAACTATTTTCATAAGCAAACTCAATCAATGGTAAGTGTCTTTCCCAAGACCCTTTGAAATCAAGGACGCAAGCTCTAAGCATGTCCTCCAAAATCTGAATTGTACACTCCGACTGCCCATCAGTTTGGGGGTGGTAAGCGGTACTAAAGGTCAACTTAGTTCCCAATGCCTCTTAAAGGATTTGCCACAACCGGGCGATAAAACGAGGATCTTTATTCGATATAATAGTTACAGAATCCCATGAAGTCGAACTATCTCTCCAATGTACAACTCTGCCAAATGCTTAACTGAGTCACTGGTGCGCATCGAAATGAAATGTGTAGGCTTAGTCAACCTATTAACAATCACCCAAACGGCATCATTGCCTCGCTGTGTTCTAGGAAACCCAACTACAAAATCCATGGTAACATGCTCCCATTTCTACTCGGCTATCGGTAAGGGTTGTAGCAAACCCGCTGGCGTTTGGTGTTCGGCCTTCACTTGTTGACAAGTAAGGTACTTCGATACAAATAAGCTTCATACCCCTCCACCAAAACTGATGACTAAGATCATGATATATCACATTCCCAAATGGCCACACTTGCCAAACTACTCACATATTTCCGACTCAAGGCATCGGCCACCACATTGGCCTTCTATAGATGATAGTGTAACTCAAAATCGCAATCCTCCATAAATTCCATCTACCTCCGTTGGCATAAATTCATGTCTTTTGGGGAAAACAAATACTTTAGGCTCTTGTGATCGGAGAAAACCTCAAACTTCTCACCGTACAAATAATGTCTCCAAATCTTCAAGGCAAAAATTATCGCCACTAATTCTAAATCGTGGGTGAAGTAATTTTTCTCTTGAGTTTTCAATTGTCGTGAACCATAGGCCAAAACCTTCCCATCTTGCATTAAGACACAACCAAGTCCATCCCAGGACGCATTTTAATAGACGATATAACCCAAACCTCTTTCTGGAATTATCAAAACTAGTGTGGTGGTCAATCTAGTGTTAAGTTCTTAGAATGACTTTTCACAAGCTTCACTCCATACAAATTTGACACCCTTCCTTGTCAACCTAGTCAAAGGAGCAGCTAGTCTAGAGAAGTCCCTTACAAAACAGCGATAATACCTAGCTAATCCCAAGAAACTCTGGATCTCAAAAACATTTTTAGGTTGTCACCAATCCTGCACGGCATCCATCTTAGAGGAGTCTACAGTTTCTCCTTTTCTCGGCACTAGATGTCCCAAAAACTTCACCTCAGTTAACCAAAACTCGCACTTCTCAAATTTAGCATACAATTGGGGCTCCTTTAGCATTTCAAGCATTAACTGCAAGTGGTTCTCGTGTTCCTTCTCGAAGGCTGAATAGATCAAAATTTCGTCCACAAAGACGACCATGAAGCGGTCTAAGAATTCTAAAAAAATTCGGTTCATCAAATCCATAAAGGAAGCAAGTGCATTGGTCAAACCGAAAGGCATCAGAAGAAATTCATAGTGGCCATAACGCGTGCGAAAGGCCGTTTACTGGATGTCCTCCTCCCAGACTCTCAACTGATAGTACCCTGACCTCAAGTCTATCTTCAAGAGCAATGAGACCCTCTAAGTTGATCAAAAAGGTCATCTATTTTGGGTAGAGAATATTTGTTCTTAATGGTAACTCGATTCAACTTGCGGTAATCAATACATAACTGCAACGACCCATTTTTTTTCTTCACAAAGAGAGCCGGTGCACCCCAAGGTGATGTACTAGGGCGGATGAAGCCCTTGTCTAAAAGTTTCTTGGAGTTGAATCTTCAACTCATGCAATTCGACCGGTGCAAACCTATAAGGTGCCATGGAAATCGGTGCCGTGTCAGGCATTAAGTCAATGGAGAACTTGATCTCCCAGTAGGTGGCAAACTAGTAAGATCTTCGGGAAAGACATCTGGGTACTCACAAACTACCCTCGACAATTCAACACGGGCTCCATCACTTTCACTATCTAAGAGAGTCGCAAGAAGACTACTAAACTCGCTGCTACCATGAGAGTCAAAAATTGGTGACAAAACCCTATCCACTCGATCCCCCAGAAAATAAAAACAGTCACCACCCGAGGTGCACACTGTAGCTCTCTGATGGTAACAATCAATTACAGCTTGGTACGAAGACAAACAATCCATACCTAAAATGACATCAAAACCTAACATGTCTAACAACACAAAAGCAAACGGAAGTTGGCGCCCGGCAACCTCTATCTCACAACTGCGACATTCTCGGTCTTAGTCAACAGTACCCCCAACTGGTGACTTTACCCTGAGCGGAGACACTAATCGTGCTACTTCTAACCCTAATGCAGAAGCAAATGCAGTAGATATAAATAAATGTGACGCACCCGTATTTATCAACACATTAGCCAACGAATTACACACAACAAAAATACCTCTCTGGCGAGGATCTCAGTAATCTTTCTGTGCGATAAAGATACACGCGCCCTTGTGGCCTCTGATCAACATGTTCATCTCTCGGAGCATTGGCCTGTTGCACTGACTGAGCCGAAGCGGCTCCTTGATTAGCCCCGTGAAGTCTGAACTGAATGAGCCTCCTGGTGGATCTGAGTCTGCCTCGACCCTAATACGCCAAATGCACCTCCCAACTGCAAGCATGCCCTCCTTATATGCCCCGGTTGACCACACTAAAAATAAGTAAGTCCTTGCCCTCTATTCTGAGACTAACTCTGAGATCAGTTAGGTAGTGGTGGTGGTAACATTTGTTGCCTTCTTCCTTTCTGTGAGCAGGAAAAAGCTTTGTGACCCGATTAGTTACACTTGAAACACGAGAAATTACCCAGTGCATTCTTCCCCGGGCCCATACTAGGCAAGGGAAAAGTAGATCTAGACTGCTGTGGTTGGGACTGGGATGAAAAGGTTCCCCTGTTCTTCTTACTGGGTCTAAAATCACCCTGTGACTCGTGGCCCCTAGACCTCGAACCCCGAAGTCTCTCATCCTTGGCTTGTATAGTAATCTCTACATGTGCCGCCACTTCTACAAGACGATCATAGCTCCGAATCATATTTCCTGCAACCTTGAACAAAATTTTAGTTCTCAACCTTTTCTCAAATTCTATGCAATGGCGCTCTTCCATTGCCACTAACTCCGACGCAAACCGGGACAAATTGGTGAGGGCTGCCTCAAACTCGGCCACGAATAGGTTAAGTTGCTTGAGGTCTTGAAACTCTTGCCTCAATCTCTTCCTAACAGTGAGAGGTAGATACTTGTCTTGGAAAGCAACCACAAAGGCTTCCCATGCCGACTCCACTCTACCCTTAGCGTATTCCACCATTGGCCCGCATCTCCCTTGAGGTAGTAACTTGTCAACATCACTCTTAGCTCATTATCTTCAATGTGAAGCATCTCAAATGTCTTCATCATTTGCTCGAGTCACTCATCCGCTTTCTTGGGCTCGGGGCCACCATGGAACTCATCCGTTTGGGCTGCAAAAACTCTCAAGTAAGAAAACTCGCTCTTGTCTCTACAACGTTCTCTCGGGCTTGGTTCTCCACCCTCAACAAATTCATTGATTCTGTCAAAGCCCTTGTCATTTCTTGGGCTAGGGCCTCCATTGCGGTTGACCCGCTTGTTTCGGAATCCCCGCTTGCCCCACTTGCTCAGCCACATTAGCTTGGCCCGTTTGCTCGGCCTCATTAGCTTGGCCAACCCTTTCTCTTGCACCAGGACCTCATGGATCGGTATTTCATGTACACCTCGGCGAGGCCTACCACGCCTCTCATCTCTACTACCACAGGTTTGACCCCTTCTTGACATCCTAATAAAGGAAATAAGGGAAATAATTTAGCACACGAACCCAAATGTGCTCGCAACTTGCCTCACACATTCGACCACAACAATTATATATATATATATATATTTTTTTTTTTCTACCACATAAACAACTTAGTTTCACTCCACATAAGCATTTGGTCATATATACACATACGGATTATTCCTTCATGATGAAATTCGTCCCATGAAATACCAAGAATTCTTAGTAGAATGAGTATTGATCAAGTACCCTTCTAATTAGACCTCAAGGAATTTAATAGGCGCGAACCACATCCTAAAAGTCCAATCCCATACATATCTAGTCATTTAAGCATGTTATCACATAACCACAAAAATATCCAACATTTTCTAATCAAACGAGATGAACCGATTATGACAAAACAACCACTTTCCACGAGCCCCAAGTATTCAAAACCCGGTAGCTCTAATACCAAGCTGTAACGCCTTACAAAATACACAATAAAAGTACACCAATCATCGCTTCGTACGATAGACCAAACATAAATCTCCAACACTTGCATATTTAATCATAAGAGATTTACAAAACATTTCTATGTGCGAATATACATTCAACGACTCTAGTACATGAATCTATAGCATGTAAAACATCTAGTCAAAAAGAAACAAATGCCCTCAAGGGCTACAAAGTCCAAGGCTTAAGCCCGGTTATACAAAATGGTTACTCGTACCCATACAAATATGGCCCTTAGCTTGCAAAATATAATCACAACAAAACAAGAGCCTTGTGCTCTCAACACACACATCCACGCCCTAGTTTGGCAAAATCACCATATCTTTTCCTGCACAAAATCCCATAGGGTGAGCATAAAACCCAATAGGAAATTCTTAACAAAGTATATACATTTTATACAATCCTTATAAGATGAAATGCATATGCCATGCCATGTTTTTAAAAGAAAGTCACGTTATCATCTTTTTAAAAACCATCATCCTCAATGAAAACTTGAAAATTTAACAATTCAATAATTTTACATCAAGTTCAAGGGGCGGTAAATACGACTTAGATAATCCCTAGGTTAGTGTCTGCAAGTAGGCATAACTAGTACTACCAAAACGCCCACTTTGCCAGTAGCTAACCGAAGGCACGTGGTACCTCATTCGTGCGTGTTTTCGGTCTTTCACCCTAGACACTCAGACTAACTTACTCAATTTCATCTACACCCCCTATCCGGACTTATCAACGTATTTACTCCAAAACAATTCAATGCAAGATTTTTCAATTTCTCAATTCAAAACTCGTAGTAATCAAATGAATTGAAATGCCAATTTCCACACAATTTTTCCATTTATTGTCACAATTCCCAACTCTCTTTCAATGAAATTTCACAAGATAAATATATGCTCATCAATCTTTGTCGAGGAGCAACACATTCCGTATTTCATGCATTTCCATTAACTTTCTCATTTCATGACTATATCAATATTTTAAACAACAAACTTCCAAACCCACTAATTCTCATATACCATAAAATTCCTCATGTCAACATTTATCATAATATTAGTCAAATATCAATTTCATAACATCACCACATTTTCTGAAAATTTTCCAAATTTCTAGGGTTTTCATAAACTAGGTTTCCTCCTCATTTTGAAAGAAATTATTTCAAGTTAACACTTCTTTACAAGAATATAACTCACAATCTCAAGGATTTTTTTTTTTTTTTAAAAAAAACTTTATGGAAACCAACCTTCAAAATCATTCACAACACATGAGTCAAAACCAAAGTTTCCATACTTTCCAAAAGAGTTCCAAATCAACATAATCTTGCAAATATATATATATATATATATATAACTCTAAGAAAATCCCTACCTCAAATTTCGAAAAAGAAGTGAGATGAAAACTCCAAAATCAATGGTGTTGAAACTTGATCTCTAGGGCACAAAATGTAGCCCTCGAGAAGTTATCCAACTTTGATGAAGGGACTAAGATCAAAACTATAATGGATTTGAAGAAACCAACGATTTAATCTAGTTTGGAGTAGGAAATATAGAGAGAAAAAAGAGAAAAGTGTTTTCAGAAAGAGAGGAATGATGAAAAAAGTGATATACACTTAGCCCAAGAAAAAGAAAAGAAAATAAAAAAATTGGACTCAGCGTTTTCCCGCACGTGCGCCCCTTTTCCCGCACATGCAGCATTCACCCCCGCACGTACAGTACTCTCTCCCGCACCTCCTTCCGCACGTGCATATAATGCACTAGCCAACCCAAAATTTCCCTTTCTCACCGCACGTGCGGCCTCACTTCCCGCACATGCAGCCCTATTCCCACACGTCCCTTCGTACTTCCCGCACGTGCAATTTTTCCTTTTCGCCCCCAAACTACACTAGTGAG